>CM077260.1:25718664-25856164 GCA_039654775.1 Spinibarbus caldwelli
GTACTAGACAGACATGCATGCATTGTTAATCAACTTACAGCAGTCATGTGTCTTACACATTCCTCACAATTATGCTAGTTAAAGTAGCAGTGTTATCTTGTGTTATTGTTTCCTCCTGCTGACAGCATCTGAACAGTAAAGAAAAAACAGGTTTGTGTCTAATTTGCCAAATCATGTCTCTCAGAAGGAATGTGAATGTGCCCTATATTGATTGGGTGATGGTCTTCTGGTGATATGATTCTCATTATAAATGTGTGCACTTGTACTGTCAAATTTTAAAAGACCAAGACATTAATTTTTCTTCCTTTGGGTGTGTAAGACCATCAGGTAAATCAATGAAACATCCACTTCCAGGAGGTTCAAAGGCCAGTAAGGACAATTTAGGCCACACAGATTCTAATTAAAAATGGTAACACTTCTTGTTACACGTTACATGTACTTACTATTATAATAACAATTAATTATGCATAATTGCATGCAAGTAACCCTAAGCCAAACCCTGACCATATAGTAAGTACATGTAGTTAATTAATATTATTCAGTACTTAAATGTATAATTACACTGCAACAAGGACACCTTAAAATAAAGTATAACCTTAAAAAGAGATAAGCAACAGATTCTTTTTATTTCCTTTTATTTGACCACAATAAATAAATTACAGTTAACAATATATAAAAAAAAACAATCATCACAAAACATGAACAATCTCTCACTTATAAAAACAAATTCCTTCATATAAAAACTATAAATATATCAGTGTAAGCATAACTCTGTACAGTATCACCTACCCAGTCTTAGCAAGAGGTAAGGGTTGTTTATGAATGATTTCACATTTGCAAGAGCTGATATAATCACGTGACACTTACATATTCATTCACGCCATGCACATAAAGCAGAATTAATCATCAGTCTATTACCAAAGTCATTCACATTGTACAACTGTACATTTAAAACAAGCAAAGCAGCCTTTCCTTTTAATTCACAGCATAAAAGCAAGCAGTCTGTCATTTAGTGCATTCATCAAAATCATATTCTGATGTCTTTCATATTTTCACAGCACATTCAGTGACATACTGAAGTCTGGCATCGTTTGTGGTCCAGCTCTGGCTCGAGCTGCGGCCTGGAAAATAGAGGACATTAGTCTGAGACTCTGGGTTTAACACGGTGCATAAATTACAGCAGAAATTGTGATTGGATCTAGATCTAGCTGTTTAATAGACCCTTTAATTGACATAATCGGAAACATCATATCATCATATCAAGGATATTTAAATAACAAATACTGGTAAAATAGTTGAAATTGTTGCTAGATGATTCTAATGAATAAAACTGCAAAATAATACTTACCATATACAATCACATTCAGTGTGTTTCAATGCTGTCAGGACTAAGAGATTGCTCTGGTCCCTCCACTAAAAGCATGTGGCGCTTTGCAGGTTTCTTTGCTCTGATCTGACAATACACCATCGACAGGATACCTTTTGTTTTAAATCACACACACAATTATTAGATACACAACTTTGTACTTCGTAGTTTTGACACTATCATCCAAAAGTTTGAGGTCGATAAGATGTCTCTTAAGCTCACCAAGGCTGCATTTATTTGATCAAATACATTACAGTAAAATATATCATTACAGTAAAAACAGTAATCTTGTGAAATATTATTATGATATATAATAACAGTTTTCTATATGAATATATTTAGATAAGTAATTTATTCCTGTGATCATATCTGAATTTTCAGCATCATTACTCCAGGCTTCAGTGTCACATGATCCTTCAGAAATCATAATAGTATGCTGATTTGCTGCTCAAGAAACATCTCTGATTTCTGTTGAAAACAGTTGATTTAATTTAATTAATTTAATGTAGCCTTGCTGAATAAAAGTATTGATTTCTTAAAAAAAAAAAAAAAAAAAACATCTTACCGACCCAAACTTTTGGATAGTAGTATATACTGATTCATATACAATTTACAATTTATTTTATATATTCTTGATTTTAAAATGCATCCTCCAGTAATATAATGCAGAGGCAGCTTGCAGAATATAGGCTAATATTTGGACGAACCAAACAAGCATTTCTGCTGACTCCTCAAAGTGAATGTGAGTGACATGAAATCCTGCTCTTACCCAGCAGCATCGGGATGCTGATGATTATGACAGCGATGGCAGTGACGTTCATCTTTGTTGCTGAGTCTTTGCAGTTTGCAGAAACATCACAGTCGCAGACATGCAGCGAGAGGGTCTGAACTGAATACTGGCCCTGGCTGTCAGAGATCTTAAAGGTGAGTTGATGATCGCCCGCATTTACGCCGCTCTCTTTGATCAACCTCACAGATGTACCTGGGAGAAAAAAACAAAACAGAAA
Organism: Spinibarbus caldwelli; assembly: GCA_039654775.1. Taxonomy (NCBI): domain Eukaryota; kingdom Metazoa; phylum Chordata; class Actinopteri; order Cypriniformes; family Cyprinidae; genus Spinibarbus; species Spinibarbus caldwelli. Next base: position 25,721,038 of record CM077260.1, read on the forward strand.
ATGGAATTACAGTGGAAACAGGTACATTTGTTAGCTATTACAGTGTTAAAATGATGATTTATTTCTATTACCATAGTCAGACTGAAGCCTCCATTTCCCCTGGACGTCTCCAGTCAGCTCGTAGTGTAATGGTGGGCTGTACAGGGCTGGGTTGAGAGCTGTAATGTCACTCATCTCCTCAGACAGACACATGGTCAGTTTGTTGGCCTCCAGCACTGGTCCAGACTCCAGTCTCTCCATTACACCCACTTGTTTCATCTTCATCAATACTGAGGAGTCACTTGCATCTTTCTGGATAAACAGTGATTGGAAAGCACATTAATGTGCATCTGGAGTTTCCTCTAGTGTTCAACATCAGCCTCAACTCAGTGATAGACGTGCATATAACCCTCATCAAAAACAATTCAATCAGCATAACTCGGCTGAAATAGCAACAACTGAAAGCTCTGAAGACGGAAACAAGTTTACACTCTGTTTACTTACTGTTTTCCTAGTGAATTCTGATGGATGCTCGTGTTTGTCGATGATATTCAGTATCACTGTGCTTGTGCTGGAGAGCTGCATCTTCTCCCCATGATCCTTTGCTTCAACCAGAATAGTGTATTTTTGGGCCTCCTGCATTGAAAAAGGCACAGCAAAGTTGAATATTATATCTGAACTATATCTGTGTCAGATGATGTTTGACCTTTTGATCGAAAAAGCTAGAAAGCATGCATAAAAACTCCTAATACAATCTAATACTAAATGAGATTGGGGTTTATGCTAAAATGTGGTAAATAGTTTTAATACAGAATGAGATGAGCACAAACGTTTGACTGGGTAGTGTACCTGATATTCTAAGAATGCATAGATTGCTAATACATTGTTAAAAACTAGTTTCTGAAACAGGAAAAGACAAAGTGTCAAATAAGATTCTGCATGATAAAGAAAAGGAAAAGAAAAACACGTTTGTCAATTACTTTGGAATGTATTCTCTGCATTCAGTTTCAGGAAACATTTAAATTTAATAGCTCTAATAATATTGTGTGGTATAACCATTAAATAAAAAAAAAAAAAAAAATAATAGATTTACCTTGAATAAGTGTACATATCATAATCATTTTTTTTAAAAAAGGTTTTTAATATATGTTTAAGGTAAAACATTTTTTTCACATATAGTGAAATATTTATTCATAACTATTATTATGACATTTATTGATAATTTATTTTTTTTATATGTTTTTATGATGTTTTTCAAACAATAATTACCAGTGAAACAGTTTTGTTAAAAAATCAATAAAATAAAAATAAATTAATAAAATATCATAAAAAGAAGCAACCTAATTATAATTAATTGTATCACTTTGACATTTTTTGACTGACAAAAAATATGAATAATCTTAAAATGATCAAAATTAATTTTAATATTGAAATAATAACATGCTCATCATACAAGATGTATTTTAATTTATGTGTGAATGTGTGTGTTTTAAATAAATTAATAATAATGTCGTTGTCCCATATAGAATACTAATAACACTATTTATTTGTCAATGGATGGATAAATGGATGTTGAAAAAGTTCAGGAATTATAATGTTAAATAATAAATTATATCTGTAGTATAAAATTGACAAAGGACTTCAGGATGGAAAACCTGTGTGTGTGTTACCTCATAATCAAGGTATCCCTTGAAAGATATGGTTCCTGTCTGCTCTCCTTTTCTTTGCTGAATGAAGAAGTCGGCACTGGAGGCAGAGGGAGACACTGAGACGATTCTCAGCGTGAACTGAGCGTTCGCTGTGCCAGACTGGTCGTTGTCGGTTGCCAGCACTGTGACCAGAAGCTTACCTTTGGGTAAAACAATACAAAGAGGATCGGGTGAAATGTTGTTCTTTCACCTGGAAACCAGCCGGTTTAAACCAGTTTTGTATATTTGAGTCATACTTTGTTGTGTTGATTCATCTACTGCGATTTCATACACATCCCGATTAAAAACAGGAGTGTGGTCGTTAACATCCAGAATATCGATGTCCACAGCAACTATTGTGTGTTTTTTAGAAAAAGTGATCTGCAAGTCAAGAAAATAACAGTCAGTATTAACTATTAAAAATACTCATTTAACTTAGTCACTGCTTATTGTAGGACTTACTCTCAGTTTCCGGTACTCCTCATAGTCAACTTTTCCATGAGCGTAAACTGATCCGTTTCTGTCCACAGAGAGAATTCCTTTGGGATCTTTGTCGATGCCCTGTCCATGAATGGAGTACTCTTCGATAACTTTCTTCTCAATGTTTAACTAAAAAACGATGGACACATTCAAAATGATTCATTTGGTTGAGAACAAACTCAGAATTCTGTGCTCATACAAAGACTTATTTTAATTTAATCGGTTGATATTCTGCTATAAAGTGGCCAGTTATTATAGAAAGGTTTCAGTATAACCTACATCTCCCAGTTTATATGGGAAAGGACCACTGTGCTCCTCTTCCATAGTCAGTGAATCCACAATCCAGGCTCGCTTTTTGCGTATGTTTAGTTTTGATGGGGTTGCACTCTGAATACAGACACTCTGAAAAAGAAAATATTTCACTTGAAATATTTCATTTAAAACCTCAATAATATAGTCTGTTCATTTCAAGCTCTAACCTGTTAGCTATCATGTTCTGGAGGATATAATGCAATGGTAACACTTTATTTTAAGGACCAATTCTCACTATTAACTAGCATAAATATTACTAGCATACTGGCTGTTTATTAGTACTTATAAAGCACATATTAATGACTTATTCTGCATGACTGTATTTCAGATCCCTTTACCCCCATACCTAAACTTAACAACTACCTTACAAACTATTAATAAGCAGCAAATTAGGAGTTTATTGAGGCAAAAGTCATAGTTAATAGTTAGTTAATAGTGAGAATTGGTTCCCAAACTAAAGTGCAACCAATGTAACTTGTAACCAATAATAAGGTTGTTTTTACAGTATTTTAATGTGAATTATTTAAAATCTTGTTGACAAGTATATTTTGCACCATTCCATTGTGCTAAATATAAATTCAATTTGATGCCTGCCACTATTTATTATTTCCAGTTTATAAAAATTATCTGCACACTTAATCTTTTGTGAATGTCATTGCTTTTAATGACAAAATATGTAAATATCCAGTAATTAAAGTGGAAAATAGCACGCACACACACAAAAAAAAACTCTACCTTAACACAATAAAACCAGAATGAGTGATTTTAATATATAGTATTTGTTTTTTTTTACAAAACGATTCAAATGTTTTGGTAACACTTTATTTTACAGTGTCCCTGTTACACGTTATATGTACTTATTATAGTATAATAACAGTACATTATGCACTAATTAATTACAAGTAAATACAAGCAACTAACCCTAAACCAAACCCAAATCCTAAGAAAGTACATGGTGTTGATTAATATCGCTCAGTACTTGTAACTGTATAATTACACTGCAAGAAGGACACCTTAAAATAATGTGCAACAAATTTTTATGAAATTTGAAATCTGTAATATTAAACTGATAAAAATAAATAAATAAACTCAAATCTGTTACTTACTGCAACAAGGAAAATAATCACAACAGTCTTCATTTTTAGCAGTGAGAGGGATGTTGTCGCTCAGATTCAGGATCTTGGTTTTCTCTTGCTTTAGTTGTGCTTTAAAGTGCATGTGAAGCAAGCTGGCTGTGTTGCTCCTTTAAATAGAACCAAAGGAGGACGATTTGACAACATTTCTCTGGAAACCCACTGAATCAGATTAATTTTTAAGAGGTGTAGCACCCTATTGTCTAATGGGCTTTCTAAGGAACGATGCATGAAGGAGTCTGGCAAGAATCCAGACATTCTTAAACACAATAGATAACAAGAAGTATGAGAGGCTACTAAAACAGGTTCTGGTTTCAATAAAATCGAAAATAAACATTTCAAATGTTCAAATGAATGATATATGCATGAACTTTTACATAGATTCAAACTAGATAGCCCTTCTGTTTAAAGAGTGTTTATCTGTTGGCAGTGTGTTTACTGCTGTATTCTATGGAATGAGTTCAGCTTGTTTCCCTATAGCATAACATTTATAGGTCAGATATTTTATGAACCCATTTATATCCTTCCAAGCAAACAAACCCTACTTCCCATTCCTGACTAAACACAACATACTGCATGAAAGATGCACTCTCAGTAAATAATGTTTGTAAAACAGGTGTGCTGTAAATAAGCCATATGAACATATACAGTATAGGCCTGTCCATGTGTAATGTGTTTTAATGTAGCACTTTTGACCACTGATTTTCATGTTTTAAGGTAAGCAGGTATCACTATTTCCAGAGCTAGTTTTAAAATCATAATATTCTGTGATATGCATTATTTGAATTGTGCCCAGTGGAAAACAAATGGAAATGTCATTGTATTTTTAAACTGTTAAATTGAACAACATGCAACTAAGATAACGGCAGCATTTGGCCTTTTGTGATCAGCTATTGTTTTCTAAATATAGTGTCAGATCAGAGGTCTTCTGTGAAAAGGAAATGGCATTTACATTAGTCAACGGATCAGATGTCTTTGACTTCTTGAAAAGACTGACTTTTCATCTAAAGTGCACTTTCATTGTTTCATTGAAGAGTCTTAATTGTACAACAAAAATACGCATCGGTCACACCCAAAACATTTTGTTAGAACAAATCAATAAATAAAAACAGATAGGGAAGATTGATTTTAACCAATTAGAAATGTGTTACTGGCGTATGGAATAAAAATACAGTAAAAAACACATGCCTAAATCAAACATGCGTAATTCTAAAAATACTGAGTGTAATTCAGTTTTTTTTTTTTTGTGATGGTCTGATTACAAAATATACAAGTAAAACAGATACAGATGTTACACAGGTAAGGTTTATGTTCATCCGTTTTTGAGAATTGTCCATCATTAATCATATTAATTTTAGGATTTAATAACAATGGCAAATCGGATGGCTCAAGGCACTCAACAACAACAACAACAACAACAACAATAACAACAACAACAACAACAACAACAACAACAACAACAACAACAAAAATAATAATAAATCAACAAAGAAATAAATAAATAATGAATGAAGGAAGAAATATGTCTCATGATCAGGTAAGTAGCTTACATTTCACTTGTTGAAAACAGTTGTCTTAAAAAAAAAAACATTACAAAAGTTTGGCAATGCTGACACTAGTCATAACGATTGCTATTAATTAAAACGGAAGAGACTATTATAACTTGGCTGGGCTATTAATAGACAAACAGAACAAAATAGTAATTAGTAAACATATACACTGATAACATAAACATTGTTTTGAGAATCTAGTCAATGCACAACAAATATATGCACTGTAAATAATGCAACTGCACATTTTCCAGTTTACGAAACCTTTTGAGTCACAATAACTAAAAAATGCTATTTTCTTGAAACTACATAAAAACCCTTGTCAGACCAACAAAATTACCCCAAATGTTGTCCCAACACAGTTGTCTGAACAAAGAATTTCATATTGTTGAAATTTTAAGGCTTTGTGAGTTCTCAGCATGCATTGCAGCATGAATTAATTATGCAGTTACTGTTATAGGATTATTGTTTTGCTGTTTGCTGACTTAATTTAAACTTTTTTGTTGTTGTTTTGTCATTATTGTTAGTTATTTGTTGCACTGTGATGTAAAGAGCTCATCTTTTTAACAGTTGTTGATTGCCATGTTTGTGTGTCTAGTTTTGAGGCCTAGAGAATATTCAGCCACTTATATCCATTTCCTGGATATCTTAGTCATACAAGCAAAGACAATATTATCTACATATTAGACTAAGTTATCCATTAAGGTTTGTCATTCGTAAATAAACATAAATTCGATAATGTGGTGAATTTTTAAACATTCTCTTTTTTTCCAGAAAACCGAAAAACATAAATTACCTCACCAACATTAATTGTTGTTTCAGTTGCTGTGACAAGAATTTTTCTATTAGCAAAATAAGACAATCAGAATTGTATGAACAAACAAATTTACATTGTCTAAACAAAGTATCTTTACTGAGAATAACTAAAATACAATTGTTGAGAGAACTTAAAAGTCTTACTGCATCAAGTTGCTTTATTTTTTTAAGTTTTCTCAACTATTTATTTTTTTACAGTGTGGAAGCTTGATTTTGCCACTGAAAAAAAAAAAAAAAAAAGGTAACATTTACGGTAAAATTTTAAGGACCAATTTTCACTATTATCTAGCATGCATATTACTAGCAGATTGGCTGTATAGTACTTAAAGCTTATTAATGCCTTATTCTGCATGACCATATTTTAGATCCCTGAATCCCACCCCGTACCCAAATATACACAAACCTTACTAACTATAAATAAGCAGCAAATTAGGAGTTTATTGAGGAAAAAGTAATAGTTAGTTAATAGTGAGAATTGGACCTTAACATAAAGTGCGACCATAGAGTCAGAGTTCTTATCTGTCTCTTATCTTATTCAGTTTTTATCTTATTCTAATTATCTGTTGATGGACTAAACTACTTTTGAGTCCCTTCTGTTCCACAAAGAAACATTCACACAGCCCCAATTTCTAATCAGAGTTTTTTTTTTAAGAGCCAGGTGAAGCTTCAGAATAAATGACTGTTGTCAGAGTTATGCAGGGAATGACAGGTCAAAAACAGTTTATAATTCCAAGTGAGCAAGTGAGGGATTTGAGTTTTACTATGAAGTTCTTTTATGACTGTGACACACTGTCACACTGTTTATTTTTCAGTGATAATTGCATGCACTTGGATTATTAAATTTCCTGCAGCTCACGTGAAAACACTTGAGGACTTTAATGGAAATGGCATTAAGACATGGGGTTTCTTTTGATAATGTTTAACTAGTTACCTAGAAAACAGGTCAGCATTTTTCACATGCCTTTTGTTTACTATGAGAAATAAAACTGTTTCCTCCTTTCTTATTTCCCTTAATTGTAATTGTTTTTGATTACATTAATTGCAATGATTCATGTCATTCATTGCATTTACAAGTATGTTTGCTGTAAGTCAGAATTTGTTTATCTACCTTTAGTTGGAAGGTGAGTAAAACATATTTAATATGGTACTTGCAGTACCAGTAGTTGTTAAGTTTACAGTTGTTTATTTATCCTACCTGACTGAATATGTACCGTGTGATGCCATTCTGTACATGCATAAGTGTCACATGAAATTCTGTACAATTAAATGTTTTTAATGGCCCTTGCAGACTAAATTTCAGAATTTCAGTCTTGTTGTAGTGCCCGGGGAACAATTGGGGGTTCGGTTCCTTGCTCAAATCATGGGTATTGAAGGTGGAAAGAGAGAACAGTTCATTCACTCCCCCACCTACAATTCCTGTACTGAGACTCAAACCCACAACCTTCAGGTTACAAGTCTGACCATCTAACCATTAGGCCATAACTGCCCACTTTAATATACCAAACCACAGATATATAAATATCTCTTCTATAATGCTGATTTTACTGTTTCCACCATAGGCAAAAGTCAGTGGGCATTGAATTTCAGGCACTTGGACTGCTTATATAAAAAGGCCCAGTTTTATTGGTGGTTTATTTGTATTCAAATGCTGTTTAGAGGTAACTTGCATGCTATAGTCAATTTTAAGCTTAGTTGTATTAGTAAACTTTCTAGTATATCTTATATTATATTTGTAAACTTTCTAGACTATTACATTGGAAACTATTGCAAAAGTCCATGGAACAGGTAGATTTTCCAGTGTACTGTCTTAGGCAGCTTTCTAGTCTATTCCTTTGCTGTCTCCTCATATAAGAATGTTGCATGCCAAAATGAATGAAGTTCCAGGCTTGCATAGTTTCAAGGGTTCATTTAATCATTTTCTTTTTCTCAGCCTACATCACAGAAGTGCTTATTCACAGCACACACGAGATTCTGCGTACATTCACTAACATCACAAAGTTATTGTTCTGTTTCTAATCCTCGCTTGCACCTTTTTTCTGCTAGAGCCCTCTACAGATGCCTACTTGAGCTTTAAATCACATTTTATACATTAAACCCATCATGAATTTAGAACACATAACCAGTGTTGGGGAGTAGCTAGCTACAAGTAGCGACGCTACTAGCTTAACTACATTTTTCAGTATCTTTACAGTAGCGACGCTACTTTTAAAACAGTGTAGCTTTTCCTGTAGCTAACTACTTTTTCCAGCAAGTAGCGCGACCAAACGCTACATTCCATTTTGCGTTCTGACGAGTCACGAGCGTGTAATGCATTGAAGCAGCGCAGTGTCTTCTTCTGACGAGAGATCACAAACTAAATTTGTTCATTACCGCCATCTGTTGTGATATCACGCATCACGCGGCTTTACAGTCTTTCCACCGACGAGAGATCGTGTGATGATATTGCAAAGGAGTGGATATTTCACATGAATCATCTGTAATTTATGCAAAACAAAGATTAAAATGCGGTCTACGTCGAAGACTTAAATCACATACAGCAGGTGAATAATAGCCCTTTTAAATTGATTAATTTTTCTTCCTTATTGCACTCTAGATCAAATGTCTATTTTACAATGATGAACGGTCATAATATAATCTGTCCCCCCACAGTTTTGTAATGAACACTAATCGAACAGAAAATAAAATCGCGATATAGTAGTGTGCTTATCATTTGGCAAAGGATGATTGCGGCGTGTTTCCCCTCATTTTATTTTCCCGTTTTTGTCAGTTTTTATTTTGATTTATGAATGATCCTGCTGTCCTCGTCCTCCTGCTGGAGCAGGGGGACCGCTCTCTCGAGGACCACACCAAGGATTTTGTGTTCCTGGCTAATTACACGCACTACCCAGACAGCTGCCTCTGCACGTTCTACCTAGCTGGACTGAACACCTTCACACAAGCACAGTTGTCTGGGAACAGTCCTTGAGAGAGCCTCGCCGCATTCGTCGAGTGGATGCTGGTGTCCCGCAAATCGAAACTCACTGTGGACATCGCGGACGACGACACCAGCCCCACTCGGGACCCAGAGCCCAGTCATCTACCACCCTGCAGCGCGGAGCTGCCCAAGCCCACCACAGACGGAGAGCCAGAGCCTGCCGCGGTCGTTGAGCCATCGCCATCAGGAGCGACAGAGCTGACGATCATCCCGGAGCCTGAACCCCAAGTATCTGACCAGGTGCGAGAGCCGACAGCACAAGCGACGGTGGATACAGCTGTGGAGATTGTGGGGGCTATGGAAAGCCCCACCCACGGCACCACTGCTGGGGGTGAGCACAAACTGGACCTGGGAGACTTAATAGACTTTCACTCTGATACGCTCGTCCTTCAGCCACCTCCTGAACCATATACCTGGGAATATATCCCACCCAACCTCCCTCTCCCACCGCCTCTCATTGACCTGGTCCCTTTTTCTTCTTCGCTGGATTTCGTCAGCCTCTCTGCTCACCCTCAGCTCACCATCTGTGGCGTGGGCTCGGCGCTGGTCTGCCGATCTCCAGCTCTGTTGGCGTTGAGTCTGGAGGATCCCTCGACTCTGCCTTCAGCCTCCGAGGCCCAGACTCCGCCTCAGTCCTGCGACCCAGCGGCTTCACCATGGCTTCTAGCTCCCTCGTCTCCACCGGAGCCCGTCAGTCCACCAGCTCCACCGGGCTCCCTCGTCCCTCCGGCTCCGCCTTGGTCAGTCGTCCCCCTAACTCCACCTCGGGACTACACTCCCCTGGCTACGGCTTGTCCCTTCGTCCTCTTTTCCTTAAACATCAGAAACATTAACATTACAGGGACTGTTATTATAAGCCCCACAAAACAAGGGGTCTGCAAGCCGTTTAACCCATCCAAACGAGAATAGAAAGAGTTTTTACATCCCAAGTTTTTACATGGTCCTTCAAGCCAGAGGAGTGAACGGCTGCAGCTAAAGATATCTCATCCAGTGAAGGATGCTCCCATTGTACCACATAGGAGAATAATGAACCCACCAGCTCGCTTAGCAGACTATGAGCTCAGTGGACCGATGTCTAATGGGTGCCCACCAAATAAACCAGAGCAGAAGAAGTGTCACAGACCACCGTGGGTCATTCCAGATCCACTTCATCTGTCAGCCAAGCATCAGGAAATCCAAGCATCAGGAAATCCAGAGTGGCTCCTCTCAGACCAGAGAGAAGGTACATCAGACAAACTCAGAGAGAGAAGAGTGCATTGTGACGTCAAGTAAAGCAGCTGCCAGAGCTCACATTCTTTTTGCTGCAGATGAAGCAAGATAATGCAGAACTTCATCAGGAGATGGAGGAACTTAAACCGGAATGGAAAGTTCCACCTAAGCAAACAACTCCACCACGACCATCCCAATGCTCCTTCTCTCCAGCAGTGAGTCCTCAGGTTGCACTTTGATTGACAAGTGCCCTGACCTAACTGAAAATTTGGGGCGAATGAACATCACCTCCATTGGTGAGAGCATGAATTTTCAGCCCAGTTTGGAGAGTTTTTATGTTCAATTTTAATGTTGGGAGTGGATTAGTGGAGTGAGGTGAGAATGTGGTACATACTGTAGATCTTGGAGACACCCCGGCAGAGCAGCTTTGGAGGTATTGGAGGAGGTGGGTTGATCTTGAGGCCACTGGATACAGTTCACGAGCAGAGTGAATGGCAAGATGGGCTTGGGTTCTTCAGTGGGTTCTTCAGGAGTGTGGAGAAGAGAAAGAGCATCTGCTTTGATATTTTGGGGACTGGACGATAGGAAATTAATGCGAATGAAAAATAAAGCCCAACTTACCTGACAGGGAAGTCATTTGGCTTCCCAAAGATACTCTAGGTTCTTGTGATCAGTTAACACCGTAAATTTTTCTTGGGCACCCTCCAACCAATGCCTCCATTCTTTGAGAACAACCTTGATGTCCAGGAGTTGTCTATACACAATATTGTTGATATTGTAATTCTTCTCCACCAGGGTGAGTTTCTTGGAGAAGAAGGAGCATGGATGAAGTTTGGGAGGGTACCCCTGCTGCTGAGACAGCACCGTTCATACCCTAGTGGTCGAAGCATCAACCTCCACAATGAAGGACTTGCCAGTGTTTGAATATACCAAGAGCAGTGCACTGGTGAAGGCTGTCTTGAGCGTCTGAAAGGCTTCTGTGGAAGCTGGAGTCCACAACAGAAACTTGGGCTTGTTTTGGAGCAGATTTGTCAATGGACTGGTCAAGAAGATGTAGTTATGAATGAAACGTTGATACAAGTTTGCAAACCCTAGGAAGCATTGCAATTCCTTAATGGTCGTGGGTATGGGCCAGTTCTTAACAGCTTCAACCTTTCCCTTGTCCATCTGGATACTGTGATTGCTGATGTGATAATCAAGAAACTGCACTGAGGACTGATGGAAAGAGCACTTTCTGGGCTTTAGGAAAGGATGGAACTTTCTCAGGCATTTCAGGACCTCTGCTACGTGCTGGCAATGTTCGGCCATGCTCCGGGAGTAGACGAGGATATCATCAATGTAGATGAGAACGAACCGATGGAGGAATTCATGAAGCACCTCATGCATGTAATCCTGGAATATGGAAGGTGTGCTGACCAGCCCATACAGCATGACCAAATATTCATAGTAGCCTGTAGGGGTCACAAATGCCATCAACCAGTCGTCTCCCTCAGATATCCTGATGAGGTTGTAGGCACTGTGGAGGTCCATCTTGGTAAGCATGGTGGCTCAGCGGAGATGTTGTAGTGCCACCGGGATGAGGGGAAGTGGGTATTGAAACTTCACAGTGATCATGTTGAGGGCACAGTAATCAGTACAAAGCCACAAGCCTCTGTCCTTTGCCACGAAGGAGGAGCTTGAAGCAGCGGGGAGGTTGAAGGACGGATGTAACCTTACTCTAAGGGTTCCTCAATGCACTCCTCCATGGCTTTCTGCTCAGGAAGAGAAAGCAGGTAGATTGGTGAGCACTGACTCACCCGGAATTAAGTCAATAGCACAGTCCAATGGCCAGTCTGGAGGCAACTGTGAAGCTTTCTTTGGGCAGAACACGTCACTGAAGGGGGCGTAACAGGATGGAATGTCCATAGATCAACATTCCGCTGGACTTTCGATGGAGGTGGTGTTCACAGGTAACATCTGGAGAGGATGAGAGAGGGGTTGTGGAACTTAAGGGAACTTTGCCAGTTCTCCAGGAGATAACTGGATTTTGTTGCTCTAGCCACTGTGGAATGTTCTAGAACCAGGAGGTGGGTCTGTTCAGTGTGAAGCTGACCAATGCAAAGTTGGTCTGAACGTACCAGAATGTACAACCACTCCTTCACAATGTAACAGCAGTTGAAAGAGTAGCTGTGGAGGTGACTGCAGTCAGAGTGGAGGGAGATGTGGTGATAACTCGCTTGAGGGCATCCACAATCTCCTGTAATGGGTCAGAGGAAGTCATACTGTCTACATTTCTGCTCCAGTCTTCTTTTTATGGAATGTGGACACAGACACAGACTGAAGATGCAAACATGTATTTATTGACAGTAAAGAGCAAATGACAATGGCAGGCAGTGATGGGAATAACGGCGTTATAAATAAACAGCATTACTAACAGCATTATTTTTTTCAGTAACGAGTAATCAAACGAATTACTGTTTCTCCCATTACAACGCCGTTACCGTTACTGACAATAAAATGCGGCGTTACTATAATTTATTATAATATTATTATATATTTTTTTTCAGTTCATCTGAATGGATGCGCAGTGTAGCTGTATTTGATGTACCATAAACTAGTGTGAAGGCACACGACTCGCCGTCGCTTTGTCTCACACACACACAAAGAAAGATATAGAGAGACAGTATTTCATAACATGCAGAATTGACGCGCTACATGTAAACGATATTCTTTGTTGTATTTTCCTGTCAAAATAACGGAGTTCCTTTGGAATTCTTCAGCTTTTAAGAACTGCCGGTTTCTCTGGTAGTGGGTGGAACTAATGCGTAAACAACAACCTCATTGGCTGGCGCTCACCTATTATCATCCCTGTTTTGATTTCTGCAAATCAATTTGAGCGAACGCAGACAACGTGATTAATATTCATGAACCCAGCAGCTCATTAATCTTCAGTGTGTTTTATGTTGTTATTAGTAGTAGAATTCGTTGTAGTTTTGTTATCTTATAATTTTCCCCCTTTTTTTTTAATAGAAAAACCAAATGACAAACAATATATTAAGCACCACCACCAGTCCTAAGTTCAGTCAACATGATAAACATGCATTCATACTTGGTTATTCTAATTACTAAAGTTCAATCATCATATAATGCTAAACTATCATAATATCATATTATAATGCTTGACTGACTGATGCTAAGTGTCAGTAGACAAATAGTGTAGATTAATGAACAAATCTATTTAGTCTCCGTTTCATTCATTTAACATATTTAATATTGGGGGCATCCAAGTTATTTGACATATTTGAACTTTTTTTTTTTTTTTAAAGTAACACAATAGTTACTTTCCCTGGTAATTAGTTACTTTTATAATGATGTAACTCAGTTATTAACTCAGTTACTATATTACTATAGAGCAACTATTAACTATAACTAATTACTTTTTAAAAAAGTAACGTGCCCAACACTGATGGCTGGTAAGTAGCAGTTGAATATTTCAGAGTAATGGTGATGAGAATGATAATCAGACTTTCCTTGTTTGCAGGAGCTGGAGACCATGGACGGTGGAGCAGATGGAGAGTGAGCACACACCTCATCGTATGGCTAGGTATCCCAATAATCTTGAACACACAACACAGGTGACACTAGGAGGGGAAGACAGGCTGGAGAGAATTGCTGGAGTTTGTCACTGGAAATCGGGAGAACATTTCCAATACAATTTTCCGAAATATGGTTTTGGTCATTTAAGGTAGTTGTTATCACGCTGATATATATGTTCAATTGTTCATTTCTGTGATAAGTTTAATTTTAGCTAGTAAAAATGGGGCATGTCATAATGGTTGATTGGGTCTGCAGGAGTTTGGGCGGGAGTTTGATTCCGGGGCTCCACCTCACGACACTACTGTGCAGACTCAGGCTCCAAGCTGATCTCTACTGTGCAGACTCGGGCTCCAAATGACATCATTTTCTCAAGATGGCAATGGCCATACTGAGATGAATTGGCTTCAATTTCATATAGTGGAAGGAAGCAGAGACGCGTCGTCCATCTTTTTATACAGTCTATGCACAGGACACAGAGGTAAGTGTAATACAAACAACAGGTTTATTGAGTAACAGCAGGGGGGAATGAGATGAGCAGAATGTCCAGGTAAGCAGACGGGGAATGAGAATGTTTCTTGAGGCTTATCTGAGAGTGAATGTCCTTTTTTCCTTTTCCAGGGGATCCGGAGGAAACGGCGGAGCGTGGAGACGGTGGATAACTGGAGCAGTAAAGCACAGGGATGGGAACACAGGAGAAACTGGTAAGTAGACAAAAGGTAAGGGGTTCAAGTAAGTCAACATGAAATGTTTGAGGTCAGACAGTGAGTGAACGGGAGGAGTGCAGGGATATAGAGCTGTTGATGAGTGCTGACAGGTGGTGGTGATTAGAAATCAGGTGATTGGGATATGGTGAGTGCCGTTAGTGGAGACTGCGGTGACTGTGGTGATTCTCTGACAGTACCCCCTCCTCCTGGGGCGGCTCCTGACACCCTATTACGGCGACGGGGTCGGCCATGGCCTCTGGGTGCAGGACGGTCAGGGTGGTCTTGGTGAAACTCGGCCAGGAGAGAGGGATCCAGCACATTGTCCCGAGCCACCCAGGATCTTTCCTTCGGCCCGTACCCCTCCCAGTCAATAAGATATTCCAGGCAACCACCCCATTGCCAAGAGTCCAAGATGTCCTGCACCCTGTAGACTAGGGGCTCCTCGATGATCTCGGGAGGAGGAGGTACTGTAGGCTCGTCAGGTTCTGTGACAGAGGAAGAGACAGGCTTGAGGAGTGAGACATGGAATGCTGGATGGATACGATACCGTGCAGGGAGTTGGAGATGGAAGGTGACCTCATTTATCTGCCTCTCGATGGTAAAGGGACCGATATAGCGGGGACTCAGCTTCCGGTAGGGCAGGCGGAGACACAGATCCTGGGTGGAGGGCCAGACCTTATCTCCAGGCTGATAGTCAGGGGTGGAAGACCAACGGGCATCTGCATAGGTCTTGTATCTCCGCACTGCCTGTTGGAGTTGGACATGAGCTGAGTCCCAAACTCTTGCTTGCCCGGAACCAGTGGTCAACAGCTGGAACGTCAGAGGGTTCCTCTGTCCAGGGAAACCGGGGGGGGGCTGGTAGCCGAGTATGCACTGGAAGGGGGTAAGGCCGGTGGTGGTTTGCTTGAGGGAATTTTGTGTATACTCAGCCCATGGGAGGAACCGGTTCCAGCTGTGCTGGTTGTCATGACAGTAGGCTCGGATATATCTCCCAATCTCCTGAATCTTCCGCTCAGTCTGGCCGTTAATCTGGGGGTGATACCCCGAGGAGAGGCTGACAGCGAGGAGTTTGAAGAAAGCCTTCCAGACACGGGAGACAAACTGTGGCCCACGGTCGGAGACGACATCTTCCGAGATGCTGAAGGTGCGGAAGAGATTATGGAAGAGGGCCTCTGCTGTTTCGAGGGCTGTGGGTAACCCTTGGAGGGGAATTAACTTGCAGGCTTTGTAGAATCGGTCAACTGCAACGAGTATGCAGGTATAACCTTCTGACTTGGGGAGATCTGTGACGAAGTTGATTCCGACATGGGACCAGGGGCGACGTGGAATGGGTAATGGGACTAATTTTCCGGCGGGTAAGTGATGTGGAGTTTTGGAGATGGCGCAGACTGAGCATCCTCAAACGCACTGGGAGATGTCCCAGACCATACTGGGCCACCAGTACCAAGCTTGGAGGAGCGAGAGAGTACGCTGGCTGCCTGGGTGTCCAGAGCCTGGGGAAGCATTAGGGAGCCCAGAAGGGACATCTTTAAGGAGGTGGGCATGTAGGTTTTACCCTCTGGGCCTCCCAACGGAGCAGGTTCGGTGAGGGAGGCGCTGCGGATCTGTTCATCCAGGGCCCACCGGATGGGGCTCACAAGGACGGCTGGAGGGAGTATGGGTTCAGGTGTGGAGGGTTCATCGGGGGCATGGATACGTGAGAGGGAATCTGCCTTGACATTCTTATTTCTGGGTCGATATGTGATGGAAAACTGGAACCAGGTGAAGAAGAGGGTACAGCGAGCCTGCCGGGGGTTTAGCCTCTTCGCACTTCGGAGATATTCCAGGTTTTTGTGGTCTGTGATTATCGTAAAGGGGTGTTGAGCTCCCTCCAGCCAGTGCCTCCATTCCTCCAGTGCCAGTTTAATGGCGAGCAGCTTTCGATTTCCAATATCATAGTTCCGCTCCGCTGGGGAAAGCTTCCTGGAGAAGTAAGCACAAGGGTGGAGTCGGGGAGGCTCTCCGTGGTATTGAGACAGCACTGCTCCCACGCCGGAGGTGGAGGCGTCCACTTCCACTATGAATGGAAGTTGCTGTTCGGGATGTGAGAGAACGGGAGCAGTGCAGAAGGCCTCCTGAAGCTTCTTGTAGGTGGCTCGAGCTTCGGAGTTCCAGGACAGAGACGACGGAGCATGGAAGTGAGGGGGGCTGAGAGGAGACTGAAGTTCAGAATGAACCTCCAGTAGAAATTTGTGAAGCCGAGGAATCGTTGAAGTTCCTTTACTGACTGAGGCTGGGGCCAGTCTCGGATGGCTTGGACCTTCCCCTGGTCCATCTGGATCCCATCTGCACTGAGGATGTAGCCGAGGAACTGGACCATGGGGCGGTGGAACTCACACTTCACGATGACAAACCGGTGGAGGAACTCCCGGAACACCTTGTTCATAAATCCCTGGAAGACGGACGGAGACTTGGAAAGGCCATACGGCATAATCTGATATTCATAGTGGCCTGAGCGGGTAATGAACGTCGTCTTCCACTCGTCGCCTTCCCGGACACAAACGAGGTTATAGGCGCTCTGCAGGTCCAGCTTCGAGAAGATGCAGGCCCTACGGAGTTCCTCGAGGGCGGTTGGGACCAGGGGAAGAGGATAAGGGAGCTTGACAGTGTGATCATTGAGGGTCCGGTAGTCAGTGCAGGGCCGCAAGCCTCCGTCCTTCTTGCCCACGAAGAAGAAGCTCGAGGCCGCCGGAGAGGTTGAAGGACGAATGAACTGTTGTTGGAGAGCCTCCTTGATGTAATCCTCCATCGCCTTGCACTCCGGGATGAACAGGGGGTATACTCGACCCTTGGGGAGTATAGGTCCAGGCAGCAGGTCAATGGCACAATCCCATGGCCGGTGTGGTGGTAACTTCATGGCTGCCTGTTTGCTGAACATATCCTGGAACGGATCCTGGTTCTGGATGCAGGTTTTACTCCATCGGAGGATCTCGCTGGTATCCCATCTGTCTTCAGGAGTATGTTGAGATAGCCAGGGGCATCCCAGGATGATGTCCACGGTGGGTCCCTCCAGTACCAGAAAGGAAATTCTCTCCTGATGAAGACAGCCTACTTGTAGAGTGATTGGGCGGGTACTGAAATTAAATGACGTGGGGTGAGAAGTTGTACCGTTACCAGTGGTAGGGTAGAGATAGCAGGCTCCACTTGGAGGGTACTCACCGCCGGGCGTGGGGGACGAGAGGGGCACATCCGAATGAAGTGCCCCGGAACTCCGCAGTAGAGGCACAGCCCCGTGGCAAGGCGTTGAGCACGCTCAGTGCGTGAGAGACGATGAGTATCCATTTGCATAGGTTCTGGTACCGGAGGACAGGCAGTTGGTGAGGACGGAGAATGAGCGGTTATGTGTGGCTGACAAGGCGTGAGGCATTGGGAGATCTTAACGGCTTTCTGCATAAATCTCTCCAGACCGACATTGTCATCATAGATTGCCATCTGGGCTCGGATCCATGGATCCAAGCCCTGGAGGTGCGCAGTGAGTAGTGCTGCCTCGTTCCATCCACACAAGACCGCCAGAGTACGGAACAACAGGGTATAGTCGCTGGCCAAAGAATCTCCCTGACAGAGGCGGATGAGTTTGTCGGCCATGGAGAGCGAGCCAGTGGACAGGCCGAAGACCTACTTAAAAAGAGAAAAGAAAGCGTCGAAAGAGTTAATTATAGTGGTCTGTGAGTTCCAGATGGCTCATGCCCAGACCAATGCCCGTCCTGTTAGGAGAGAGATCAGGAAGGCAACTTTAGCCCGTCTGCTGGAAAATATTTGGGATTGCATATCAATGTAGAGTGAAACTTGGAGTAAAAAAAAACACTACATTCAACCGCCTCACCCGAATAGTTTGCAGGGATGGCCATGGGACGGGCTGAGGCAGATTGAGGGTGTGTGACCGGAGAGAGAGCTGTTCGAAGAGAGCTGACCAGCTCTTCGAGGGTATCCGCAGCGGTGGGGTTCGGGAACTCCATCTCCGGTCGTCGGTTAGGTCTGGTCTTCTGTCAGCAGATAGACACAGAACACAGAGGTAAGTGTAATACAGTCAACAGGTTTATTGAGTAACGGCAGGGGGTAATGGGATGAGCAGAATGTCCAGGTAAGCAGACGGGGAATGGGAATGTTTCTTGAGGCTTATCTGAGAGTGAATGTCCTTTTTTCCTTTTCCAGGGGATCCGGAGGGAATGGCATGGAGACAGTGGAGAACTGGAGCAGTAGAGCACAAGGATGGGAACACAGGAGCAACTGGTAAGCAGACAAAAGGTAAGGGGGTCAGGTAAGTCAACATGAAATGTTTGAGACCAGACAGTGAGTGAACGGGAGGAGTGCAGGGATATAGAGCTGTTGATGAGTGCTGACAGGTGGCGGTGATTAGAAATCAGGTGATTGGGATCTGGTGAGTGTCGTTAGTGGAGACTGCGGTGACTGTGGTGATTCTCTGACACTACTACAGTTGAACTGTGACTTTTATGCAAGAATTATGGTAAATTTCAAAACGGCAATTACAAAGCATAATTTTAGCATAACAAACAGCTTTAAAACCTGCATCCTATGCATTAATAATGAAACTTTGTTCTATTCAAATATATTTTATGAACTTAAAAGATAAATAAGAAAGATATATAACAGTCTTACTTAAATTAGTTGTTTAAGTCTTTACAGATGTTACTGCTGAACACCTAAATGTCATCATTTACTCACTGTAATGTCTTTCCTGTATGACTTTTTTTTTTCTGTGGAACATAAAAGATCATTTGATTTGCTTTGAAATGTTTTTTTTTTTTAATTTTTTTTTTTTAAGTACAATAGATGTCAAGCGTAACCAGGATATTTTAGTTACCAGCATCCTACAAAATATCTTCATATATGAGGGTTAGTAAATAATAAATAAATTTACAGTAAATTTACTTTATGGGATCCTATAGGCCATTTGATCAGTTAATTCTCAGCACATAGAAACTCTTTCACGTAGTTCCCTTTCGAGGGAACTTCGAACTGCGTCCTCTAGGGGTCGCTATGGGGAACGCCATCAGCGTGACCGGTGTCTGAAGCATATATCTAAACACAACAATAACATTGGCCGGCGGCAGCCTATGACGTCATTACCTGGCTAATTACCTGGCTAATTTTCGTCCTATTTCAAATTTGACTTTTCTTTCTAAAATTTTAGAGAAAGTGGTTTTAAACCAACTTCAGTCTTATTTGACCATCAGTTCAATCTCTGAAAAATTTCAATCTGGTTTTAAATCCTGTCATAGCACTGAGTCAGCTCTTTTAAGAGTTTTGAATGACATCATGCTAATTACTGACACTGGGCAGTCAATGGCTTTGGTTTTGTTAGATCTCAGCTCTGCCTTTGATTTAGTTGATCATAATACACTTATATCACGTCTTGAAACATGTGTTGGCCTTCGGGGTACGGTGTTGCAGTGGTTTCGTTCATATCTCACTAATAGGAGGTATGTTGTTAGTATTGGAAACCACTCCTCATCTGAAATATCTTTAAAATCTGGTGTTCCTCAGGGCTCGATCCTTGGTCCGGTACTGTTTTCTCTTTATATGCTTCCCTTAGGATCTATTTTCAATAAGTATGGGGTCTCTTTTCATCTTTATGCCGATGACACACAAATCTATATTCCTTTGAAGCGTGATGATAAACAGGCCTTAAAGCCTATTTTAGACTGTTTGGATGAATTAAAACTTTGGTTTACAAGTAATTTCTTAAGTATCAATGAAAGTAAAACAGAATTTATTTTGTTTGGCTCAAATGATCACTGTGTACACGATTTTGAATCTGGACCTCTCGCTCCATATAGCACTACATATGCTAAAAACTTAGGTGTATGGTTTGATAATAATCTTAAATTTGGTAAGCAGATAAGTGCTGTGGTTAAGTCCTGTTTTTATCATCTTCATCTTCTGACGAAGGTGAAGCCATTTTTGTCTCTAAAGAAGTTTGAAATGGTTATGCATGCTTTTGTAACATCTCGAATGGATTACTGCAACTCATTGTATGTCGGTGCTTCTCAGTCATGTGTTTCTCGTCTGCAGTTGGTTCAAAATGCTGCAGCTCGGGTTCTTTATGGGAAGCGCAAGTATGAGTCTATCACGCCTGCTCTGATTTCATTGCATTGGCTGCCAGTCAAATACAGAATTGATTTTAAAATCTTATTGTTTGTCTATAAATCTCTCCATAATCTGGCTCCACAGTACTTATCTGATCTGTTACAACCTTATACTCAGTCAAGAGTACTCAGATCTGCTGATTCTGGCTTATTGCAAGTCCCCAGGGCACGTCTCAAAAACAGAGGTGATCGTGCTTTTTCTGTTGTTGGCCCCAAGTTGTGGAATGGTCTCCCAATTCATATCAGAACTGCCTCAACATTATCTGTTTTTAAGTCTACTCTTAAAACTTATCTTTTTTCTTTGGCATTTAATATTTCTTGACTTGCTGTGGAATGATTTTTATTTATTTATTTTTTTTATTTTTTTATTTTTTTTTTTATTTTTATTTTTTTTTTTGTGAATCTCATCCATTTTTACGGTTTGTGTTTTATAATTTTGTTTTATTGTTTATAAACTTATAAACTTGTCGACTTGTTTTTGTTTTGCATACTCTGTGCAGCACTTTGGTCGACTTCGGTTGTTTTAAATGTGCTATATAAATAAACGTTGTATTGTATTGTATTGTACCTGGCACCGCCACAGTATAAAGGGGCGCCGAGAAAATACATCATTCTCTTCTTCGTCTTCACTGACCGTTTGTTTATGCTAGCAGAAGCTAAGCACGACTAGGAGTGCGTGTTCTCTCGCCAGAGGCCTTGCTCTGATAAACACAGTTTCACACGGCTCGCGGGTTGTGTGTGTGTGTGGTGAAGAGCAAGCGCGTTCAGTCCTGAGGGAGTTGAATGCGCTCGTTGCATCCATTGCTTGTTTCTTGTGAGGGATAAGCACGCTCTGATACGCACAGTTTCACACGGCTCGCGGGTTGTGTGTGTATGTGTGTGGTGAAGAGCAAGCGCGTTCAGTCCTGAGGGAGTTGAATGCGCTCGTTGCATCCATTGTTTGTTTCTTGTGAGGGATAAGCACGCTCTGATACCCGCAGTTTCACACGGCTCGCGTGTTGTGTGTGTGGTGAAGAGCAAGCCTGTTCGGCTCTCGAGGGAGTTGAATGTACTCTTTGCATTCGTTGCTTATTTCTCGTGAGAAATAGGCATGAATTCAACATATTCCACTCACGAGGAGACTGCTTGTGCTCATCGTGATGCATTCGCGGGACTACTGAGAGGGGAGGTGAGTGCTTCACTTTTACCCGAGTTGTATAGCCGTGTCTGCATGAGTGTGTTCGCCTCTCGCGGGAATAGCGACGCATTCGCGGCAGCAGTTCAGTTCTCGCTTAATTTCCGAGGTAATCTAGCGTGTGGGCGGAGCGCGTTTAGCTCCCGTGGGAGTTGAATACATGCTGCGCGTTGCGGGTGCGGTGAGAATTATCTGCCCATTTCCCGCGATTCGCGGTTCATGGGCAGAACGTGGAAAGGACCTGACGGAAAATCTTCCCTATCAGTAATTTCCTAAGGTATTTTATAACATGTTCTAACCACATTATACTGCACTCCAGGAGCCCTTCTTTCTGCAGGGGTTGTATGACTCTCCGTGCTCAAGTGTTGGCTTGCGAGCCTCCGCAATGCTTGCTGAAGCCACCACCCTCCTGCACTTGCGTTACAGTCTAATGTTGGACCTGCAGGGGAGCTGTGGTTGGTGAGTACGATCCATTTAATTTCTCCGCAGCGCTATGTGGACATGTTTTTTGTATGCTTTGACTCTAGTCAGAACCTCTCGATCTGTCAACTGATTGTGGTGATGGTCTCACCCGTTGGTACTGGATTCAGCCTGGATGATAGCCTACTTCTTCAGCTTCATGCTTGCTGCATCATGCAGCCAAGTCGCTAGGCTTCTGCGGGAGCCTCTTTGGCCTTCAGGTCCCCAGTATAGCGCTGCAACCCCAGGACTCGCAGTCCTCCATTCAGGCTGAGCCTTTTTCGGAGTGTAATGCTTCGTGATGTGCTCCCTGATGTCCTGGCTGAGTGTTTGCTTCGAGAAGCTGCCCCAGCCAGGGCGTACTACTCATGTCTTGCCTCGAGAGGCTTCCTGAGATTTGAGTCATCCACTTAACCATTACTTACGGCGAATCAGTGAATCGCCCCTCTGTGGAGTGGGCTTGAGTACACTGCTTTCCCGGAGGTATGAGTGAGAGGTGTTTCTGCGGAAACCCTTCCTGAGTGCTTTGGCTCTGAGGAGCGATAGCTCTCCAGATATGTTTGGTTATTGGGTCCCTGTTGGTCAGGCCTGGCAATGCTCCCCTCACCTTAGAGGGTTACCTTTGAGCTTGCCGCTCCCGGTTGAGCGTCTGAGGACTCCCATCACCGGGTCCTGCACTCCCTGGAGCTCTGTTGAGCAGCAGCCTCAGGTTGTTAGGCCCCTCTCTGCCTCCCTGTTAGGTTGCTCTCCTTGTTGGTTGAGCTCAGCAGTGCTCCTCTCACCCTAGAGGGTCACCTGTGAGCATGCCGTTCCTTTCTGAGCATCTGAGTTCCCTCTCATTCTGAGAGATGAGTTCTTCGCTCTCCAGAGCTGTCATTCAGCAGCCTCAGGTTGTTTGGCCTCTCTATGCCTCCCTGTTAGGTTGCTCTCCTTGTTGGTAGAGCTAGCATTGCTCCCCTCTCCATAGAGGGTCACCTGTGAGCATGCCGCTCCTTTCTGAGCATCTGAGTTCCCTCTCATTCTGAGAGATGAGTTCTCCGCTCTCCAGAGCTGTCATTCAGCAGCCTCAGGTTGTTTGGCCTCTCTATGCCTCCCTGTTAGGTTGCTCTCCTTGTTGGTTGAGCTCAGCAGTGCTCCTCTCACCCTAGAGGGTCACCTGTGAGCATGCCACTCCTTTCTGAGCATCTGAGTTCCCTCTCATTCTGAGAGTTGAGTTCTCCGCTCTCCATGTCACTGAGCAGCCTGAGGTTGTTAGGCCTCTTTCGCCTCCCTGTTAGGTTGCTCTCCTTGTTGGTAGAGCTAGCATTGGTCCCCTCTCCATAGAGGGTCACCTATGAGCATGACGCTCCCTTCTGAGCATCTGAGTTCCCTCTCATTCTGAGAGATGAGTTCTCCGCTCTCCAGAGCTGTCATTCAGCAGCCTCAGGTTGTTTGGCCTCTCTATGCCTCCCTGTTAGGTTGCTCTCCTTGTTGGTAGAGCTAGCATTGCTCCCCTCTCCATAGAGGGTCACCTATGAGCATGCCGCTCCCTTCTGAGCGTCTGAGTTCCCTCTCATGCTGAGAGTTAGGTTCTCCGCTCTCCAGAGCTATGTTTGTTGGTCGAGTTAGCATTGCTCCCCTCACCATAGAGGGTCACCTATGAGCATGCCGCTCCCTTCTGAGCGTCTGAGTTCCCTCTCGTGCTGAGCGTTAAGTTCTCCGCTCTCCAGTGCTCTGTGACCATATGCTCTCCTTGTTGGTTGAGCTGGCGTTGCTCCCCTCACTATTGAGGGTCACCTATGAGCATGCTGCTTCCTTCTGAGCGTCTGAGTTCCCTCTCATGCTGAGAGTTAGGTTCTCTGCTTTCCAGAGCTATGTTTATTGGTCGAGCTAGCATTGCTCCCCTCACTATAGGGGGTCACCTATGAGCATGCCGCTCCCTTCTGAGCGTCTGAGTTCCCTCTCATGCTGAGAGTTAGGTTCTCCGCTCTCCAGAGCAATGTTTGTTGGTCGAGCTAGCATTGCTCCCCTCACCATAGAGGGTCACCTATGAGCATGCAGCTCCCTTCTGAGCGTCTGAGTTCCCTCTCGTGCTGAGCGTTAAGTTCTCCGCTCTCCAGTGCTCTGTGACCATATGCTCTCCTTGTTGGTCGAGCTGGCGTTGCTCCCCTCACTATTGAGGGTCACCTATGAGCATGCCGCTCCCTTCTGAGCATCTGAGTTCCCTCTCATGCTGAGAGTTGGGTTCTCCGCTCCCCCAGAGCTCTGTCATCAGCAGCCTCAGGTTGTTAGTTCTCTCTATGCCTCCCTGTGGGGTTGCTCTCTTTGTTGGTAGAGCTAGCACTGCTCCCCTCATCATAGAGGGTTACCTATGAGCATGCCGCTCCCTTCTGAGCGTCTGAGTTCCCTCTCATGCTGGGAGTTGGGTTCTTCGCTCCCCCAGAACTCTGTGACCCTATGTTCTCCAGAACCCTAGAACGGTGTTTACAATCCATGTTATGGTAAGTATGCACGCTTTCTGCAAAGGAAACTCAAAATGACAAATCTAGATGCAAAATATGATCATTTCACTCGCTTCATTTATGATGCTGTAACTCCTGTTTGGAAGCTGTTATTTGAAAAAAACTTTTTTTTTTCTGGTACATTTTGGCATCTAGTGGCATCAAACTAAGTAAGCTGCAGGGAGCAGGCCCTAATAGAACCTGAATTACAGATTTTCCAAAAAAAAAAAAAAAAAAAAAAACCATGTCAAAAAGCACCTATGTGTTTTTAGTATTTAATGTAATATTTGAAACACATATAATGTTATTTATATATAAAAAAAAAATACACCCATATGTTATAGTTCAAAGGGTTTTCTTTACAATGAAACCATTTTTTTCTTCATTTCCTCCATTGTATGTGTGTAGGGTAAACATTTGAATTTGAGTGTGAAAATTTAGGCGAAAATTCCAAAAAAATGCCCCAGAGCTTATTAATGGCATTGAAATTCTGCAGCAGAGCGATGATATCTCAGATCATTATCTAGTCTGTTGTGTACTACATAAAGCCTAGCTAAAGCTATTAATTCAACTCCTTGTTATAAATATGGTAGAACCATCACTTCTACCACAAAAGATTGCTTTGTAAGTAATCTTCCTGACTTATCTATATCCAATAGATCACAAAAACTTGAAGATGTAAGAGAAACTATGGACTCTCTCTTTTCTAGCACTTTAGATATGGTTGCTCCTTTACACTTAAGGAAGATTAAGGAAAACAGTCCGACACCATGGTATAACGAGCACACTCGCACCTTAAAGAGAGCAGCCAAGAAAATGGAGTGCAACTGGAAGAAAACTAAACTAGAAGTGTTTCGTATTGCATGGCTGGAAAATACCTTCTCCTAATTTGCATATATATATATATATATATATATATATATACACATGTATATAAATATATATGTAAAATCCATACTGAAATACATACTCTGACACGACATATATGCCACGTTGAAACAATGTGTGTTGCATGCATGTGTAATCTGTATATTATACATACAAAGTCACGTTTTGTGTATTAATAATTATATATAAGACATATATGTCAAAAACAAATATAATTATATGGGATAAATTTAAATTTAATTCTTTGGGATAAATTTAAATTTAAATATATGTCAGAATATCTTGGTGTCTTAAAGGCTTTGTACTGCCAGGGGGAGGTTTAGGCCTACTTGCTTGCCTTTCCACCAAGGCTAGGCAGAAGCAGAAGCTGAAAGCGATAAGGTAACGTTACACTACTGCACTGGACACATCACATCACCCTGTGGAAAACACATAACCACACACATTTTTGCATTCCACTATGTAAATACGAGCTAGACAGACTTGTTTGACTATTTGCAACGTCTCACGCATGACACGCATGACATAAAAATGTTGCGCTCAAGTTCCTTTCTCTGCTCGCGTCTTACTCTTTTTAATGCAAAAATGCATTCTGTGTTCTGTGTCATCAGTTCAACACGGTAAAGCCAGATTATTTAAATCAGAGTAATAAATGATTAAGCAATAAACTACACAATAATCTTTTTATTCCATACCTGGTATGGCTCAACTTACAGTAAATGAATGTCAGTCCATTACGTTGGAATCATATTGTAAACCAGTAATCAGTTATTTTGTTGAGTCTTGGCTGTAAACAACTAATTACTGATTTCCATTTCCTGTTAGAGCGGTGGTGTCCTTCTTTATCATGAGCCACTCAAATTTCTTATCTCTTGACTAGAAACACAAGACATTCTGATTTCGTCACATTCACTAGTGTCACCTGTTCAACACAAGAGGTCAGTGTAGCCTGATTTTTAACAATCAATAACCACCTCATATTATAGGCTACATATTTGTAATGTAATACAGTTGTTTTTAACCAAGTGTATATTTTAAATAGCATGCATGTTTTACACATAACTTGAATATCATGAAAAATACATATTGATAACAATCATGAAAATATCACCAACATGCTAAAGCCAACAATACAATACAAAAATGTAGTGGAGAAAACCAAGATGTAATTCACACACACACACACACACACACACACATACACACACACACACATTCCATAGGCGCAATGGTTTTTATACTGTACAAACTGTATTTTCTATCACCTTACACCAACCCTACACCTAAACCTACACCTTACAGGAAACTTTGTGCATTTTTACTTTCTCAAAAAAAAAAAAACTCATTCTGTATGATTTATATGCCTTTTGAAATATGGGGACATGGGGAAATGTCCTCATAAGTCACCTTCTCCTTGTAATACCTATGTCATACCCATGTCATTATACAAATTTGTGTCCTCATATGTCACAAAGACAAGCGCGCGCACACACACACAAACAAATGCAAATACATTACATAGACTACTACTGTTTTTATATACAGATATAAATATTATTACTCAACTCTAGCAACATCTTAACTCTATTCCTAAAATTGTATGCATTTTAACAATAAATTAATAAATACAAATAAACAATCATTAAAAAAATGCTGCTTTGAAATATTTTTTAAAGTTAAACTTTTATTTTATGAATACATTTTTGAAAACACTTAGATCCATGCACGTGTAATTTTTTTGTACAAATTTTCATCAGAAATGTGAATAGGAAACCGATATTTCCCAATGGCTCAATTTCCATACTATGCCATTTTTTATTCCCTGTTTTAGAATGTAAATGCTTTATTCTAATCTCAGCTGATAGGAAACATACATAATATAAATATAACTGAGAATATATGTTTGTCTCAGTCTCTTCTTCTCCTGGCCTAATGGGCAACTAAGTACAAGTGACAACTTCACAGTTAAGTTGTTCTTCTGTTTGCTCATTAAAGCTGTTGTAAATGAAATGGTACAACATAGGCTCAGTTTTTGCTTTTTTCATACTGTAATTTTTTCCCCAAAATATTACAGCATACCCTAATGGCATTCAGGTAGAACGTAATGGAACATTTCTCAACATCAGTTCTTAAAATCAGTTTTATCCTCATCTTACAATGACTCATAATGGAGTCATTAGGAGACAGTCCTTGTGTAACCTTCTGTGAAAATATGAGGGATCTGAAACAGAAAACTCCCACTGATGGATTAGCAAGATTACAGTAATCAGGTCTCACACAGTGCACAACAAGACTGAAACGTGAGCAATTAGTGTGTCCAGACTTAATGTAAGTCTAAACTTCTCTGCTACTCCACAAATGTATCTAAATAGATGGTTTAACTAACTTTGCATGCTCATGAGAAACGTTTCGCAAAACTATTGCTTGAAAGTTTTTTCAAAGCTGAGTATCTTTACTTTTCTGAACTGTCCTCAACAAAACTTGGTGCTTGTGCACCTGTACCACAGGTAAACAGAGTAAAAATAATTTAACTGAATAAGTAAATAGAGTAAAAATATTAAACTAATTTGTTACACATATTTATCACAGTTTGCCCCCAAAATACATTTAATAAAGAGAGGCTATGTATAGAGTTGAAAATACTCCCTTTTGCCCATTTACAAAAATGAAAAATTTAAAAATAATTTCATACTGTTCTGATCCTTGTTTGGTGACCCCTAAGTGGCGATTTGTTTTATTCAAGTAAATCACATGCTGTTCAGCCATTTTTTCATATAGCACTCGAGAGAGCACACGGATGACATCCATCTCCAGTTTATCTTCATTTACTCTTGAAAAGGCATTGTCTATAAGTTTTTCTTAATAACAGTAATGTTATAAATGTTGGTTAGGTCTGGTCAATTATCATGGAGGCGTATTTTGAAAGAGTTAAATAGTTAATGATTCAAGTGTTGTGAAGCTCCTGCAAGGCACATGGTTATATATGTATATATATATATATATATATGTATATATATATATATATATATATATATATATATATATATATATATATATTCGCGTTAACGCAAATTCATTTTAATGGCACTAATTTTATTAACGCGCTATTAACGCAGCGCGCATTTTCTGTTTGACCCGTGGCCTTGCCAGTACTACTATAGTTGGAGAAATGGAAATGGATGGAGATGCTGACAGTGTTGCCAACTTAGCGACTTTTCAGACCACTTTAGCAACTTTTTATTTATTAATTTTTTTCAAAAAGCGCCTAGCGACCAATCTTTATAGGGTTTGCCCAAACGGATTTAGTTTCTGAGACTCACCGGTACTGCCGCGCGAGCGCGAGGTCTCTCTTTCCCGCTGCGCACACACCTCTCTCTCTCTCTCCCTCGGCGTCTGCTCTGTTCAGCGCGCGGATGAGAGGAACAGCACTTTCAGATAAAACAGATATTATGTTGCTTCTCTAATTTAACATGCAAGTATAGCCGAAATCACAGCACAGCTATTTTCTTTATTTTATGTATAGCCTATTTGATTTTATCAGACTATGGCTGGATTATAAATCAGGATTTTTGTGCAGATTAACATCTTGGAAGGGAGAGCTGGTTATTTAGTCCTATGGGTCGCGTTTCAGTCACTATTTCATATTCATTCCGTTGTCTGACAACAGAAACAGTAAAATATATCAATGAAAACAGTTTTATTGAGAATTTAGCTGCATCAAAATACAATATGTGGGCACAGAGAGGCAAACAAATGTAATAATAAATAATAAATGTACATTTTGCATGTTCAGAAGAAGTGAGATGCCCTGTCATGCGGAAATGTAAACAGGTTTGTGTAAGTAAATTGCAGGTATTGATGGTGTAAGTAAATTGCTGGTATTGCTGGTATACCAGAACCTGGTATTTCTTTTTTCATGTGTCTAATAGACATGAGCAAGTTCTTTGAAACACATCTATGATCTTTGAAACATGTCTAGTCTTCAGGCTCTGTTAACTATGGTTTCACTAATAATAAACATATATTGCATAAAGCATCCATATTTGTCATTGCCCATGTTGATAAGAGTATTTAAAACATGAAAAGTATTAATTTAAGGTACATTTAGAACAGATAAAAATATGCGATTAAATTGCGATTAATCTCAAGTTAACTCATGACAATCATGCGATTAATCGCGATTAAATATTTTAATCGATTGACAGCCCTTATATATATATATATATATATATATATATATATATATATAATATTGTAATATCTTGGAAAACACATTTAAGATGTTTATTCTTGTTCAAATATGTAGAAATTTACACATTTCGTACTGTTGTTTTTGCAGTTTTACACCGCTTCTATTAAATATGCCTGAAGACAACTCTGTTTTGGGTACTCTTTGGAGGAGTGTTTACCTTACTGCGTAGCTATGTACCTGCACACATAGCGAGGGCAGAAAAGTAAAAAGACATCATACTTCAAGACTACAAGTGAACTGGAGACACGTCTTCCCCTCTCATCAAAATGTTGGATTCCAATTCCATAAACCTTGAAGTAAGGTCAGAATGTGCTTCATCCACTTCGTCATCTTCCCAAAGATCAAGTAAATCTGCAAGCAGTATAGCTGCAGCACAAGCTCGTTCCAAAGCAGAAGCAGCACGCAAAAGAGCAGCCTATGCCAAGCGGGAGATTGAAATGCAAGTGGAGAAAGCACGCATTGAAGCTACGTTGAATGCTCTTAAGGAAGAGTGTGAGGCTGAAGCTGCCTCAGCAGAAGCTGAAGTGTTTGAGGCACTGGTGAAATCCGAGAACTGTGAACCTCAAGGAAGAAGACCGTCTTCAAAGTAATGAGACGCTTTGGGGAACGCCTTCAGCGTGAGCGGCTCTGAATATCATGTGTAATCAGTCCAAATGATGGGCAAGATGTCACGGGCGGGGTGACGTAATGACCAGCTGGTATAAAAGCACGTGAGGTGAAACCGGCGTCTGCTTCTAGGAATGAAGCAAAGCGCTGGGAAGGATGCAGGAAGTGTGGCACCGAGACGCAGCGTCTCGTTCCTTCGAGGAACTGGGGTTACGTAACCTAAGACATTCCTCTTCAGAAACTCGAGCTGCGTCCGGAGACGCTTTGGGGAACGAGATGCCCACTCTGCCAGACTTCCAAATCCCTGCCATGTGTGTATCCTTCAGGAGCACAACAAGGGAGAGAGAACGGAAGAACCTGGAGTGGCCCGCATATCGAGACCATAAAACCTGACGAAGGACAGGGGCATGGACCAACCCGCAGCGTTGCAGATGTCCTGTATTGGGACACCAGCGAGAAAGGCCTAGGAAGCCGCCACACTTCGGGTTCACCACTTAGCTCTCTGGTCAGTGCACCGGAGGAAACGTGTAACCAGGGGGTTTCTGCCCACTGACTGTCCACCAAGAGAGGTGTGGTAGACTGATATTGCCGCCACATAACCTTCAAGGTGGAGTGGGTCAACCCTGCGGAGAGTCGGGCCTGCAGGAACTCCAGAACTGTACCAATCGGGCAGTTAACTGGGTCGAGCTGGCGGTCTCCGCACCAAGAAGTGAAAGCTTCCACTTCAAGGTGTACAGTTTCCTCATTGAGGGAGCTTTGGATTGGAGTATGGTCTCAACAACCTCGGTTGAGAGACCGGAAGCTATGAGCTGCGCCCCCTCAGAGGCCACACCCACAGCTTCCATAACTCTGGGTGGGGGTGAAAGACCCCTGCCTGTGAGAGGAGATCTCTCCTGACAGGAATCTCCCACGAAGAACCATCGAGGAGAGAAATCAGGTCCGAGAACCATACTCGGCCCGGCCAGAATGGTGCTACCAGAAGTAGACTGACCTTTTCCCGGAGCACTCTCGCCAGAACTCCCAGGAGTAGAGCGATCAGGGGAAAGGCGTACAGACGAAGCCTTGGCCACGTCTGTACCATAGCATCCAGCCCCAATGGAGGTGGATGAGCTAGAGAGTACCAGAGGGGACATTGTGCTGTCTCCTGAGTAGTGAAGAGGTCCACCTGAGCCTGGCCAAACACTCTCCAAATCTGCTTCACCACATCTGGGTGAGGCATCCACTCCCCCGGGCCTCGGCCCCTGTCTCAACAGGAAGTCTGCTCCCCTATTGAGATGCCCAGGGAAATATACCGCTCTCAATGAGCGGAGTTTCCCTTGGGCCCACACAAGGATCTGGCGCGCCAGCCTGTACAGGGGGCGCGAGCACAGACATCCTTGGTGGTTGATATAGGTGACCACCGATGTGTTGTGAGTGTGCACCAACACATGGCGATCTCTCAGGTCTGGAAGGAAATACTTCAGTGCACGCAGCACGGCCAGCATCTCTAGACGATTGATATGCCATGTGAGATGGCGACCACTCCACAGACCACGGGCAGGGTGGCCACTCATGATCGCTCCCCAACAGGTGAGGGACGCGTCCATCGCTAGTGTTACGCGGCGACAAGGAGCTACCAGCACCGGGCCCTGAGACAAGACCAAGGTCGTCTCCACATGTCTAAGGCACGAAGGTGGCACCGCGTGACCTTGAGCATGCGAAGCTGGTTTCCCCTTGGGGAGAACCCCTTAGTCTTGAGCCACCACTGTAGGGGTCTCATGTACAGCAGGCCAAAACCACGTTGGACGCAGCTGCCATCAGACCTAGCAATCTCTGAGACTGCTTCACAGTGAGTGACCGGCCTTCTCTCACGACTGCGGTGAGGATCGAGTCGATCCTAGCAGGTGTTATACGAGCCTGCATCATGATCGAATCCCACACCATGCCCAGATAAGTGGTTCTCGGAACCGGAGAAGCACACTTTTCTTGGCGATCAGTCTTAACACCAGCACTTTCATGTGAGTGAACACGTCAACTCGATGCCGAACCACAATCAGCTCTGATTGAGCTAATATCAACCAATCATAGATGTGGTTGAGTATGTGGATGCCCTGGGATCACGAAGGAGCCAGAGCAGCATCCACACACTTCGTGAAAGTGCAGGGTGTAGAGTGCAAGGCCAAAAAGGAAGAGCCCAATATTGGTAAGCTTTGCGCCCAAAGCAAACCTCAAGGACTTCCTAGATGGGGAAGGATGGCAGCCCTCCATCCTTCTTGGAACGACAAAGTACCGGCTATAGAACCCGGACTCTCATACATGAGGAGGGACCACTCGATGGCGCCCTTACTCAAGAGAGTGTAAACTTCTTGTTCCATTACCAGAGCCTGCTCGGGGCCCACCGGAATGGGGATGACACCTGTAGCAATGAGGCGAAAGAGAACCAAACTGGGTTCTGTAGCCTCTCTCTACAGTACGTAGGACCCACTGAGAGACATTTGGCAGTAGCCCAAATAGTCTACTAAGGGAACCAGTCTCTCGAGGCTGGCCTCTGGTGTACTCAGAGCGGCTAGTTCGGTGCCCTGGAACGGCACACCGGCAGGAGACACCCGTACTAGCCGCTGTAGAGACCCCCGAAGGGGTGGCGAGCATCTCATCTCCGCTACGTTTCCGGGCGGAAGAAACTGAGATGTGTGCTCGCTGGAGATCGCTGTGCCCTGGAACACCGTACGTGGCAGGGTTGGCAGACCGACCTCCTGAGGGCACTGAGGAGAGACCGCTCTTCCCCAGAGGGGCCTGCTCTCCATAATCCTGAGCCATAGGCACCAGGACTCTGCTGA
The DNA here is from genome assembly GCA_039654775.1 of Spinibarbus caldwelli. Classification (NCBI taxonomy): domain Eukaryota; kingdom Metazoa; phylum Chordata; class Actinopteri; order Cypriniformes; family Cyprinidae; genus Spinibarbus; species Spinibarbus caldwelli. The sequence goes on from CM077260.1 coordinate 25,754,280, forward strand.
GCTGAAGTCTTCTATTGAAATGATGGTCCTCAGACCCATGTCGCCTCCAGGAAGACTATGGTAGAACCAGAGCCTGCTAGGCAGGACCCAATGAGACACGCTTGGCAGAGGCTCCCACAACACCAGGTGACTCCTAAGGGAACCAGTCTCTCGAGACTGGCCTCTGGCGAGCAACTCAGCTCCGCTACGTTTCCGGGCGGAAGAGAATGATATGTATGCTCGCTGGAGACCGCTGCGCCCTGGAACACCGTACATGGCAGGGTTAGCAGACCGATCTCCTGAGGGCACTGAGGAGGAACGGGCACCATGCACTGCGGTGAACGCCGCTCTTCCCCAGAGGGGGCCGGCCCTCAGATGTCCTGGGTCATAGGACGTTCTGGCCGAAGACTATACAGCGAGAATGATGGTCCGCAGACCCGCCTTCTGCTAGAAGCCTTTGGCCCGGGAGCACCATTCTGACTCCAACATTATGGGGTGTACAAGAAGACGCTCCCTGAATGAGGAGCTGGAACACGGTTGGGGCTGCTCCCACCCAACAGCCCCTGCTGCACCTCAACCTCTTCAGAAGAAGAGAGAGCACCGTTTGCTCCCTACTCGAGAAATTCATCCCAAGCACTTGCTGTATAGAGAGTGAAGGGGAGACAGGAAAGCCGTCTCCAGCCCTTCTAAATACAGTGAGTCATATACACACACATATATATATATATATGTGTGTGTATATATGTATGTGTGAATATATCTTTCCGTCAAAGATTATATAAATAATTTAATTCCTCAGAATTAAACACAACCAGACTAGTAGACACGGTCTGGATGTGAAAGATTCAATATAAGCATTGCTTGAATGCCGTAATGCACGCGTCACCTCGACAACGCACGCAAATTTACACACAAGCCTTTTCTTCCCTCGAGAAGAAAACGTCTCAGCAATATCAATCTCCTCAGAGAAAGATAGTTGCAGCAACGAGCTCTCGCTCAAAGGGGGATGGACCGCAGCGCGGGCTTCCGAAACCTAAGAGAGAGAGCGTTAGATCTAGGGAATGCAGGTGGAGAGAGGATGAGCCGTCTCCAACCCGCCCGCCAGATCCATATGCGATCGCTGCGATCTCAATTGCCACCGTGCCTCAGCAGCAGCGGGACCGAACCGCGAGATCACATGCATGGACATACCCCTCGGAGTGTGCCTGGCGGGAGCGGAGCGTTTATATCATGCAGGGAGAAGCGCAATCAGCCCCCTCGAGAGCTGACTGCGCGAGCTCCGCTCCCCAGAATGCTGCTCATAATGAATTAATTCATAATATGCTAAACGACGTCCTCCAAGTCAACCTCCTCAGAGGAAGACAGGCGGAGCGTCGAGCCCTCTCTCCGGGGGAAGAAACCACGGATCTCTCCAGAGAGAGAGGGGGGCGTTGGATCTGGCAGGAAAGGAAGAAGAAAGGGGATTGCCCGTCTCCATTCCCTCCACCAAAAACCAACTGCGATTCCCGCGAGCGCAGCTGCAGCTCCGCCTCGGCGAAAGCGGGGCCGGCACCGCGAGGAAAGCGGCGAAGACTCTCTCTCCCCAAAAAGCTCTCCGAGAGCAAACATACGCAGCTAACAAATGCTCGCAATGCAGGCCGTCAGCTCCCTCGAGAGCTGACGCTGTGTGCTCTGCTCTCACGCGGACAACACACAAACTGTTACGTCACCCCGCCCGTGACATCTCGCCCATCATTTGGACTGATTACACATGATATTCAGAGCCGCTCACGCTGAAGGTGATCCCCAAAGCGTCTCCGGACACAGCTTGAGTTCCTGAAGAGGAAGTCACTCTACATCAAACCAGGAGTCAATCAAACAAACTGAAGAATATGTTAAAAAACATTTTTCTTCTTGTGACGATGACTCTTTCATTCACCATGGCAGCAAAGAGACTGTTCACTCTCCTTCAACATATGTTAAAAAACGTTATGAAAATCAGAGTCCACAACAAGCAGACTGTATACTTTCTCCTTATGAAGCCGTAACTGACTAAAATCCTTACCACAAAAAGACTGATATTTACCCTCAGCATACAGGTGTGTATACAGACTCTACAAGTCAGCCTCCATTCAATGCAAAACCTAGGTCTACAGAGGTTTCAGAACTGGAAAAATATTTATCTCATAGAGATCTCATTACTGCAGGGCTTAGAGTTTTTGATAATCAACCTGCCAGTTACCTGTCCTGGAAATCCAGTTTCAACAATGCTGTAGAAGGATTGAATCTCAAACTTACTGAGGAGCTAGATCTCATCATCAAGTGGCTTGGTGGGGAGTCACTACAGCATGCCAAGCGTATCAGAGCAGTGCATGTTAACAATCCAGCTCAGGGCTTGGATATGGTCTGGCAGAGGCTTGACAGATGTTATGGTTCTCCTGAAGCTATTGAGGCTTTCCTGTTCTCTAGACTTCATGACTTCCCCAAACTCTCAATCAAAGACAATGAGAAGCTGCGAGAGCTCAGTGATTTGCTTCTTGAGATACTGGCAGCAAAGAAAGAGGGTTACTAACCAGGGCTCAACTTCCTTGATACCGCACGAGGAATACACCCAATTGTAGAGAAATTACCTCACAGTATTCAAGAAGAGTGGATGAGTCAAGAGTCTTACTATAAAAGGGAGTATCGCGTACTATATCCTCCTTTTTCATTCTTTGTTGACTTTGTGTCACCAATCAGAAATGAGAAATGACCCCAGTTTTTCATTTTCAACATCCAGTACTGCCCTTTCTAGAGTTGAGAAACCACATCAAGCCAAATTGTGGAAATCTAAGGTTTCCTTCCCAGTCAATAGAACTGAAGTAGGAAATACTTCTTCAGAGTCTTCCAAAAGAACAATTGAAGATCCAGATAAACAATGCCCCCTCCACAGAAAACCTCGTTCTCTAAAAAAGTGCAGAGCTTTCAGAGAAAAAACCCTTGCAGAACGTAAACGCATTCTGTCAGAGCATTACGTATGCTTTAAATGCTGCGCTTCAACATCACATCAAGTAAAAGACTGTAAGGCAGTTGTGCATTGTGAGGAATGTGATAGCAATCAACATATCTCAGCTCTTCATGCAGGACCAGCACCCTGGATTATGGTGGACTCCACTGTACCAACGAATGAGCAAGGTGGGGAGCAGAGCGAGCATCCACCCACTGTAAAGACTTCAATGTGTACTGAGATCTGTGGAAGAGGACTCAATGGTAAATCCTGTTCTAAAATCTGTCTAGTGAATGTTTATCCAAAGGAACATACCGAAAAGAAAGTGAGAATGTATGCACTATTGGATGACCAGAGTAATGTGTCACTAGATAGATCAGCTTTCTTTGACATATTTGGAATCCAAAGTGATGCTTGTCCCTACACACTCAAGACATGCACTGGAACAACAAATTCTGCAGGAAGGAGAGCAAGTGGTTTCATCATAGAGTCAGCAGATGGGGAAGTCCAACTATCACTACCCACTCTCACTGAATGTGACTTAATTCCAAACAACAGGGATGAAATCCCAACACCAGAAAGTGCATGCAGTCACCCTCATCTTAAAGCTATAGCTGACAAGATCCCACCTCTGGACCATTCTGCAGAGATTCTCCTGTTGCTTGGCAGAGACATCATCCGTGTGCATAAGGTACGGGGTTATTGCAATGGTCATCACAATGCACCTGATGACCAACGGCTAGATTTGGGATGGGTCATAATAGGCAACGTCTGTCTTAATGGTGCTCATAGACCAGCTGTTTGTTCTTACAAACCCAGTCTACTATGGAATGGACGTTCCAGCTACTTGAGGCCATGTGAGAATAGCATACATATGAAGGTGCAGATTTCAGGTGAGCAGCACAAGTCTCCTGTCAAACGTGTTAACACACACAGATTTGGGTAAACTGATCTTCAGCCATTCAGAGAATGACTATAAGCTTGCTGCATCTGTAGAGGATGAACTTTTCCTACAGATTATGAACCAGGAGTTCCGCAGACAATACAAACAGTTGGGTTGCTCCTCTACCATTCCGCACACCAAGACAGCGTTTACCCAACAACAGACAACATGCCTTGAATCGACTCATGTCACTCAGTTGCACACTGAAGAAGAACACAGAAATGAAGAGCCATTTTATAGATTTCATGGAGAAAATATTTGAAAATGAGCATGCTGAAGTAGCACCTCCGGTTGACAGAGATAAAGAATACTGGTACTTGCCAAGTTTTGGAGTGTACCACCCCCAAAAACCTGGCCAAATTAGAAATGTGTTTGATTCAAGTGCACGGTTCAATGGTGTGTCGTTGAATGATGTTCTCCTTCGAGGTCCAGACCTTAATAATAGTTTGCTTGGGGTTCTCATACATTTCAGGACAGAGCCAGTTGCAGTGATGACAGACATCCAACAGATGTTCCACAGTTTTCTTGTGAGAGAAGACCATCGTGACTATCTCCATTTCTTGTGGTTTCGTAAACATCAACTTGACGATGAAATCATGAAATATTGCATGAGAGTTTGTGTGTTTGGAAACTGCCCCTCACCTGCGGTGGCCATTTATGCCCTGAAAAGGACAACTATGGAAGGAGAAAGCGAGTATGGGACTGAGGTGAGGAAGTTTGTTGAGAGACACTTTTATGTTGACGATGGTCTCAAGTCATTCCCCTCAGAAGAAAAGGCGATCAGTGTGTTAAAAGCAACTCAAAACATGCTGGCTCAATCTAACCTCAAGTTGCATAAAATTGCATCCAACAAAACTCAGGTTATGAAAGCATTCCCGGCTGCCGACCTCGCCAAGGACTTACAGGATCTTGATATTGGCCAAGATCTTCCCCCTGTGCAAAGAAGTTTAGGCTTCAGATGGGACCTTGTTGTAGATACACTCACTTTCCAAGTAGCTGCTATTGAGAAACCATATACTCAGCGAGGAGTGCTATCGACCATTAACAGCCTATTTGACCCATTTGGGTTTGCTGCTCCAGTGAGTGTTCAAGGGCGAAAAATTCTAAAAGATCTGACCACTGATGTTTGTGAATGGGATGCACCACTCCCTGAGCACAAGTTTAAAGAATGGCAAAAATGTTGTACTTCTCTGAAGGATCTGAAAGGGATGAAGATCTCAAGAGTTTACACATCAATTCCTTTCTCCCAAGCTCGGGAAAAAGATGTTTGTGTATTCTGTGATGCATCAACTGAAGCGATCACTGCTGTTGCCTACCTAAAGACTACAGATGACAAAACTAGCCCCTAAACCTGAGTTCACCATACCAAGACTCGAACTCTTTGCTGCTGTCCTGGTGGTAGAAATAGCAGAGGTGATCTCTGAAGAGTTGAATTTGGAACTGAAGAACATGAAATTCTTCACTGATAGCAAGGTAGTGCTTGGTTACATATTTAATGAATCAAGGCGCTTCTATGTTTATGTTAACAATAGAGTGCAACGAATCAGACGTTCAACTCAGAAACATCAATGGCATTATGTTCAAAGTGATCTCAATCCAGCTGATCGTGGTACAAGAGCCATTTCAGCAAATCAGCTTGCTATCTCAACTTGGTTCATTGGTCCAGCATTCCTTTCGCACCCACAGACCTGTCAACCGATCGAGGAAGCCTTTGAACTCATTCATCCTGAGTCGGATGCAGAATTACGACCTGAGGTAACAACATGCAAAACGGATGTTTCACCACACCTCGGAAGTGCACGATTTGAAAGGTTTTCAAGCTGGACATCAGCCTCTAGAGCTGTAGCGCGGCTCTCACACATAGCTCATTCTTTTATTAAAGAAGCTGAGCATGATTCCTGCCAAGGTTGGCACATTTGCAAGAAGCTTTTGAGTGCAGCACAGCTAGATGAGGCGAAGACTAAAATCTTTCTTGCTGTTCAGACAGAAGTTTATTCGCAAGAAATTCATAGTATTAACAAGGGAGAACCCATTCAGAAACAAAGTTCCCTTTTCAAACTTTGTCCCTTTATTGACTCTCAAGGTTTTCTCCGAGTTGGAGGGCGGTTGTCCAGAGCGCAACTTCCATCAAAAGAGACTCACCCAATCATAATTCCAGGAAGACACCATGTTACTTCCTTGCTCATCAGACACTACCATGAGAAAGTCTGTCGCCAAGGCCGGCATTTTACTGAGGGAGCTGTAAGGGCCGCTGGTTTCTGGATTGTCGGCGGGAAGAGATGTATTAGTAGTCTGATTCACAACTGCGTCATTTGCCGTAAGCTACATGGTAGAAGAGAGGAACAAAGAATGACAGAATTACCTGTTGACCATCTGAGCACTGATCCTCCATTCACTTATGTAGGTTTGGATGTGTTCGGCCCGTGGTCCGTCACTGCACGAAAAACAAGAGGAGGACAAAGTAACAGCAAGCGTTGGGCAGTCATTTTTACGTGTATGAGCACACGAGCCATACACATTGAAGTTGTTGACTCACTAGACACATCTAGTTTTATCAATGCCCTAAGATGATTCTTCGCAATCAGAGGACCTGCAAAACAACTGAGGTCTGACTGTGGAACAAACTTCATAGGGGCCAACAGGGAACTTCAGATTGGCTTGATGGGTGCCAACCAGCAAGTGGAGAATTACCTCTTGGAACAAGGTTGTACGTGGTTATTCAATCCGCCGCATTCCTCACACATGGGAGGCAGCTGGAAGAGAATGATTGGAGTCACACGTCGTATTCTCGATGCCATGTTCCTTAATCTTGGACCTACCAGGCTCACACATGAAGTTCTAACAACTCTTATGGCCGAAGTTACAGCAATAGTAAATTCAAGACCACTAACTTATGTGTCTTCAGACCCAGAGCAACATTTGATTCTCACTCCGGCCATGCTTCTTACACAAAAGGTTGGTGCACATACTGTACCTTCAGGGCAGTGTGACGACTGTGACATCTACAGACATCAATGGCGACAAGTCCAGCATTTGGCCAACAAATTCTGGAAAAGGTGGAGAAACAAGTACATCTGTTGTCTCCAAAGCCGACGGAAATGGAGAGATGAAAAAACAAATCTGCAGGATGGAGATGTTGTCTTGTTAAAGGACAACCAAGCTAAAAGACAGGACTGGCCTGTAGGATTAATCACGAAAACCTTCCCTAGTGATGATGGAAAGGTCAGGAAGTGAGAATCGTCAAGGAAGGCAGCCCAAGACAATTCCTGAGACCAGTCTCTGAAGTTATCCTTCTCTTAAGAAAAGATGGTAAATGATTTTATACATAACTTTATAGAATGGACACTTAAGAGTTTATCCTGATGATAAGGTTTGACATCCTAAAGATGCCAGGTGGGGAGTGTTCTGATCCCTGTTTGTTTGTTGTTGGTGACCCCTAGTGGCGATTTATTTTATTCAAGTAAATCACATGCTATTCAGCCATTTTGTCATATAGCACACGAGAGAGCACACAGGTGACATCCATCTCCAGCTTATCTACATTTACTCTTGAAAAGGCATTGTATGTAAGTTTTTCTTAATAACAGTAATGTTAAAAATGTTAGTTCTGGTCAAATATCAAGGAGGTGTATTTTGAAAGAGTTAAATAGTTAATGATTCAAGTGTTGTGAAGTTCCTGCAAGGCATATGGTTAACTCTATAATCACCATCCACCCATGTACTCTTAGAGAAGGTTTTACAAAATAAAATCATTACACCACCATACTTTTTTTGCAGTAATGTCAAATTATTAATTTACTGTACAGAATTCATGTAAATGTATTTTTTTAAAGATAATTTGTGTACACTTTGTTGTAATAGGAATTTAATTGAATTTCCAGCATTCAAAAACAGTGATGACATTCTTATAATATTTCAAAAGATTCTGAAAAAAATGCAACTGTCACGGTGCACACACGAGGGATGAACAAGGAGATGAAGGTAAACTCAAAATACAGTCTTTAATGAAATCCAAAACAGACAAGACAAAACAAGGCAAGGCAAGGCAAGGCAAGGCAAGGCACGGCAAGGCAAGGCAGACACACAGGAACACCGGGAGTAACGAGTAGACCAGACAAAAATGAACAGAACAGGCAGGAACTAAATGCACGTTATTTAACACACACACACCTGAAAGAAATCATAAACAATCAAACTAGATGAGGACAGGAAGGACCAAATAAGGGCATGGAGGGGGAAACACACAAGACAGACAGGACTGTGACAACAACACACTTGCTTTGTATTTTTCTTTTACACTGCAAGGACATTGGCATACTGTAAATATTCTCCTGCATCCAGATTTCTCAGCATCTGCAGGAATGAATATTGCATCCAGTTCATTACTGGCTGAAGGTCGTTCTTTATCTGTGTAACAGTGCGGTTCATTAATACAAAGCTCCTCATCACAGGTTTGGAGAGCAAATAGTTTCTGAAGAGAAGGAAAAAAAAAAAAAACGATTATTATTCACCATTCTCAATCAAACATTTGGACACAACCAAATTTATTTCTCATCTAAAACTCTTGATCTAAAGTTCTTAATGTTTAATCAGCTAATAAGGAACATTCTCATTCTCATTCTCAACTTAATGTTCTGACAAAGTTCTCTCAAAGTTATGATCAAATGTTTTTCCAGTAATATTAATAAAATGTTCATTTAGAGTTATCTGCTCTTTACTATTGTTCTCAAAGCATTACAAAATCATTACTTATGAATCATTTATGAGCGGTTTTATATCTGTAACTGTTTTATTTTGATAGTCCACTTTTTATACATCCTAACTATAAGTAATTTTGCAACTACATGCCAACTAGCAGTCATTAGAGTATTAGTAGATTGTCTGCTTAATATCTGCTAAAACTGCATTTTGATGATCCACCAACAGACATTCTACTGACTATAAGTAACTCTGCAAGCACATGCCAACTTATTCTACTAACCCTAACCTAACAGTCTACTAATACTTTAATTAAAGTTAGTTGACATGTAGTTGCAAATTAATGACAGTTAGTTGACATTTAGTTCCAAAATTATTTATAGTTAGTAGAATGCCTGAAGTGACTTAAAAATAAAATGTTTGGAAGTCATCTAACATTTCTTTAAATGTTACTACATTGAAATTTTAAACAGCAAAATATTTCCCAGAATTCTGTAATTTAATCCAGCTGTCAAAGAACATGAAGAGTTTTTTTGTTACTCATGGTTTGTGATGTAACCTTCGGGCTTGAGTTTACATTTGTAGACATTTATATTGTTTACCTAGAAAGAATCAGTTTTGTGAATATACTGGAAGACACCTTTATAAAGACATCATGATTTAGATAAAAAGTTACTCAAGGCAAAAGAAAAAGGGTGTTCAATATAAATATGAGTTGAACTTATCAATACTTTACACTTTACATTAAGGTTTTGTTAATTATTATTAGTTTATGAATTAGGTACCATGTACTAACAATGACCAATAATTTTTTACAGCATTTGGTAACACTCTATTTTAAGGTGACCTTGTTACACGTTACATGTACTTACTATTAAAATAATAATAAATTATGCATAATTACATGCAAGTAACCTTTAACAAACCCTAATCCTAACCCTACCCATATGTGTAGTTAATTAATTAATTATTGTAGTTAATACTACTCAGTACTTAAATGAATAATTACACTGTAACAAGGACACCTTAAAATTAAAGCATTTTTTAATCTTTAAAACTAATTTGGTAACTGTCAGGGTTATGGACCTGTTTTGTCGTTGTTTTCCTCCCAATGTGCTCCTTGACCTAGTTTTCCCTTGTGTGTGTCATGCCCATATTTGGTTACCTTCCTGTTCCTAGTGTGTTCATTGATTTCAGGTGTGTCCCAATTAGTTCCTTGTTACTTAAGCCCTGTGTGTTCCAGTGCCTAGTGTCCGGTGTTAAAGGTCCGTATTGTGTGCTACGTGTGTGTTCCTGCCAAGCCCTGTGTTACCCCTTGTTTTGGATGTTGATTAAAAGACTGCTATTTGAGTTTATCCCTCATCTCCGCATTCCTCGCTTCTCACAGTAGCTACAGTGTGACAGTAACAGTATTTGTTATATTATTATAATTAATTACTGCATTAAATTACAACATTAAATTAACAAATGCTGTAGAAGTACTGTGTATTGTTCTTTAAAGTTATTACATCAACTAATGTTAACATGGAATATAAAACCTTGTTGTAAAGTGTTACCTAAAACTGAATAAAATGCACAAAATCAAAAATGACTGAAAAACAGTTACTGTGGGTTGTGTGATGAAAGTACCATGCAGTCTGTTCCTGGATTTTCCATATTTGTTGTGATGAGATGACCGAGGCCCTCATTCATTGCAATATTTTTTTTTTTGCAGCATTGTGAGAGCTCAGAACACTAATTAAGCATGTAGCTGAAATAATAAAAAAAAGAGAGTATTTCTTTTAACAATGGATGCTTTCACACTTTCACAAAGTTATCAGCTCCACTGAACACATTTTGCAGTGTTTAAAAAAAAAAAGTTCACACAAAAATTTAAAATTTGCTGAAATTTTACTCAGACCATCCGATTTGTATAGATGAGTTTATTTGTTAATGGGAACAGATTTGGAGAAATTTATCATTACATCACTTGCTCACCAAGGAATTCCCAGTAGTGTATTGGTGCAGTTACAAAAAGGATTCTTCATTTAGTCTGGCAGGAATATTATTTATGATTTAACTTTAATTGACTCGTTTGTTTTTTTTTTTCCTGATGTAATGTGAAATGATTAATTATCAATTATATCTAATTTAATCCTGATTTGGAATGATAGCACAGAGGTTATTGTGCACATTGACAGACCTCAAGTTCAGGACTACAGCCAAATGAATATATAGGTGTTTTCTGTCAATAGTATGTGTATGATGTGTATTTCTGGACAGCATTCACAGTAGTAAATCAATTCTGTGATGTTTATGTTTCTCTGAACGCTTGAGGACATATGCATTTGTAAACCACATCACAAATTCCTTTAATGTCATGTCAAACCTTCTCACAACTGTGCAGATTGTATTGAAAACTATATAATTGTTAACAATTTAGAATAATATCCCATTAGGTAATGTATTAACTAACATTAACTAACTCATTAGGAGTTCATTTGTTACAGTATTTACCTTTGTTACATAAATCCATGTAACATAAATCCAATTCAACAGAACCAATTCAAGCAAACTTTACAGTTCTGATGCATGGCAAACAATCACATCAGCTAATCATTCAAGTTTAAGTTTCAAGTTTAATTTATTTATATAGCACCATTTACAACAGCAGTAGGTGACCAATGTGCTTTACAGCATCAAATAATATAAGTGGTAAATAAAACTAAGTAAATAAATAAAAAAGAAAATCAATAAAATCACAGCTAAAAACCAAATTACATCAATATTTAAAAAATACATAAAAAAATATAAGAAATAGAATCAAGAATTGCCATCAAGTCGAAACCAGACATGAAACATCAAGGGATATTGAAAGCAATGGAGAAGTAAAGCGTTTTGAGTAGAGATTTAAAAACCTGTAAAGTAGAAGCAGATCTAACATGAACTGGTAAGCTATTCCATAGTTTGGGGCTTACAACAGCGAAGGCATGTTCCCCCCTTTTCTTTAGTTTAACTCTAGGAACAGTGAGCAATCTAAGACTACCAGTTCAACCAAAAAAGACTCAATAGGCGGATAGTTATTTGAGAGAAGTTTATTCCGTAATAAAAGCAAAACCAGTGAATAGATCTCTTTAAGCATCTTGGCATAGGCCCCATCTCTCGTCCAGGTCTCGAGGTTAACTGGCAGGTCGTGCTTGAAGATGTAGGCATGGCCTGAACCTACCCCCCGACAAGTAGATAGGGACCAACCTGGTGGTGGTGGGGAGGAAGGAGGGGAGCTTCGATAGACACCTGCGAGTGGCAGAGAGGAAGGTAAGATGAGACTTTTATAATTCAAGCAGAACGGTGATTGGCTCAACTGAATTAATGACGTATGACGTGAAATTTGAGTCTTTCCGGTAGAACTTACGCTACACTTTCATTTCTACCAAAAAAGACTCAATAGGCAGATAGTCATTTGAGAGAAGTTTATTCCGTAATAAAAGCAAAACCAGCGAATAGATCTCTTTAAGTATCTTGGCATAGGCCCCATCTCTCGTCCAGGTCTCGATGTTAACCGGCAGGTCATGCTTGAAGATGTAGGCATGGCCTGAACCTACCCCCAAAAGAAGATGAAGAATATCCCAACCTTTGGGATAACGATTATTCGATACCTGAAATTAAAAGTATAGCATTAACCAGATGTTGAGGGTACTCTATGCTAGCATTTAACGATTAACTTTAAGTAAAATGATTTGAACTTGAGGTGTTGCATTGACCGTAATGCATGGAATTAGGAATAGGAGACTACCTTACAACTGAGAGATGCTATAAACTGAGTTCTTAATATTTAAGAATAACTTGAAACCAAATACGGACATACTTACTTTGGGCCATGATAGGCTGATTCGTGATATGACGATGTTAACTGAAAGCCAAGATAGGCAATGAAAACAAGGGTCGAAAATGCCCCCCCTTTTTTGATTGAAGTCGACTAGTCGGGCTGCGCGGATCATGTGATTTTGACGTGAACATGGCAGCCTTACACACGAGGACCGATCAGGAACCCGGTGGGTCATTTCAGCAAAGCAGCAGTGGCATATCAAGTGTGTGGAAATATTTTTCTAAAGATGAAGCTGGTAAAAATGTCACTTGCAAAATATGCAAGTCCGTCCTGAAGTACAACAAAAGTACAAGCGTGATGCACACTCATCTGAAAAGGCATCCACTAACGCTAGGTGAGGAACAACGCAAATCATCTACACAGCAGTCAATTAAAGACTTCACCAAATGTCCTACTGTGACAGACACATGACAGAAGCAAATCACCAATTTACTGGTTAATTTCATTGTCAAAGACATTCGACCATTAGCTGCAGTGCATGTTCCATCTTACAACACATTGTGGAACACAATCAAACACCAGTATGAGACCACACGTAAAAATATTGCAAAAGAGATGAGAAGCCAGACCGTGTCGCTAACAACTGACTTGTGGACATCCTCCACAATGGAGCCATACATCACGGTAACAGCCCACTATATCACCAACACATGGCAGCTAAAGGCCCGAGTGCTGTGTACATCTATAATGTCAGAAAGACATACTGCAGCCAACATTGCCAACCGTCTGTCTGAGATAATCGAGGAATGGGGCATACAGGTGTTTTGCACGGTCCACGATAATGCCAGTAACATGAACTTAGCCATGGATCTATGCGAACTCTTTCCCAATGATCTGGGTTGCACCGGGCACACACTACAGCTGGCAATAAAAAGTGGCTTAGTCTTATCTGATGTCGCTAAAGTTATTGATGCAGCAAGGAGAGTTATCATCCACTTTCGCCACTTTCGCCTTAAAGAGACGGCAGGAACAACTTGGCATAAGAGCCAAAAAACTCCAGAATGACTGTGCGGTCCGATGGAACTCCACATACGTAATGCTGCAATGGCTGTTCGAGCAAAGGATCGCGGTGCAGTCTGTGCTCGCAGATGAAACGGTAACCAAGCCATCCGCCCAAAAGTCACTCGCCATGAGAGCATCACAGTGGGAGCTGCTGGAACAGCTGATTCCAGTTCTGCAACCTTTGGCCAAGGCCACCGAAATAATGTGTGGTGAGTTGCATGTAGGACTGTCTTTCATCTTTCCAGTCCTTTTCAACCTGACCAGCACCACTCTGCGCGTCGAAGCATCCGATTTGACAGCTGTACGTGTCTTTAAGAACACGGTTCGACAGCAGTTGGAAACACGGTTCAAACTGGACTCCGGCAATCTGACGCAATCCATCCCCACCGTGGCCTGTATGCTCGATCCCAGGGTCAAACATCTTAATTTCATCCCAGAGAGTCAAAGAGATGCCACCTACAGCCACCTGAATGGCCTGATTCAGTGTGAGGAAGAGCCGCTTGCGGCAGAAGGTAGGTTCGCTGAATGAATCTGCCCTTGCATTATTGAATTTAACACTAGAAATTAACTTAAATGATATTATTCTTATGTCAGCGTCAACGCTTCACATGAACTTTGAGTGAACTTTGAATCGTCACGTAGGTATCAGCCAGTTAGATCGCCCCATGCAAATACCCTAGAGCAGATGCTAGCCAATTGCATCCACGCAACACTGGAAAAGTAACGTGATTGGCTGTTGTCCTTTGCGAAGCGTTGACACTGACACATTTGGTGAATGAACCGTAACGTGCAGGTGTGGCAAACCTTATAGCTTGTGTAAATATCATCCCAGGTGAACTTGGTGAAGATGTACGCAGTGAGGGGACAGCTGATAACCAAGATGAGCCAGTAACCCGGAAAAAGGCCCAACTTGAACAAGATTTTGAGCAGCTTTTTGGGCCGCACTATCATAGCAGGAGAAAAACGGGACACACCACAGTAGCTGAGGAAATACGTGAATATTTCTCAACACCACATATTCCCACCATGGAGAACCCCTTGGAATGGTGGGCCCGCAACCAGGACAATTTTCCCCGTTTGGCAAAGCTTAGCAAAACCTACTTGGCTGTTCCAGCTACAAGCACCCCAAGCGAGAGAATTTTTTCACTGGCTGGGAATACGATTACCCGACAGCGTACGAGCCTGAATCCAGCACATGTCGATGCCCTCATTTTCTTGCATGCAAACCAGGATCAAAAAGTAAAAGATGTGACTGAGCATGACTCTGACAGTGAGTAGGCTCATAGCCTTTGTCTTTCGTGAGTTATGTTATGAAATCACTTGATATGAATCAGTGTTCCATGTGTTGACGACTATGCATTACTTTTGCACTAAAACTAATTGTTATTGTTGTATTGTTAGTGAATCTTGCAGTGTTCAGTGTGTTGACTGTGCATTTATTTTGCACTAAAATTAGTCAGTGCTAATGTTGCATTGTTTTTGCAACGTGTTATGAGCTGTTTGACAGCATTTGTATATATTTTTTTTCCTACAAATAAATTGCAAATTGTGGCATGTTGCAAAACATTTGCATCTTGTGTTTTATTGATGGTTGTTTTATTGATGACATCACCAGCGACTAGTCAATGTCGACTCGACTTTAATCACATAAAAGTCGACTT
This sequence comes from Spinibarbus caldwelli, assembly GCA_039654775.1. Classification (NCBI taxonomy): domain Eukaryota; kingdom Metazoa; phylum Chordata; class Actinopteri; order Cypriniformes; family Cyprinidae; genus Spinibarbus; species Spinibarbus caldwelli. Next base: position 25,769,393 of record CM077260.1, read on the forward strand.
CAAAAAAATCTAAAGTCGTTCAGCCCCTAATATATATATATATATATATATATATATATATATATATATATATACACACACACACACACACACACACACACACGTGAATGCTACTTTTCACTAAGCCACGACAGGCCGAAATTTAATGTTAGAACGATGGTAGATTGATAACCGTGCTAGACATTATTGACTAGGCTGCGTTTAGCCTCGATATATAGATATATCTATCTATCTACAGTGGGTACGGAAAGTATTCAGACCCCCTTAAATTTTTCACTCTTTGTTATATTGCAGCCATTTGCTAAAATCATTTAAGTTCATTTTTTTCCTCATTAATGTACACACAGCACCCCATATTGACAGAAAAACACAGAATTGTTGACATTTTTTGCAGATTTATTAAAAAAGAAAAACTGAAATATCACATGGTCCTAAGTATTCAGACCCTTTGCTCAGTATTTAGTAGAAGCACCCTTTTGATCTAATACAGCCATGAGTCTTTTTGGGAAAGATGCAACAAGTTTTTCACACCTGGATTTGGGGATCCTCTGCCATTCCTCCTTGCAGATCCTCTCCAGTTCTATCAGGTTGGATGGTAAACGTTGGTGGACAGCCATTTTTAGGTCTCTCCAGAGATGCTCAATTGGGTTTAAGTCAGGGCTCTGGCTGGGCTATTCAAGAACAGTCACGGAGTTGTTGTGAAGCCACTCCTTCGTTATTTCAGCTGTGTGCTTAGGGTCATTGTCTTGTTGGAAGGTAAACCTTCGGCCCAGTCTGAGGTCCTGAGCACTCTGGAGAAGGTTTTCGTCCAGGATATCCTTGTACTTGGCCACATTCATCTTTCCCTCGATTGCAACCAGTCGTCCTGTTCCTGCAGCAGAAAAACACCCCCACAGCATGATGCTGCCACCACCATGCTTCACTGTTGGGACTGTATTGGACAGGTGATGAGCAGTGCCTGGTTTTCTCCACACATACCGCTTAGAATTAAGGCCAAAAAGTTCTATCTTGGTCTCATCAGACCAGAGGATCTTATTTCTCACCATCTTGGAGTCCTTCATGCGGGCTTTCATGTGTCTTGCACTGAGGAGAGGCTTCCGTCGGGCCACTCTGCCATAAAGCCCCGACTGGTGGAGGGCTGCAGTGATGGTTGACTTTCTACAACTTTCTCCCATCTCCCGACTGCATCTCTGGAGCTCAGCCACAGTGATCTTTGGGTTTTTCTCCCCCGATAGCTCAGTTTGGCCAGACGGCCAGCTCTAGGAAGGGTTCTGGTCGTCCCAAACGTCTTCCATTTAAGGATTATGGAGGCCACTGTGCTCTTAGGAACCTTAAGTGCAGCAGAATTTTTTTTGTAACCTTGGCCAGATCTGTGCCTTGCCACAATTCTGTCTCTGAGCTCTTCAGGCAGTTCCTTTGACCTCATGATTCTCATTTGCTCTGACATGCACTGTGAGCTGTAAGGTCTTATATAGACAGGTGTGTGGCTTTCCTAATCAAGTCCAATCAGTATAATCAAACACAGCTGGACTCAAATGAAGGTGTAGAACCATCTCAAGGATGATCAGAAGAAATGGACAGCACCTGAGTTAAATATATGAGTGTCACAGCAAAGGGTCTGAATACTTAGGACCATGTGATATTTCAGTTTTTGAAATGAATTATAGTAATTTGAGTCTGAGGCGAATTCTCCAGGTTGCAAAAATCCATAAAAGGCTGTCAGAAACACGGCTTCGAGGAGGGTATTAATATACACGGAAAGAAGACCGTTGCTTATGGTATCTACTAGCTTGTGCAATATATTGAGTGTGATTGGAAGTCGTTTGTCTGGGAACTTGTGAGCAGATTTCTCTGTGCCTTTAAGGAGAAGCCGAATTGAAGGCATAGAAAAAAGACTTGGGAAGTCGGGATTGTGATATCGTGCGTAAAACTGTATGCCAGCCACCATTTTGCGAATGGTAGCAATGCTCAAATTACAAGAATCGAAACAATTAACAATAAAAGCATAAACCGTTGTGATTATTATTAGAAAAACGGGAATTTGAAACGAGAAACAAAAGTGTGCGAACCGGAACCAAGCGGAATTGTATGCTTTAAGAGTAGAGGCCGCTAAACCTCTAGTAGTGTACATTCTAGCGGAATTTAATAAAACGTTAAACTGGGTGCCTAGTCGAGGATTATTTCCGCCAAAGATGGGCATGGTGTTGAATTCGGGTTCGCTGCCGGGCAAAGACGTCTGAAGGCCTGCAGACGAAAACGAGGGAGAGCATCAGCAATGACGTTAGATTGTCCTGAAATATGAATGGATGAGATAATAAAATTGTGTATGACGGATTGCCAAGTTAAACGTCTAAGAAGAGACATGATAGCTTGGCTATTTGAATGTCCTTTATTGATAATCTCAACTGTAGCTTCGTTGTCGCAGAACATCGCAATACGTTTACATGACCAAGCAGATCGCCAGAGAACACTAGCTACTACGATGGGATATATTTCATAAAGAGCAGACGAGAGAGAACTAGTCAAGGAAGAAAAATCGTTTGGGCATTTCTCAGCAAACCACTGCCCTTGAAAATATCCCCCAAAACCAATGGAAGGGGCTGCGTTGGTGAATAGCTTGAGAGCGCCGGATGATTCAGGGACGTCTTTATAAAAAAGAGATATACCATTCCAATTATTGATAAGGTGCGACCAAAACCTAAGGTCTGACCGACATCCATCGTCTAAAAAGACCATATCATTCAGGTTATCGATTGAGTGAGCCAAAATGAGCAGGCGCGAAATAAAACCGACCTTGGGGAATAATTCTCATAGCGAAATTGAGATGCCCTAGGAGGGAAAGCATGTTACGTTTTAATACTGCACTGGCTATGACAAACGATTCCAAGAAGGCCCTAATTCTAAGGAGTTTATCACTGGGGAGAGAGGCTTGCATCTTGATGGAATCAAGAACGATGCCGAGAAATTCTAGGGACGTAGACAGACCCAGCGTTTTCTCGTTAGACAGGGGCACGCCTAAGTCGGTGAATACTGATTTTAGTGTGTCTAGCACTGAGCTTCCCAAGGATGGAAAATCTATCAGCAAGAAATTGTCTAATATATGTAATACGAAAGGGAGTTTACAAACGTTCAACATAATCCAACACAGGGCCTCAGACAAACAATTAAAGATGTAAGGAATGCTTCTACACCCGAAAGTGAGTCTCACTGCAAAATAGAACATAGATTTCCATTTAATGCCGAAAAGAGGCCAATCGAAAGGGTGAATAGGCATGATCTTTTAAGCGTCTGTGATATCTGCTTTAGCAAGCCAAGCGGCGTATCCTGCTGTCTTGATTAAATGGATGGCGTCATCTACCGAGGCATAATAGAGCAAAAAGGGTTCTGAAGGAATGCATGGGAAAGCCCAGTAATTAGGTGATCAACGAAAGAAGCTTCAGGATGAGAGGAAAGGTAGCTAGAAAGGGTAGCGATGTTAATGGGAGTGGAAGGGTGGCCACTTAGAATTTTTTCTGAGGAGGTGTTTTCCCTCGTGATACTGGTCTGAATCGTCATTGGCAGACGGATTTCGGGTGCGCGTCTTTGCAGAAGCTGCAAATGTGCAAAAACTTACACTTAGCATAATTACATACTGATTTGTTAAAATGATTGCATAAAGGATTTCCATTGAATGCAATTATAGGTCTGCCTTTTACATCAAAGGAGGTGTGAGCAGGATCAACACCGTGAATGGCAGCCGGCTTTCTCGTTGCGATGGCTTTAGGGCAGAAAGCAGCAGAATGTCCGTGCGAGCTGCACACGATGCAACCCAGGGCTCTTTGGCCTCCAAAATGACGAACCAGAAGTTCGGAGTCCGTGATGGACGCTGCGAATGATTTGTGATACTTGTAGAACAACGAGCCTCCATATCTCTGATTGAAGTCCGCCAGCATGGCTAAATAGAGATATAATTCTTCCCTACGATAAGGGAATGCTTGACACAAAATATCTTTGTATATCCCGAAATCAATAACGAATTCACCGAACAACAAGTTTCGATGCAATCTGGGATCTGCGGTTTTCAGGAATACAGCCACATCACCACAGTCGACCATTTGCTGATCAACAGCTGGCGATGGAAGCAGTAGAACAGCCAAATTAATGTCCTTACCTAGGATTATGTCCGATCTTATTTTTTGAGAAGCAGAGATGGCAGCAGGAGGAATGAATCGCCTACCGAAATTCTGCACTGGAACAGCCGTGGAGAGATTGTGACGTGGTGTAGATGCTACCGCAGCGATGCTTTGAAATGGAGTTTGATTCATGGATGAAGCGAGTGCCTGAGCGGCAGATGAAGTGGAAGGTACCGTGGAGCGATCGACAATGCCGGGAAGAAATGAGGAGGCGGAAAATGAGCCTGAAGGCTTGGAGGCCGTAGGTAACCCAGCGGCTTTCTCAGCGAATGCAGACTCGAAAACTTCCAGTCTACTACCAAATCCTTTTACCGTTTCGGTGAGTCCTTGGACGGCTTTTAGAAGCTGCTCGTTGGGGCCTTCTAATCCGTGGTTAGGTGAAGATGGTAATGTTGACACGGAAGATTTAGACTTTTTAGCTGAAACGGGGTGAAGACTTGGCAGTCCGTTTCCTTCCAGCTGGTTTGCACTGAGATGACGAAGCCATATTGGTTGAAGGATTATCCGTAGGTTGAGCAGCTGAGATGTCCAACATGTTGGAAACCAGGAGAATGAGATCGTTATGAGAAAGGTCACTGCAGACCGGAATACCGGCTTCCTCGAGAATAGCTACCATTTTCTCTGGAGGCCATTGGGACCAGGGAGAATCCCGTTTGGATACGGGTACTTCGACGCGCAGACTGAGGAAAAGGCAAAACTGAATTATCGCGTCTACGATCGCTTTAAGCGACATAGTGCTCTGCGTACGAAATGCGTTTGAGAACCGAGAACTTCGAGGTTCGATAGACACCTGCGAGTGGCAGAGAGGAAGGTAAGATGAGACTTTTATAATTCAAGCAGAGCAGTGATTGGCTCAACTAAATTAATGACGTATAATGTGAAATTTGAGTCTTTCCGGTAGAACTTACGGTACGCTTTCATATATAAGAGCTCGAGAAGGGTTATGTAAGGAAAGCAGTTCAGATAAATATGAGGGCGCTAAGTTGTTTAAAGACTTTAAAACAAAAACAAGGATTTTAAACTCCACTCTAAAGCGCACAGGCAGCCAATGCAGTGAAGCCAGGACAGGAGTGATATGGATGAATTTACGTAGGCCAATTAAGAGTCTTGCTGAAGCATTTTGGACCAACTGGAGATGGGCCAGGGTAGTGGCATTCATTCCACAATACAGTGAATTAGAGTAATCTAAACGTGATGATATAAAAACATGAATTACTTTCTCAAACTCTTGAAAAGAGAGGAAAGGCTTGATTTTAGAGAGAAGACAGAGATGCAAGAAACAAGATTTAACCACAAAATTTACTTGACTATCAAGTACATAATGGAAAGCAAACCTTCTATAGCTCATTGTTCATAAAACTGGCTTTATACTGTTTGACAGACTCAGTTCCTGCAACATAAATGCCTAAATATGAGCAGAGAAACATGAGGCGGTGTGAGCAGCTCTAGTGTATCACATCACACAGAGCTTTAACCCTCTATAGGACTAATTGTGAATTTACAGCTTAAAAAATAATTGAATTTATATTTTACATATATTTAGGAGTAAAATCATTTTCCAAAATTTGTTTTCTTCATCTGACCTTTGACCTTTTTTTTTAGGGATCCATCATTTATAACTGATGTTGTCCCATTAGGGTAAATTATTTTTGCCAAATTGTCTGAAACTTCACACAATCAAACACTTTTTTGCTGTTTCAAAAAACATTAAAAATCTTCATGAACATTCAATTTTTTCTTGTACTGCTATATTTGATTTGGAACTCGTGCATGAAAATGTCTAAAACTTGACACAAATTCTGATGCAATTTCACTGCCTGAAAACCATGTCTTATTTAATATTGTGTTTTATCTTGGAATTTCAAATTAATTATCGTAGCGCAAGTGAAAGTAAGCAAGTCTCTTCTTTTTCAGTGTACCCCACACAAACCACATGTAAGTAGATGTTGACTTGTGCAGTCATCATTGGAGCATCGCTGCCAGTCCATATAGTATTGCCATTAGACATTGACATCTTTCCTGACCTCTGGTTGTTGTATGGATCACATCTTTCAAACTGGCATACAATAATGTACCCAAATGCTGACTTCCACAACAACATATTCTTAATCACTGCCCTCACCCTCATTGCTTCTATCTTCCTTGGTCCTCAACAACTTGTTTTATTACTACAACCTGATTTTCTGATGCACTCATATCACTATCATCAATACTTTCTGAAATAAGTATATATTTGTCTCACCATCTTCCAAAAATCTTCCAAAAATGAACCTAAAACACATGCATAAAGGCTATAATACTGCCCTCCAATGCTGGTCAATAGAGCCAGCTACAGCAAATATGCATCACATAATAGGACTTTGTCAGTTATGCATGACGCTCAGATTTGCTGGTCTCTGAGTTGCTGTTTTTATAAAAGTGCATTAAAAATCACAAAAAAACTTTAGAAAACACATTTGGGTGAACAGTTATATTTTTTATAACTTTTATATGTATTATGTATATGTATTTTCTAGTCTAAAATGAGCTCAATATGGAACCTTGAGAGCATGTGACCTAACATGTGCTAATGTCTCCTTTACTACTTAGTTACCAAAAATGTGAAGCACATGAAGCAATTTTTTTTATTTTACTGGTTGAAGGGGATGCCATTTGACATTACTAAAATAAAATTTTGCTGGTTGAACATTAAAATTCTGTTTTAAATGCAATTTTCTTAGCGTCATTTATAAATGACGATATCCCATAGAGGGTTAACTCACCAGCAGCAGGAGAAAGCTGACAGGAAGGGTCCTCATGCTGAAGCAGATCGTCACGCAGTCCAGCTCGACTGAGACTGAGCTTTCCTCTGTCTCTTACAGTAATCCAGGCTGTTCATATGACATGAGAGAGAGAAGAGAGAGAGAGAGAGAGAGAGAGAGAGAGAGAGAGAGAAGAATGTATATTCAAATGATGGCAGGGAAAAACTGGGACCAGCGTTACTTTAGTATTATTGACATATTATTATAGTTTTTGTTAATATTTTGAATTAGATTTTATTTCCTGTTTTTATTTTAATTAAGGCCCAAGCTCCGATGGCACGAGGACCCTATTGGAATTGCTGAGTTTCTTCTTCTTCCTCAAAATGAATCACAGTTTTGAGGGCCTAAACATGCACGAAACCTCATGAAACTTTGCACACACACCAGAAGTGGTGAAAATTTACATCTGATATGGGTTTCAGAAGTGGGTGTGGCAAAATGGCACCACCTATAAAATTTTAATGAAGTGCTCCTTGAGCTATGTTTCACATACATGTATGAAATTCGGAAGTCACATGTAACACACCAATACCTACAAAAAATCCACAGGTACAAAGTCTGAAACCCAACAGGAAGTCTGTTATTTTTTTTTTTTCAGGCGTTGTATTTAAACAAACTCCTCCTACAGATTTAAACAGATCAACACCATGTTTGGTCAGTGTAATCTAAAGCCCTTTGTGACATTACATTGCAAACGTCTTGAGTTTTCGTTGAAGGGCGTGTCTGTGGTGGTGTGACAAACTTTGATGTTTCGGGATGAAATAGGAAGTTGTTATAATTCAGGCAGACAATGTCTGATCTGCCCAAAAATTCACGTTTGATAAGAGTCCTGTCCTGAACACATTCCCATGCCCATATTCAGTTATAGTCATAGTGCCACCTGCTGGCAACAGGAAGTGTCATGTTTTATGCTCTAGCGAACTCCTAGAGATTTAATGACATCAACATTATATTTGGTCAGTCTACTCTAAAGGCCTTTGCAATGTTAAATTGCGAGAAAAGTGAAAGTATGCCCCCTCCTGGAAGACACGACCTCGCTCTGTAACAGAAGAGATTATGAAGTTAGGGTGGTGGCTTTGGAGGAGGACGAGGAGTAGGACGAGGAGTAGGAGAAGGGATGGTGAGAGAAGCAGTGAAGGGCTGGTAAGAGCAGGCAGAAAAAAACAAAGAGGAATGGATGGAGGAAGCAGTCGTGGAGGAAATGATGGGAACGGTAGCCAGGTGGTAGTGCAGCCAGGACAATTGCCCATGGTGGAGTCAATGGAGGGAAGAGCCAATGTGGAGGAAATGGCTGACGAGACCTCAGAGTCACCCAGGAGACAGCCAGGAGGTAAGTAACCTACAGCGGAACTGAGGGAGGGAGAAGCCATGGTGCAGCCTTGATGGGGAAGCTAGGCGAAACCAAGGAGATGACTGACTGAGGTGGAGCAGTTGAAGGTGGAGACCCAGGTGCAGCTAAAGATCTGCAAAGTCTGAGTAACAAAGAAGGTTCTGGAGGTCGAGGTGAGGTTGTGGTGACAAGCAGCCAAGGTGGAGCCAGGGTGCCGGAGGACTGAGGCAGAGCCAGAGTGACCGAGGACTGAGATGAAGCTGGATGGAAGGAGGAGCCCGCTGGAGTCAAAGAGGTGGAAGGTGAGGGGCTGAAGGCAGAGCAGAGGGAATGACTGGCTTAAGTGGAGCATGCAGGTAATGCAGGTAATCTTGGGCAGGCAGGGTTGAGATGAGTATATCTGGTTTGGAGCAGGCTTCCTCCTCTACAATTAGTAGAGAACCCACCATACATAAAGTGTGCTAGAGGTATTCAAATGATGAGCAGCTGTCGTTCCCCACCAACATTTTTGAAGCAGTTCATCACTGAACCCATTCCAAAAATGCACTTTCATTGTGTACTCATCCCAACTAAACTGGTGGCACAGTTCCAAGAAATCATCTACAAAAGCCTCCAGTGGCTCCAGTATTAATATGCGGCACATTGAAATCACTTATGAATGCGTGTTTGCTTTTTACTTTCACTTTTGAGATTCGCGATCACAGGTAGCCTACTCTACTATGGAGCGGCACAACTTACCACACATTTCACAAGATTAGATGTTTGTCAGTGGTGCTCAGGATCTGTAAATCATTCGACATCGTCCTGCCGGTCATCTCTCCTTACCTCTCTCTGTTTATGTGGTAAGTGAAATTTTATGTACTGTAATGTAACAGGGAACTGCTAGCAAGCGGCTATCCATGTCCCTTTTGTGGCTCCGTACAACGCATTATTCGTTTTCCGTGCCTTTCCGAATACAGATTCGCTATTCAGGCACATCCCTAGTGTCTACTATCCAGCAGGAGTCTCTGCTTCACAACTGGCAGCCCTTTAGAGTGACTTCTGAAGCATATAAAGAGCTGCTCTGATAGCCAGAAATGGCTAGAGTGCTCTAGACTGGGCAGAGTAAATTAGGACCCTGCTCATGCTTTGGGTTAGGAAGAGCTAGAAGGGTAATGACTTATACTCTGAACGGAGTGGAGAACACCTTAGGTACACAGCTGTGTCTTGGTATGAAGACAACTCTACAGTTGTTAAGCCCAAACTCAAGTTAGTAAGCACTGACTGACAGTCCTTGCAAATCACCCACTTGCTTGACCAATGCTAAAGCCATAAGAAGGACAGTTTTAAAGGTAACATATTATGAAGATCTGATTTTTCCATGTTTAAGTGCTAAAATCAGGTCCCTGGTGCATCTACCAACCCAGAAGACATGAAAAAGGACAACCTAGTAACTCTGTTTTGGTAAGCCTTTTTCTGTAATCATGTGAAAAATGAACACATCAGATTTCACTCCCCCTGTGACGTGGTAATGGGATCTTATTATAATATTTGCACACCTTAATCTGCACGTTTCCACCCACAGCACTGTCATTTTGTATTTGCATGTGACAACAGTGTACCAGTTCTAACGCCATGGCAATAGTTCAAGAAAAGCATGCTAATGGTTCTGTCTTTGAATGCACTGATAATCACAGATCACTATTTAGAATCCCAGCGTCAGAGGAGACAAGAGAGCAGTGGATTTATTGATTAATTTGCTGTGTATTATGCTGCTGCCACACAGATCTAATATAAACATGCGATTTTTTTCCCAGCTGTTTACCTTCATAGACATAACCGACTGTTTTTGTAACTTATGTGTGTTTTTAACATAAACTTGTGTGTATTTGACAATTTAAGCAATAAGACATTAAAAAGAAAGTTTAGTACTCACATGCCGTGTGACAGCCACTTTATGTGCATGTGCACTCAGAAAACCCTATATCAGAAATTAGTTAGTTTCAGCACAATAGACATGATAATCAAAACCAAACAGATGTTTTTTTAGCAGAGCAACAGAGGTGCAAGCTGTAAAGGCACAGTCCTATTCTGGAAAAGGGGGCGGGGATTAGCAGCTCATTTGCATTTTAAGAGAATTCACAAAAACAATGTCTTTGTTCCCACTCAAAATGGACATTTTCAAAATGATATAATAAATGACCTGTGGGGTATTTTGAGCTGTGACTTCACAGGCACATTCTGGGGACACATGTGACAAATATTACATATTGTAAAAATAGGCATAATAGGTCTCCTTTAAGCGACAGGGGCCGTAAGTCAGTCTGTCCGGCACGTGGACTGCCCTCAGTGAGGTTGCACTGTGCCCATAGGAACAGGTGTCTCACCATTCTATAAAGGGCACATGACCTGAAACCGCCTTTCTGATTTATAAAGGCTATCACTGTCATGTTGTCGGAATTGATGAGGACTTGGTGCCCCCTTAAGGCTGGCAGGAACGTTTTCAGGGCTAGAAAAACTGTCATCATTTTGAGACAGTCGATGTGCAGGCATTACTCCAGTCTTGAAGAGGAGCCAAACGCTGGTCTGCCATTGTACAGTGCTCCCCAACCCAAATTTCCTTCAGGAGGTCAGGCCCAATAGAATGCCTGTCTGATACAGGCGAGGGGCTTCCAAGGGGGCACAGCTCTGATGCAGCAGTGGGTGACCTTGAGGCGATGCCATCCCAGAAGCCAAGTGTGGGACTATACACAGGCTTTGAGCCATAATTGGAGGGGCCACATATGAAGCAAGCTCAACAGAATCACAGAGGAGGTGGCTGTCATGAGGCCAAGCATTTCTGGAAACCTCTGAGTGGGCGTAATACCCCAATTTGAACGATGTCCGCATCTCAGCCAAGTCGATAGCTGTCCCCATGTAGATGACCCGCTGACTTGGAGACAGAGAGCTCTTGGCTAAATGGATTTTCATCCCAAGAAGCTTTTAAAAACATCCATTTTCCGCTAACAATGACCCCACCCCACAGTAACATTGGACCCTGACCCGTAGAAGCCACAAATTTCAGTTCCCTACCCCGTGTGGCGACCTGCCACACAAAAAACTCTTGCCGCCCAGCTCCAAGCTTGGAAAGCTATCCTGGGCTGGCGGTGGCTTATCAATATGCAGTCCTGTCCTTCAAACTGTCTCTCGCCTTTTTTCACTTTGTAAAAGTGCGTCAACACAGCTCTTCCCCCTCTGAGGCAGATGGAAATCTGCGTTATGAATTAGTGTTGTCAAAAGTACTGACTTCAGTACCTATCGGTACTGGAATTTTAAAAACATCCATTTCCCCTAAAAATATCAGCGGATCGATCTATGTACAGATATATTAGGGATCTGTGGATAGACGCAGCTTTCACACGCTCCCGTGTGCTTCTGTGTAAGCACTCGGTGAAGAGCCAATCATTGTATCCAATCACGGTCACATCTGTTGACCGTGTGAACACATTAGCCAATCAGCAGTGTTTAAGAATCGACTTTACAGAGCTCAAATGTTAGTGGGAAATGGACGTTTTTAAAAACATCCATTCCTCTTCTCTTCCTTTCTTCATTGAGATCAAGATGGCTTCTGTGGGTCAGGGTCCAACATCACACTGGGGCGGGGACTCTGGCACTTAGGAAAGGGGTATCGTTTACCCGTCTGTTGGTGCCCAGGTTCAGATTTTGGCTGAGGCTGGGCCAGAGGCAGTGTGGGCTTTGAAGGCTGCTGGGAGGATGGAGACTTCTGGTGACTTGAACCTGCCGCCGAGCTTGAGGGCTTGGGCAGGAAGCTACACATGATGATTTATGTGCTGCTGTGAATTGCCTTGTGACCTTGTCAGCATACTTAATCTTCGTCAGATTCAACCAAATATGACGCTCCAGCACCACCATGTTGGCCATGGTGAGATAGTACTCTTTCAAAGGTCTGGAACTTCGGGGGCGGGACTTGGGTGCTGCGCATGCCGATTGGTTGAGTTCACACAGCATTGTATTTCAACCACCGTATTCGCATATTTTATTTTATTTATTTATTTATTTTTTAATATTACTGTTAATGTGTCATGAAATGTAGTTTTAAAAGTATTTCAGGCGAGAATGTAGTTATTTAAAAGTCATATCTGCGGTTTATTTATGAAGACAGTGCCTATTTGAAAATGTGCTTCGCTGATTCGGAGACGTGAGCTCCACGCGATCACCGGGTGCTCAGTGCTCATGTATCCCGACGAGAGTAGCCTCACCTCGGCTAGTCTTTCTGACATTTGCCGCTGGCTCTGATGTCTGTGTAGTTGTTAAACATAAGATGTAATTCGTTTTGGGTAAATCTAACAGGTAATCTTTAAACTTTATTCTATTATTCTATTAATCTATTAATATGCTAAAATGAAAATTAAAAGAGGCAATACTGTTTGATATAATGTTTTGTTTCATTGTAATGTACGTTCCCTGAACTACATTTCTGCGGCTATTAATATGTTTAAATGAAACCGAAAAGAGGCAGTGGTGTTTGATATCATATTTCATCTTATTGTAAATACAGTGAGGAAAATTGCAGTAGCCAAGGTGAGCTGACTGATATTATCAAGTACGCTGCTCTTTGTAGAATTACCGGATTTGCGTCGTCCCGACCGCGGGAGTTCGCACTCCTGAGTCGAACTTGCGAAGTCCCAACTACCCTGGATGCAAGTCCAAAATTTGCGTACTTTGTATTGAGAAACGCGCGCAGACTAACTTCACCAGACAATTTGCTTAATCTTCTCAGTAGCTACTTTAGACCGCGTTGGAAACGCAGACAGCAACAGGTCTGGGGGAAAAAAGTTCCTGGGACAAATTGTTCCAGGTAATTTCGGTGGAAAAGCGGCTTTTGATCGCTTATTCAGCTTTTGAAATTCCTTAAAATATTGAACGATATATTCTGTAAGCCTACATATTCATATACATATACAGTGCCTTGCGAAAGTATTCACACCCCTTCATTTATTTTCATGTGTTTTTTATGTTGCTGCCTTATGTTAAACTCCTTTAAATTACTTTTTTTCCCACATCAATATACACTTTGTACACCATATTGACAAAGCAAAAACAGAATTGTCACAACTTCGTAAATTTATTAAAAAATAAAAACTGAAATAAGTACATTGCATAAGTATCCATACCCTGAACTAAATATAGCTGAAGCACCTTTGCAGCCTCAAGCCTTTTTTGTTTGATGCGACAAGCTTTGCTCATCAGCATTTGGCAATTATCTGTCATTCTTCTCCTCGCCTCTTCACCTCTCAAGTTCTGTCATGTTGGATGGGGGCAGACGCACATTTTCAGGTTTGTCCAGAAATATTTGATTGCGTTCAAGCTCAGGCTCTGGCTGGGCCACTCAAGGACATTCACCGAGTTGTCTATAAACCACTCTTGCTGTGTGCTTAGGGTCATTGTCCTGTTGGAAGGTGAACCTTCTGCCTAGTCTGAGGTTCTGAATGCTCTGGACTGGGTTTTCATTAAGGCTATCTCAATATTTTGGTGCATTGAGCTTTTCTTCTACTCTGACGAGTCCCTCAGTCCCTGCCGCTGAAAAACAGCCCCACAGCATGAGGCTGCTACCAGCACACTGTACTTTTGGGATGGTACTCTGCAGGTGATGAGTAGTGCCTGCTTTCCTTCAAACATGATGCTTACAATTGAGGTTCATCAGACCAGAGAATCTTGTTTCTCACAGTCTGAGGGTCCTTTAGGTGCTTTTTTTTTTTTTTTTTTTTTTGCAAATTCTAAGTGTGTTTTCATGTGTCTACACTGAAGAGAGGATTGAGTCTTGCCACACCGGCATAAAGCCCAGATCGGTGGAGTGTTGCAGTGATGTTTGTCCTTCTGTAGGTTTTTCCTGTCTCCACATATGATCATGGAGCTCAACTAGAGTGACCACCAGGTTCTTGGTCACCACACCAACCAAAGCCCTTCTCTATCAATTGGTCAGTTTGGCCAGGAGGCCAGCTCTATCAATTGAATTTGCCACAGGTTAACTTCACTCGAAGTGTAATAACATCTCCAAGCAATATGAATGCTCCTGAGCTAAATTCCAACTGTCCCAGGTAAGGGTATGAATACTTATGCAATGGAATCATTGAAGTTTTTTATTTTTAATAAATTTGCGAAGATGTTAAAAACCTATTTTTTTGCTTTACCATTATGGTGTATGGAGTATAGATTGATGTGGAAAATAGTCATTTAAAAGCAGTTTAACATAAGGCAGCAACTAGGGTTCGAATTGGGGGGGTGGGTCCCGGACCTCCCATAAGCATCAAGGGACCCCCCATAACACCCAAAAATATATACTTGGGGGGGTCTCCTGGTTTTTCAATAAAACTATAATACCTGAAACATGAAACTAGTGAAAATAAAAATTAAATGGAAATATTTGATTGCTGTATTAAATTTAGACCTGCTCATGTTACATCGTATTTTATTTGTATGCGTTTTTACAGTGTTGCTCATAATAACTAATCACACACGATTCCGTTGAGCTTAGGAATGCAGTGGCCAATGAGAGGCGTTCAGATTAGTCATTGCTGAATTTAGTTTGGACTGAAACTCATGGACTGAAATGCATGATTCAGTCAAATAAAATGCATTTAGAATGGTACTAAAATTCAAGATATGGAGGCAGGAATTTATATATTTATATAATTTCATATAGTTAATCGATATCACACAGAGAGTACCTTTTTTCACAAAAATCACAAATGTGATATTGATTTTCAGTTCAATAAATAAGAACTTAATATTAATAGACTTACGTTTTAGAAACCATATTGCCTATTTTTGCTCTATTTCACCAACAAAAATGGTTCCAAACACAGCCACAGCGCTGTTTTGGGTCTCTGAACAACATGAAGTTGTTTCGTTCCTGAATGAATCAACCGTTTAAATTATTTGGTACAATCACAATGACTCACTTAACAGTGACTTGCTGCCACCTACTGACGGTTGTAATTTCACATTTAAAGTACCTTTTCATTTTTTTAAAATAATTTCAAATATCAGTATTCAACGTTTTAGGATAAAACCACGCATAAAAATCAAAACATTTTATGCATTTGTAACCGCAGGTTAAATGCATTCATGTCCTGCATTAAACAGTGTGTAAATGCATCTAAATGCCACTTCAGGTGCAGCTTCTGTTTCTTCTATTGTAAAGATGAATTTTGTTGATAATGATTTTATTTGTTTGGTAACAGCCGCAAATGTCTTCTTATTCTAATTGACTTTATTAATTAAATATAATAACTTGACACAAAATATAATGCACACTTCTAGAAAAAATGGCTTTATAAAGGTAAAAATGCCCATAAAGAGTAAAAATCACTTTAAACTTGTTGGAAACAAGTGCTGTGAACTGACCACACAGAATATGAATAATATCAAAAACTTTAGGAGTCAGCTGGCCATGGCAGTCCTACAGAACAACACACTCAGCAAAATAGCGTCTGATTATCAGTATCGATAAAATCCCAGAAAATATCAAGAAATCTTTTTTTTATTTTATTTTTATTTATTTTTATTTATTTTTGTCTATATCGCACACCCCTAGGCTAGATATTTAATTATTTTATTTATAATAATTAAATATCTAGGGGCGGGTGTTCTGGTTAGGGGGACCCCCCAAGAGCTTTGACACAATTCGAACACTGGCAGCAACATAACAAAACGTGAAAAAAAAATGAAGGGGTATGAATATAAGTTGGGACATTTTGTAAAATGCAATAAAATCAACAATCTGTGATTTGTTCATTCTCTTTTAAAGCTGCAGTCCGTAACTTTTTTTTTGGTTAAAAATTATCCAAAATCAATATTTGAGCAAGTACATAACCAGCCAGTGTTCAAAACTATCGCCTTACTTTAGCCCGATTCACAACGGTTAGCTTATAATAATGTTTTCTAATTTGAGTGGTACGGGTAGATTTTTGCGGGAAATTCGAGCATGCTGTTGCGTCTTTACGTTACGTCTGTAAACATAAGGAAGTTGTCCCGGCTACTAGGCTATCGCATGTGAGGATCCTGCAGGTGACGAATCATTTAGCCTTTTCTCACAACAGCTAGAATAATTAAATGTATAATTTTGATGGCGGATTGTAGAAAGGATTAAATGAAACGCATGTGAATGAAATTAAATTATATTCCAAATGTTTTAAATGTGCTTCTGATTACAGATAGCCTGGGATTACACAAGATTTGTATTTTAAAGGCAACCAGTTCGAAGGGAGCATAGTTTTCTTTTTGGGTTAAAATAATTTCTTAATATGAAATTCGATTGGTATGACAATTAGATATTAGACCTTACAGAAATTGAAATCTACACGCCAATACACACTATACTCATAGTCTCACAATGCTATGTTAACATTAATAAATTGAGGATAAAGCATAACAATAATAATAATTTGCATGGTTTGATGTGATATGAGCTAACCGATCTTTAGATTAAATCACCATTGGTAGCACGATTTATTGTAATGCTTTTTTCCTCAGTTGGTCAGAACAAGCGTGGAAGACTTGTTACTTACTTGTTCAGATGACAATATACGATGAAAAGATTCCCAAAGTTTTCAGTGACCAACGTAAATATATTTTGTAAATATGAACAAATTTTGATTTTAATGGATGCAACACACTCCAAAAAAGTTGGGACAGAGGCATGTTTAACACCGTGTCACATTAACTTTCCTTTTAATTACAGTGTTTCATTGTTTAGGAAATAAGGATACTAATTGTTAAAGTTTTGCAAGCAAAATTTTTGTCCAGTCTCACTTGATACAAGACTTCAGAAGCTCAGCAGTCTGTGATTGTTGTTGTCTGATTCTCCTGATCATGATGATGAGCCATACATTTTCAATAGGAGACAGATCTGCTGGCCAGTCTAGCACATTCACTCTGTTTATGAAACCACGCTGTTGTAGCACATGCAGAATGAGAGCTGGCATTGTCTTGATATAAGAACCATGGACTTCCCATGAAAGACATCATCTTGATGTCTGTGTCTCTGTACAATCCCAGTATATGCCTCCATGTAAATGGTACCTTTGCACATATTTCAGTCACCCATGCTGTTTGCTCTGCTGCACCCCCATACCATGACAGACATTTGCTTTTGCTTCTATCGCTAATGAAAGTCTGGATGGTCCCTTTGGTCTTCGGGACTTTGGGACCATTTTTCCTGGAAACAAGCTGAAATTGTGGACTCATCCGAGTACAGCACACATTTTCACTGTCTTTTTAACTATCTGAGATGAGCTCTGGCCCAGAGAACCTGGCAGCATCGCTGCATAGAATTGATGTATAGCTTTCTTCTCGAGTAACAGATTTCCAAGTTGCATTTCTTGATGCAGCAGCAGAATGTGGTAATTGACAGTGGTTTTCTGAAGTATTCCTGAGCCCATGTGGCTATATTTAACACCGCAGTATGACGGTTTCTTATGCAATGCCATCTGAGGGCTCAAAGGTCAAGCACCTTCAACTGAGGTTTCTTGCCTTGCCCTATATGTACTGTGATTTTTCTGGATTCCCTGAATCTTTTCACAATATTATGTATGGTACTTGGTGAAAGACCTAAATTATTTGCAATTTTGCATTGCGAAATGTGATTTTTGATTTTTTTCAGACTTCTCTCGTGAAATTTGGCACAAAGTGATGAGCCATGATCCAGCTTTGCTTGCAAAGACTGAGATGTTCCTTTTATGCCCAAACATGATACCGTGACCTATTACCAATTCACCTGCTTACTGTGAACTGTTTCAAAACAGTTTAAAGTGGATATTCTATAACCTTTTCACTTTTATTCTGCCTCTGTCCCAACGTTTTTGGAAGGTGTTGCAGCCGTCAAAAACAAAAATTGTTCATATTTACAAAATAAATTTACGTAGGTCAGTGAAAATTTTTTGAAATCTTTTCTTTGTACTTTTTAAAATTAAATAAAAGTTAAAGAGAATGAACAAATCACAGATTCTTGATTTTATTGCATTTCACAAAATGTCCCAACTTCTCTGGAATTGGGGTTGTACATCATACCACTACTCAGGTATTTCAAACTTCTTTTTACCCCTGGGTGAAAAACGAAAAAACGTGGCCTTTACATATGACAGTATTTTTTGTTTGTAGTTTTGTAAAGCTTTCCCACACTCTGCTGATTCAGCTTCATTTGCACTTCTCATAAACTTGTCTTCTATTGACATGCACGGCATGAAAAACGTGGTGTTCAAGTTCCATTCCACTGCTCTTGGCTCACCTTTTTCAATGCAAAAATGCTGTGTGAATGGCAAAAAAATGTGTTCTGTGCTGTCATCAGTCCATGTGTGAGATAGTTAAGAGTTCAACATACTTAAGTCAGATTGTTTAAATCAGAATAATAAATACAATCAAGCAATAAACTACACAACAATCTTTTTATTCCATACCTGACATGGTTCAACTTAAATATGAATGTCAGTTGATCACATTCGAATTACACTACAGTAATCAGGTGTAATCAGGTGTTTTGTTGAGTATTGGCAGTAAACAGCTGATTACTTATTTTCATTTCCTATTAGAGAGGCAGTGTCCTGCTTTAACATTAACCACTACCATGGGCGTAAATTTAATCTAACAGTTTAGGTGGGGACAATAAATATAAAATTTCTCAAGAGCAATTTTTGAAGGGGACACAAATAATACAGCCAAAATTGTACAATGGGGAATTTTGTATTTGCTATTTTGGTGCACTGAAAATCTTATGTCCGTGACATTTTATCTGGCCAGCAACACAAACACTGAGCGAAACCCAACACAGTGGTAGATCTACAATATTGGCTTAATATCAGTTCACACATTGGCTTATTGCCATGTTCAGTAGCGTTTACTCACCACGCAAAGCATGGAATTACGTGGGGCCTCGCAAGCCCCTCGGGAGAAATCGCGGGGCCTACTCCCGGAGATTTGCTTAGGGCCCCCCATACCATAAACGCCCCTGGCTGTGTTTTTTGTAATGGGTTACTTACTATCCAACAAGCTATGGTATTAAACAAGCTGCCGAACAAGCTAACATTATAATTGCTAAAATAGTGGATTCATGGAAAAATACACTGGTTATCATCATTTCTTTGTCATGACTGAGCATCATCTGTATTAAAGAGAAAATAATAACTTCATCCGATGTTTAAAGTGAATAAAATAGCCTTGACAGCCTACTTACTGGAGTTCCACAACTCTTGCTCTGGACTTGTGTGTGTATCAGTGAGGTAAAGGGGGAAAGCAGGCAGTGGGCCAAACCACTGTGAGGCAAGTGAGGGGGACTCAAAATGCATTTTTTTTTTTCGTCCCGTTTGCATTTGTATTGTTTTACTACTTATGCAATTATTTTAAGTATACATCATTAAATTATTTACAATACACAGTGTGTGTTTTTTTTTTTTTTTAATTATATTTTTAGAGGGAAACTCCTCATATGTCCACCTATGGCCACTCCAATTTCTTATCTCCGAATGTTGAATACATTGATAAGTGTCATGTCCCGTTAAACACAAGAGGGCAGTGTCACCTGAGTTTTAATAATCAATGACTTCCTCAAATCATGTACACCTATTTTCAATGTGTAATATAGTTGTTTTAACCAAGTGTGCATTTTAAATAGCATGCATGCATGTTCATATCTATCATGAATATCATGGAAAGTACGTTGGTAACTATCACGAAAATTTCATGTAGTGGAAAGAACTGAGCTGTAAAAGACACACGCTTTTTTATATACTGCTATAAACACAGCTATAACTTAATCCTAACCCACACCCTAACCCTATTCGTAACAGAAAACCTTATGCATTTTTACAACAACAACAATAATACTTATAATACTAATAGTAATACTAATAATATTACTAATAATATAATAGTCACGGTGCACACACGAGGGAAGCGAGGAGACGAGGATAACTCAAAATACAGTCTTTAATAAATCCAAATCAAGACAAGACAGGGCAAGACAAGGCAAGGCTGGGACACAGAGGAACAGCAGGGAGTAACGAGTAGACCAGACCAAACTGAACAGAACAGGCAGGAACTAAATACACATAATTAACACACCTGAAGGAAATCATATACAATCAAACTAGACGAGGACAGGAACAGGAAGAACCAAATAAGGGCATGGAGGGAAACACATGACACACACGACATACATGACTGTGACATTACTCCCCCCGGTGGGCACTGGACAGGATGACAAGACGGGGGCCTCCAGGACGAAACAGACATGAACGGGCACCATGGCGGATCAGGGATCTCAGGAGGCCATGGCTGTGCAGGGAGCACAGGAGGCCATGGTAGTGCAGGGATCACTGGAGACCATGGCGGAGCTGGGAGCTCTGAAGGCCATAGCAGGTGGTCCTAGTGGCTGTGGCCTCAGTCCCCTCGGCCCGGCCACTACAGGTGCACTCCGTAGGCTGTACAAATACAGGACAAGACAATTTACAGGAACAAGAGCCCTCCTTGGGCTAAGCTCGGAATCAGAGGCCTTACTGGGCATGACGGGAGATCCACAGCCCTTCCTGGGCTGGACGTGGAGTCAGGGGCCCTCACAGGGTTTCTCCGGAACTGCTTCCACTTCAACGACAGGGGGGCCCCAGACGAGTCTCTGTAGACTTGACAAGACAAGGTACTTTAAAATGTTCCTGTGGACACAACTTTAAAACAGCCTAGACCCCGGTCAGGGGTTGGAGCCATCACTGAACTCTGGTCAGGCTGGGAACGGCACTCCTGGCCGTTGAGTCAGCGGCGGCCGGCGGGCTTGGGTCAGCTGCGGATGGCTCGCTTGGGTGAGCCGCGGACGGCGGCATGGGTGAGCCGTGAACAACGGGCATAGGTAAGCTGCGGACGGCGGCGTGCTCGGGTGAGCGGCGAGCTGGTTCTTGAGGGAGCCACAGACAGCGGCAGGATATCCCCGCGGACGGCGGGCTTGAGGGTCTCGCGGCCAACGGACTCGCGGCACTCGCGGTAATCCCGCCGAACTCCAGCGCCGAATAACAGCTGGCTAGGGCGGGATGACGAGCGGCGACTTCCATGCCGCAGGACAAACACACAGGAAAAACAAACTAAAAACTTTCAAAAACGAACAAAACAAAACGAGGTGAAGGGGCGCCGCTTACTGTTTAGGTCTGGTTTTCTGTCACGGTGCACACACGAGGGAAGCGAGGAGACGAGGATAACTCAAAATACAGTCTTTAATAAATCCAAATCAAGACAAGACAGGGCAAGACAAGGCAAGGATGGGACACACAGGAACACCGGGGAGTAACAAGTAGACCAGACCAAACTGAACAGAACAGGCAGGAACTAAATACACATAATAATTAACACACACACCTGAAAGAAATCATATACAATCAAACTAGACGAGGACAGGAACAGGAAAGACCAAATAAGGGCATGGAGGGAAACACGACACACACGACATACATGACTGTGACAATAATACAGTACAGATATTCCCCAATGGCTCATCTCTTATGCTGTGCCACTTATCTTGTTTTTATTTTATTTTATTTTTTAATCACATTCCGTTTAATAATGTACTGCAGGAGATTTATTCTAATCCCAGTTGATAGGAAACATACATAACTACGCAACTTAAGTACAAGTGACATAACTTACCACCGTAACACATTCACACATTCTTCTATTTGCTCATTAATGCTGTTGTAAATGAAACCGTACTACACAGGCTCAGTTTTTGCCTCTTTCATACAGTCATTATTTTCCCAAAATATTACAACATACCCCATGGCATTAGGGTAGAATGTAGCAATGGAACATTTCTCAACATCATTTCTTCAAAACGGTTTTATTACCATCTTACAATGACTCATGTTGTTAGGAGACAGACCTTGTGTAACCTTCTGTGAAAATATGAGGGATCTGAAACTCCCATTGATGGATTAGAAAGATTACAATTATCAGGTCTCAAACAGTGGACAATGAGACTGAAACATGTTATGAACTATTAGTCTTCATGTAAGCCCTCATATAAATCTAAACTCATGTAAAATCTAATTTAGCTCTATTAATCTGTACATGTATCTAAAAGCGGTTAACCTTTTGTCCTTCGCAGTGGTTGTGACACTGACATAAGTTAGTAAATAATAAATATATAATATAAATAGTAACTAAATAAAAAATTGTAAGATATGGCTAGGCAATGTTAAAAAATATTAAAACATTGATATATATTAGCATGCTAATGCAAATTATGACAAGAAAAAAAGGAAAATTTTCCTTGTTTCATTTTAACATCTGACACTAAAGACAAGTTATCTTGTTAGGTTGCAAGTTATTTTATTTTATTTTTTACTTGTGCAAAATAAGTGTACTGAATTCTTTTAGCGAGTAGTCATGTTATTTTAAGATATTACAGTATGTGCAGTCTGTGGGTGGCACAAAGAAACACAACAGTGTTACTGTCTCGAATTTTGAGATCTTTATATAAAGATAATATATCATGATGTCATCCAGCTGCACTATCAGATTTATAGCATAAATCTGGAAGTTATCAAAGAGTGATCAGTTACTGGATCACTGCAGAAATGAAGCCTGATGAACCGACTACATCACATGGTGAAGGGACCTCATATATAAAACTCTTCATGGGTTTCATTCTTAAAGTATGTGTGTTCAAACGTTCCTCCTCTTTCCCATTCATTCATGTTTGTTCTCTTTTTCTGAATTTCTGTTAAACCATATATGGTTTGAGTGTATCCTAAAGAGGACTGGTTTGGCACGATAAAGTCCTTTATAGTTTTTAAAAGTAGATGACATTTCAGTGCACATCATTTTATGGAAAGAGGAACAATAAATATAGTTGGTAAGCATCTCAAGAAAATTAAATTTTTCCAGAGTATCTTTTCTTTTTTCCAAGCAGTAAATCATTTTGTCAGCATCCTCATCAAGACTTGGTGCATGTGCAGTTAAGCAGGTAAACAGAGTAAAAATAATTTACTGAATAAGTAAAAAGGTGAAATATATGAGATTACTAAGAAAACTTGTTACTCTTACTTTTTAAAATGTTTTAAATCACAATTTACCCCCAAAATTAACATAATAAATAAACATTATTGAAATTATAACTTAAACATTATTACTTACAAAAATACTACATTTTATATGTGTAATTAAAGTTTTGATTTTTCTGATAATTTAAAAAGCTTCAAAACAAGAACAAATCAATAATTTATATATAATACTATATATATATATATATATATATATATATATATATATATATATATATATATATATATATCTATCTATCTATCTATCTATCTATCTATATATATATATATATATATATATACTGTATATGTATGTTATGTGTGTGTGTGCTGGATGTTATACAATGCCCTTTAAAAAATACATGATGTATCTCATATATGTATCTCATTGATTTTTTTGATGAATGGGACTTTTATGCATTCATAGTTTTTGGAAACATTAAAGATTTACGAGCGACAGGCAGGAAACAAGTTGCGGGACAGTGATAAAAAGTGCTATTGTGAAGCGGTAACTGTGTGGCATGTAAAAGGGAACTATTTCAAGAACTGTGCATTGAACATAAATTAAAAAAACAAAAAAAAACCAAAAAAAAAAAAACCTGTTGAACAGGTTGAGAGACCTGTCAAAATATAACCTAAAATATAACCTAACACACACACAAAAAAAAAAAAAAAAGAAAAAAAAAAAAAAATATATATATATATATATATATATAATAAAAGAGTAGCATGTCATGCTTCAGTAGATTAAACACCAAGTTTTATTAAACGTTCATCGATTCTCATACGTCAGTGTACAAATAATACTAAAAAACAGTCAGAGTTTCACATTTTTACAGTGAAGGATTAAAAACACCAGAAACAACAGAGCCGTTTCACGCCCAGGGGAACTACAGACCCAGATATGTCACAGGAGTTTGCATGACACTGCCAAAATAGACATTCTCTTCAGACACGCTTATCAGCAACTAAAAACACTACTGTCACCATCCACCCATGTACTCTTAGAGCAGGTTTCATCAAGTAATTACACCACCATATGTTTTTGTATTAAATGACTGCAAATTATTCCCCATGAATACAGTGCAAAAAATACGGAACGTAAATAAACAGAACAGAAGCCAAAAACCTGAGCACACCTAAAACGATTAATACTACTCCTTTGTTGCTTTGCAAGCACTGTATTTTTGCATTCAGGAAATGCAAATGGAGTTATATTGATCATCATTGATACTGTAGAACTGTAGTAAAAATTTTGAAGACCTTTTTTGCATTTTGTCCTAAATATTTATATTTAGGCTAAACTTCCTAAGACAATTGTCACCTTCTCATCAGGTCAGGTCTGGAGATCATTGCTAGCTGACTGAACCTGCTGTCCAGATATTTAAGCATCTCTGGATGAAAGTCATCCTCTGGAATGGATATTGCATCCAGTTCATCACTGGCTGCAGGTTGTCCTTCATCTGCGAAACAGTGTGGTTTGTAAATACCACATTCCTCATCAGAGGTTTGGAGAGCAAGTAGTTTCTGAGGAAAAGAAGGAAAAAAAAAAAAAGTACCATGAAAATTATTTACTTATGTCCTGTCAAACATTTGGATACCATTAACCAAATTTATTTCTCGTGATCTAAAAAAACCTGTTGATCTAAAGTTCTTAATGTTTACTCTAAAAGGAACGTTTTCAGAACGGTTCTCTCAAAGTTATGAACAAAATTTCTTCCAGTAATGTTAATAAAATGTGACCCGTGCTGACAAAATGAGTCGGAATGCGCACGGACTAATTCTGAGATACAGGCAAAAGAAGTGAAACATGTCAGTTTTTGTCGAATTTCAGGTTTTCACACAAATGAGTTCATTAAGCCCTCTTCTAGCGATCCCAGTGCTCCAAATAGTAATTAAACATCTAAAATGATCTTTATTTGTACGTTTTCTGAGAGGCTACCTTTTCTCTGCTCGCTTCTGGACGACTGCTGCTGCTTCTCACCGCAAGTTGTAGGTCTATTATTGCAAAGAGCAGCATTCCAGCTTTGTGAATATTCATATCGAATTCTCGATGACATGAGTCCAAACCAGTGAAATATGATTTTCAAACCCATGCTGATGAAAACAAAACGATCGCGCTGACTGACATTTGCAAAGCGCAAAGACGCGCATTTCTGCGAGCGTGCGATCTCCCTTATAAAGTGCATTATTGCGAAATATGTATTGGCGAGATTCACAAAATCATAATCTGTTATGTCTTACATGAACGTTTAGTTAATGGTTGGGGGGAAATCTGATGTGTAACATTATAATTGATCCATGCATTACAGTAGGTCTTAATATAGATCTGTCTCAATGTTAATTACATTAAAAGAAAAGACGGAATCACTCACTGCTCTTGATTAAATACTGTTTATTTGCATCTTTGTTCTTATTTTTAATAACAAAGATAAAATAAAAATAGCTATATTGTGATTAATAATATAGTAATTATTATTAAGAAAAGAACTGGAGGAAAATATGCAAAGTTGCTTGGTGATTCTGCTTTGGAATCTTTAACTCAGTTTTTCTCGAAATCAGATCTGATCATCCTTATTTTGAAGGTATTTTAATGGAGAATGAAAATAAAAAGAGGTCACAAATGTTCATTTAGAGTTGTCTGCTCTTTACTATTGTTCGAATGTCCACTTTAGATGTTCTACTAACTATAATTAACTTTGCAACTCAACTAGAAGTCATCAGAGTATTAGCAGACTTTCTACATAGTATCTGCTAACACTTTATTTTGATGCTCCCCCAACAGACATTGTACTAAGTAACTTTGCAAGTACATGTCAACTTATTCTACTAACCCTGACCTTAACTTTCTGTAACTAATACTCTGAGAATTACTTGACATTTAGTTACAAAGTTACTTGTAGTTAGTAAAATGTCTGTTCAAAGTAGACTATCAAAATAAAGTGGAACCAAAACATTTCACTTGGACGTTAATCTAATGTTTTTTTAAATGTTACTACTTTTTAAAAAATGCTTTGAGAACATACAAAAGTAACTTTCCTATCATTTTTGAAAAATTATAAAATGGAATGTTCCCTTATTTTTCAAACTAGTGCTGTCAAACAATTAATCGCAATTAATCACATCCAAAATAAAAGTTTTTCTTTACATACTATATATGTGTGTACTGTGTATATTTATTATGTATATATAAATAAAAACACATGCATGTATATATTTAAGAAAAATATGTTATGTGTATATATTAAATATATATATATATATATATATATATATATATAATATAAGAATATGAATATATAAATTTATAAACGTGTAAATATTTTCAATATATATACTGTATGTGTGTGTATTTATGTATACATAGTAAATATACACAGTACATATACATATATAATGTAAACAAAAACTTTTATTTTGGATGCGATTAATCGTGATTAATCGTTTGACAGCACTAGTTCAAACAAACAAACAAACAAAGTTTTTAACATGCTTAAAAATTGGACGTCATTCAACGTTTTTATAACTTAATGGTAACATTAACACAACGTTCTTAAAACTTTTTTTAGATGGCATTACTTTTTATCACAAAATTCACAAATTATAGTTGTGAAATTAAGAAAAAATATATAAAGAATGAGTAGACAGTAGAGTAGTAATGTACGCTGACAGAGGCATAAAATATTCTCTATTCTTTTTCAGTTCTACTTGTTTTCTTTCTTTTTCCACAAAAAAATTACCCTCTAACACTAGCATTCTCTATTCTTTTTCTATTCTTTTGACTTGTTTTATTTTTATTAAAAAAGACCCTCTAATACTAGTGTTCCCTATTCTTTTTCTATTCTATCATTTTGTTTCTTTTTATTTATTATAAAAAAAAAAAAAAAAAAAAAACTTCCTAAGTGTACTGCATTAGGCTAACCTAGACTTGTCATAGCACTTACATATTATTGCTGTTTTGTTGGTCTTGATTGCTTCTATTGTCCTCATTTGTAAGTTGCTTTGGATAAAAGCATCTGCTAAATGACTAAATGTAAATGTAAAATCACCTGATTGATGAGAACGGCAACGTTTTCACCCAAGTAAGATGCTTTGGTGTTGTAGGAATAATTGCTTCTATAACTTGATCTGACACTCGATTGCTGGTTGAAAAAAGCACAGACAATGTTGAGAAAAAGGTTGACCTTTGCTACAGTTAGCATATCATGTGAATTATTACTCTCATTTTATTCTTACCTGAAAATTTCCTCTGTATGTACGTCTTGTGGAATTCTGAAAAACATACAGAAACAGAAACAGTCCATCACAAAACAAGGGACATGACCAACACTTTGAAAAATCTTGCTGTACCTGTTAATACTCACCCTGTATGTCGAGCGTTTGAATGTCTGGTCGTTGTAAACTGACGATGGAGCTTTTGAAACGGCCTGCTGTCCTTTGTGCATCACCTGGATATCAAGAAGCAAAATTATCATTTTAAGAAATTGTCTCCTGTTTATGGTAGCAAACAGGATGCAGTATTTCAATTTAAGGAAGTAGGAATAAGATCTGCTTTTAAAACTTTTAAATAAAACATTTGTTTTTTTTTTTGTTTTTTTTTGTTTTTTTCTGCTTGATTTACTCTTGAACAATTTATCATACACACAACATACAGGCTATTTCCAGAAACATTATAGATGATATTAATAATAAATCTTTGAACTTGGTTTGACAGCAAAATATTATTTCCCACAATGCTCTAATTCACCGCAATTGTCAAAGAACATGAAGAGTTTTATTGTTACTCACAGTTTGTGTTGTGACCTTCTGGCTTGAGTTTATACCGGTTACGTTGGAAGAATCAGTTTTGTGAATACCTACACTGGAAGACACCTTCAAGACATCATGATTAACATTAAAATATATTCAAGGCAATAATTGTTTAATGTTTGATATAAATATGAGCTGAACTTATCAATACTTTACACTTTACACTAAGGTTTAGTTTATTATTATTAGTTAATGAATTAGGTACTAACCGTGCTCAAAAATGTTTACAGCATTTTTTACTCTATAAAGTAATGCAATGTTATGTATGCTATTTTACAGTATTTGCTATATTACAATAATTAATTACAACACTAATAACGAGTCTCTCTGTGTGTGTGTGTGTGTATGTGTGTGTCAAATTATACATTTTATAATTACATTTTAACATTAATAAATGCTGTGTGCATTGTTCTTTCATGTTATTACATAAACTAATTAATTGAGATAATGTTGACATAAAACCTTGTTGTAAAGTGTTACCTAAAACTGAATAAAATGCACAAATTCAAACATAAATTGTGTGATGAAATTACCATGCAGTCTGTTCCTGGATTTTCCGTATTTGTTGTGATGAGATGACCGAGGCCATCATCTATCATAATCATTTTTTTCTCTGCCTTGCAGGACATCAGTAGACTTATTAAGCACAATGCTGAAATATAAAAAGAGAATATTTATTTTAAACTTGGATACTTCCACAAACCTATCAGCTCCATTGACAACATTTTGAAGTGTTTAAATGAATGAAAATGTTCTCAGGCCATTGAAGATGTAGATGAGTTTGTTTCTTTATTGGATTTGGAGAAATGTAGCATTACATCACTTGCTCACCAGTGGATCCTCTGCAGTGAATGGGTGCCATCAGAATGAGACTCCAAACAGCTGATAAAAACCACAATAATCCACAAGCAATTCACACCACTTCAGTCCATCAGTTAATGTCTTGTGAAGTGAAAAGATGCAAGTTTGTAAGAAACAAACCCATCATTAACATGTTTTAACTGTTGCTTTCAGCTAAAATATGAGTCCATAATCCATAACATTGCTTCCTCCAACACATTCTGACGGCACCCATTCACTGCAGAGGATCCATTGGAGAGCAAGTGATTAAATGGTCAGAATTTTCAGAACAAACAAACTCATCCACATCTTGGATGGCCTGAGGGTAAGTAAATTGTCAGCAAATTTTCATTTTTGGGTTTCAGTTCTATTCCTTTAAAGCAAGTGAATAAATTACGCAGATTTTTCCCCAAAAGCAGAAAAACAAACATTCTAAGTGCCTTGTGGCAAAACAAAACTACAGTATTTACAGAGAACAAACAATAATAATAATAATAAAAACATTTCAAAACTTTATGTGTCATTCAAAAAACAGGTTTCTACAGGTTTCCATGGCAAGTCTTTTATTGTTTTACCACACCTTTCATACCTGGATTGAAGGAGGGGTTTTCAGTATTATAAAATAATTAGTACTCATCCAAATATTAGAAATCACCATTTCACCTGTGAGAATCAGAATTGCAAGAACAACCATCCAGGCGGCAACAGGTCCCATCCGAGCCTGCGAGACCATCCTGACATGGCAGTTGGGAGTGATAGAGCAGTCACACACCGTGACTGTCAGGTTCTGGATGGAGTAAAATCCCTGCTGGTCTGATATTTTGATCTGGAGGAGGTGATAACCTGAATACACACGTTTTTCTTTTACAAGACTCACCGTTGTGCCTTTAGGAGAAAAATAGTGATGATAAAATGAGAGTTAGTATTAGTGTAAGTATATATGGGTCAAAATTTGGAATCAGTGTTAATTTCGTCAACAAAGACGATGACGAAAAATATTCGTTAACGAACATTTTTTCTGTGACTAAGACGAGACTTTGACGAGCTAAAATAATATATGATGATTAAAAACTGCCGAAATATATGCCGCGTCTTCGTTAACAAGACGAGACGGGACTAGAATGTTATTTGAGGACTACCAGACATTCAAAATACTTTCTATAGACTAAGTTGACTGTCTTGTCTTTCAAAATGTGCGTCCCTGTAATTGGATTGAGATCGGATAAGGGGCGTTTGCATATCTAGTCTCAGTATGGCAACCGCAGTGGACGGATAGGCTACCAAAACGGGAACTAGCGATCTGAAACAATGGCCTCAGGTTAGAGATAGGGTGACCTGACGTCCCGTTTTTCCCGGGAGTCACAATTCTTTGTCGATTAACTTAAAGTTAGTGAAGGCGGGAGAGGTGGAATCGCGCTGATAGATGCACTCTCTCTCATGCATGCTCCACTTCTTCAGTTCTCACACAGCGCGCGATCAGTTCTCAGTGCTCAAATACACACACAGGAGTCCAAATGTCCATCGTGTAGAGTATCTCACATAAATACAGTCAGTTATGGCTTAAGTGAACGTAAACAGGTGGGTGAAAACGCTCCGGTTACTGACGTAACCTCGGTTCCCTGAGATAAGGGAACGTTTGTGTAGCTGCACAAACCAATGGCGCTTTAGCCCACCAGAAAGGGCGGAGCCAACCACTATATAAGTCGGCTCACAGCGCCATTCATCAGATCATTCGACTGAAGCGACAGTCATTGATTCGCGCAGCTTATAGTGCAGCGAGTGACATAACGCTCGTTCCCTTATCTCAGGGAACCGAGGTTACGTTAGTAACCGGAGCGTTCCCCTTCGAACGTCCACTTCACGTTATGTATGGGGAACGTATCCAATCACGCCGTACTATGAACAGACACAGGACATCCTGCTCTGCGAGCCCAGTCTCGAGGCACTAAAAAGGACCCCTTGAAACTTCAGCATGTTTCGCCCCAAGCTATAGCTGAGAGCTTTTTATGACCACTTCACCTAAGGGGGATAGTGGGATATTTAAACAGATAGAACTCGCGCCTGCAAGGCAGGGATGTCTAAGTTATAAAATCTGGCAAATGTGGATGGCGACGACCAGCCGGCGGCTGCACAGATCTCACTGATAGATATTCCACTGGACCACGCCCAGGAGGAGGCCATTCCCCTTGTGGAGTGGGCCCTCACACCAATGGGGCATTCCAAACCTTCTGATGCATAAGCCAAGGCTATTGCATCAACGTTCCAGTGAGAGAGTCTCTGGTTTGTAGCCGGAAGTCCCTTCTGGCGGCCTCCAAAGCAAACAAACAGCTGCTCAGACTGCCTAAACAGCCTAGAGCATTCCAAGTACACTCTCAGAGCCCTGACAGGGCAGAGCGTGTTCGGTCCTTGCTCGCCGTCTGCAACGGGGAGCGCCAATAGGGAGATCACTTGAGTGATCACTTTCATTCATTCATTCATTAGGTCCGAACTGAGGCATGAGGCACTTACTAACGCTTACTAAGCGCTTGCAAGTTGCCTACTCGCTTAACCGACGCCAGAGCAAGGAGAAGGGCCGCAGGTCGGTTGAGCTGAGCGGCTCAAAGGGGGGCCTCTCAAGGCCCGCAGGACTAACGACAAGTCCCAAGATGGCACAGTCTGAGGACGAGGAGGATTCAGCCTCCTTGCGCCCTTCAGAAATTTAATGACCAAGTCATTTTTGCCTATTAAATGGCCAGCCTCGGGAGAATGATTCGCCGCGATGGCTGCCACATATACTTTGAGTGTGGAGAGGGCACGCCCCTTATCCAGCAGCTCTTGTAGAAAAGTCAACACATAGGACACGTCACACGAAACCGGGTCCAATTGCCGTGCAGAGCACCAATTAATGAAGACTGACCATTTTTGGCTGTAGAGCCATCTCGTGGACGGTGCTCTCGCCTCTAAAATGGTACTGCTTACTCTTGCTGGGAGCCGATTAGACTCCCGTCGAGGCACCAGACATGAAGGATCCACAGCTCTGGCCGGGGATGCCAAATCAAGTCCTTCGCCTGCGAGAGAAGGTCCCTCCTCAGTGGAATGGGCCATGGGGCTGCTGCTGAGAGCTGCATTAGCTCTGGAAACCAAGCCTGGTTTCTCCAGAGAGGGGCCACCAGGAGGAGGGAACACTTGGTCTCCCTGACCTGCCCGATGACCTGAGGAATCAGGGCGTTTGGGGGAAACACGTACAAGCGAGCTCTGGGCCAGTCGTGGGCCAGAGCGTCTCGCTGTATCGAGAAAAATGTTGGGCAGTGAGAATTGTCTTCTGAGGCGAAGAGGTCGACCTCTGCCCTCTCAAAGACTGCCCAAATCTCCTGAACCATCTGAGGGTGTAGCGCCCACTCACTCGGGGCTACATTGCCTCTGGACAGCATGTCTGCTCCAAGGTTCAATTTGCCTGGCACATGAACCGCCCTTAGCGACAGGAGTTCTTTCTGTGCCCAGAAAAGGAGGCGACGAACCATCCTGTAAAGAGTGAGAGATCTGAGGCCACTTTGGCGATTGATATAAGATACCATCGTCATGCTTGTCCGACCGGACCACAACATGGTGACTCTTCACGGCTGGAAGGAAGGTTTTCAGGACTAAGAAAACCGCCAACATCTCTAGGCAGTTGATGTGTAGGCATCGCTGCTGAACTCACCAGGAGCCAAGCGCCGGATTGCCCTCCAACAGCGTGCCCCAACCCGAGTTGGACGCGTCTGTTGTGATTGCTTTCCTTCTGGAGGCCAGGCCTAACCTCACTCCTGTTTGGAACAGACGAAGGGTCTTCCAGGGGGCCACGGCCTTGATACAGTGGTGGTCTACCCTGACAGGAAACCGCCCCAGGCGTCAGGCGTGGGGCGGAATATGGGCTTTTAGCCAAAACTGAAGGGGCCGCATGTGAAGCAGGCCCAGAGGAATCACAGAGGCAGCGCCTGCCATAAGGGCGAGCAGCCTCTAAAAATCCCTCAGTGGGCGTATCGTCCCCAGTTTGAGGGAAGACGCAAATTGCTGAATCGTCAGGGATCGTTCCGGCGTAAGCCACGCCCGCATTTGGGCAGAGTCTAAAATCGTCCCTAGAAAGACAGCTCGCTGTCTGGGTAACAACTGACACTTGTGTGGGTTGATGATCAACCCGAGGTGTTCTAAGTGACTGAGTAATAGCTCTCTGTGAGCTATTAGTTCCCGTTCTGATCTGGATAGAATCAGCCAGTCATCGAGGTAATTTAACACACGGACGCGAATCTCAAGAACGGTCTGTGACGGGGGGCTATGTGGATGTGAAAGTACTCGTCTTTCAGATCCACAGTCAAAAACCAGTCCTCAGGGCAAATGTGCGCGAGAATCTGTTTGATAGTCATCATCTTGAACGACTGGCGCATAAGCGAGTGGTTCAGATGTCTGAGATCTAAAATGGGTCTGAGCCCGCCTTCTTTCTTTGGAACGAGGAAGTAGCGGCTGAAAAAGCCTGACTCGCTATTCACCAGGGGCACTACTTCCACAGCGTCTTTTGCAAGCAGCGTCAGCACCTCCTGCCGGAGAACAAAAGCATCGTTGTCCGGAACAGAAGTTTGAATGATGCCTCTGAAGCGAGGTGGCCTGCGAGCGAACTGTAGCGAATACCCTCGTTGAATTGTTTTTAAAACCGAACTCGACACTCCTGGAATGGCTGCCCAGGCTGAGAAATAGGAGGCGAGAGGATTTATTCTTTCAAACGCGAACTTGCCTTGAGAAGACGGAGAGCTTGTGCGAGAGTGTGCAAGAGTATGAAGAGGAAATTTGCTCTTTAATGTATGTAGGTCCGCTATCATAGCGGTAAAACATTCGGGTACGTGCTGCACCTGCAGGACGTGACCCACTGGAAACAAAACTCCATCGCTCAGAGGAGCTCGGAGGGATGAAGAGTGAAAGCGAGCTGTTTTTCGGGGTGTTCTGGCCGAGGAGGGAATGGGAGCCCTCCTCTAGCGCATCAGGACGGCTTCGGCGGCTCGGGGTCCAGCACAACTCATGGGCGGGGACCCTGGCGCTTCGGGAAAGGGAAGCGTTTCACCGACTGAGAGCGCTGTTGCAGCCCAGGCTCTGATTTCCATTGGGGCTGAGGCTGCGCTGGTTTTGCAGGCTGAGCGGCAGGATTCTTCTGGTGTCCCGCAGCCACGGGGCTAGGGCATTTAGGGAGG
Organism: Spinibarbus caldwelli; assembly: GCA_039654775.1. Taxonomy (NCBI): domain Eukaryota; kingdom Metazoa; phylum Chordata; class Actinopteri; order Cypriniformes; family Cyprinidae; genus Spinibarbus; species Spinibarbus caldwelli. The sequence goes on from CM077260.1 coordinate 25,803,596, forward strand.
AAGTGGCGCAGTGCCTGTGACGTCTTCTGAGCCTCCGAAAACCTTTCTGCGAATCCATCCACAGCAGGGCCGAACAGCCCCTTCGGCGAGACCGGTGAGTCGAGGAAGGCCATTTTCTCGGCGTCCCTGATCTCAGTCAGATTTAGCCATAGATGGCGCTCCAGCACCACCAAACTGGCCATGGTCTTGCCGATCGCCTGCGCTGTCGCCTTCATGGCGCGCAGAGCCAGATCTGTCGCTGTGCGCAGCTCTTTGAAGGTCTCCTGGTGCTCTTGGCCAAACTCATCCAAGCCACGGAGAAGGCGTCAAGCCATGGCGTCCGGCTTCGGTCTCGGCACTTGAGAGGGGGGGACAGTTTCGGGCTCCTCACCAGAATCGCTCCACTCCTCTGCATCAGACGCCGCCAAGGACACGGAGTCGTCGGCGGTGACGTATTCAATATTAATGTCCTCTTCAGAAGCGTCAAATGAGACCAAGCCGCTCGCAACCGAGGAGGGTCGCTGATCCTCTTGTGTGAAGCACACCGGCGTGAGAGGACGAGGGGAGGGCGGGGCACGCAATCACTGGGCTGACGTGACACTGCTCGAGCCTGCAGAGAGGGCGGGCTAAAGCGCCAATGGTTTGTGCAGCTACACAAACGTGAACAAATCAGGCTTCAGTACAGAGTAAAACAGGAGTTTTCCCCATATATAAAGTGAAGTGGACGTTCAAAGGGGAATGTGTCGGGTCACTTGACTGTAACCCTGTTCCCTGAAAAAGCGGGAATGAGATGCTGCGTTTCAATAACGCGGATGAGAAAATTCTTTGTTCGACCAGTTGTGAAGCATGTGTGTCGAACACGCAAAAAATTGGCTTAAATAACCTCAGTGGGTGACATCATTGATTATGTGCACCTGCAGGTTATAAATAGACGTGAGACGTACACATCTTCAGGTTAAACCTTTGTCTGAAGAGACGTCCAGGCACGTCTACAGTGCGTCATTGAGGCACAGCATCTCGTTCTTGCTTTTTCAGGGAACAAGGTTACAGTAAAGTAACCCGAGACGTTCCCTATCAAAAGCTACTCTCAATGCTGCCTTTCAATAATGCTGATGGGAACGAGAATACTAACGCCGCCGCACTGGAAGTGTCTGGACCCCCCCAAGGTTGTGTAGTGTGTGCGCACAAACATTGAAGAGGTCTCAGACATGACTCTGGGATGTTGACTCAAGGACATGCGAGCCCGGAGTAGCATGGACATCCAAACTATCGAGTCTGACAAATGTGTGTGGAGAGGACCAGCCTGCCTGCATCACACACTTGATGCAAGGGGACACCTCTTGCCAGAGCCTTAGCATATGTGATAGATGCAACCCACCTGGTTGAATGGGCCCTAACTCCTAGAGGTGAAGCTTGACCGCGCGCCTCGTAGGCTAGGGCAATAGCATCCCTCATCCGATGTGACATTGTTTGTCTAGTGGCAGCCATAGCATATGAAAAGCTGCTCCGAATTACGCCACTGGCTAATGCGGTGGATGTAAATCTGAAGAGCATGTACTGGACACAGTAAATGAAGTCCTTCTTGCTCCGATGTCATGAACGGCGGAGGTCAGAAGGCTTCAAGAATGACCGGAAAATAATAGGGTGAGGATGCAAAATAGCTTGACCAGCCCAGGGGCAAAGTCTAAGCAGGATGACGAGACTGACAGAGCCTGCAAATTCCCAATTCTCTTCAGAGAAGTAATAGTCATGAGAAAAACCATCTTTAGAGTCAGAAACCTGACAGGCGCTGACTCTAGTGGTTCAAAATGGGGTCCTAAACAGACCCTTTGGGCACTGAGGCTAAGTCCGATGAAGGAACTGTCGCTCCGGTGGGCGGCCTCGACCGCTGAGCTCCATGTATGAAGCAGGCAACTAGAGGGTGCTTTCCCACAGAAACATCATCAATCAGAACACAGCAAGCCGAAATGGCGGCCACATAGACTGTAAAAGTACCAGGACGTGTGGCTGAGGACAATTTCTCTTGCAGAAACTCCAGCACTGAAACAATCTGGTAGTGAACTGGGTCTGCATGGTGTGTCATACACCAACTTTTGAAAAAGCACCATCTGAGGGCATAACTTCTAGTGGAAGGACTCCTAACAATCAGAATCATCTGTAGTACATCTGCTGGAAACCCAGCATCTCTTGCGGTCCCCCTCAGGGGCCAGAGATGAAAGATTCCAGAACTCAGGCCGGGGATGAAAAACTGTCCCCTGTGCCTGAGATAGAAGAACTCTCCTGACCGGAATCGCCCACAGCGAGCCGTCAAGGAGGGATATTAGATCTGAGAGCCACACTCTGGTTGTTCAAAGGGGCGCTATCAGTCAGAGGTTGATATACCTCGTTGACATACCTTGGCCAAGACTCCTGGAAGCAGAGCGATCGGGAAGAACGTGAGAGAGAGGGGTGGTTCGCGCGCCCCTCGTCTCTCAGCCAGCTCGACATGCGAGCCTCACAATCGCAACGAGGATGCAGAGGATCGTCCCTTCCTGAAAGAAAGCGAGCCTCGAGTGGAGCACTCCGACAGAAGTGATTACAGTGCTTGCACTCAGCGTCCTCGAGGGCAGCAACAGCATGCTCCAAAATTCGGACAGTGAAACTGATCCCACATTCATATGCCCCAGAATGTAAATCGCCTTGATGGACTAGAACTTGTCCCACATACAAAGCAGAACTTGCTGTGCTAGCCTGTTCCGGCGGCACGGATGCAGTCTGCCCTGGCGACCTAGATAAGTGACTCAAACAGTCTTGTCCCCCGCACTAGGACATGGTAGCCCCTGCTGGAGGATGTATTTCAGGGCCCAAAATACAGCCATCATTCTGAGGCAATTGATGTGCCAATCGAGAAGATGACCTCTCCATATCCCTTGGGCTGGACGGTCACCCAAGACCGCACCCCAGCCCGTGAGGGAAGTGTCTGTCGTTAGCATCTTGCGACGACAACACGTGTCTAGAGTGGGACCCAAAGTCAAAAACCGGGGTCTGAACTACATAGAAAAGGTACGAGGCCCTAGCGCGTAACCCTTATATGCCTCTGGGGATTGGCCCTTAGATTAAATCCCCTGGCTCTGAGCCACAACTGTAATGGTCTCATGTGCAAGACGTCCAAAGGTTTCACGTGGATGCAGTCGCCATGAGACCTAGAACTTTCTGAAAGTAACTTTCTGGCCTAGCCTGAAATCCTTCAGGGTGTTCAGAATGGATTCGATACGTGTAGGAGACAGCTGTACCCACATTATGATAGAATCCTGTTAACCCCTAAATATATTGTCCCCTGGGCAAGAGAGAAAACACTTTCCTTGGCGTTGAGTCTCAATCCCAGATAGTTAGATGAGCGAGGACGACATCCCGATGTCAAAACGCATGCTCTTAACACTAGGCCAAATCAGCCAGTCGCTGATGCTAAAGCTGCATTGATGCATTTTGCATATGTGTGGGGTGATAAGGCTAGGCCAAATGGAAGAACCCGATACTGGTAAGCTTTACCCCCAAAAGCAAACCTCAGGAACTTCCTGCGTTGTGGCAAAATTTCTAAATGAAAGTATGCGTCCTTGAGATCATTGTTGATAACCAATCCCCTGATTGGATCTGAGAAAAACAATCATAGACTGTCAGCACTTTGAACTTGTACGTTCTTAGAAAGTAGTTCAGCCCGCAAAGATCTAGACTGGACGCAACCCCCCATCATTTCTGGGAACCAGAAAATATTGGCTATAGCAGCTCGACTCTCTGTCTAGGAGGGGAGATGTTCTACGACCTCCTTGTCCAGCACAGCTTGCATTTCCTGCGTCAACGAATACGCTTGTTCTGGTTTCACGGTAGTGGAGACCACGCCGTTGAAACATGAAGGATGATACACAAACCGTATCCTGTAGCCCTCTTATGGAGTCTTTACGACCCAAGGAGAGATTATTTGGCAGCAGCTTCCACGCTGCCAAATTCTCTAAAAGGGGTGACACTTTGTTTTGCTGGGGGGAATGTTAAATATTTGGTGTCCTGAAACACGGCAGGAAACAACCAAAAATGTAACATATCACTAGAGATTGCTGACCCCCGAAACACCAGTGGTGGCGGAAGTTGTACAGCGATCCCCTAAGGATGCCAAGAAGGAGCCCTTACTCTACTCGTTGGAGTTTTCCGTGGCCCTCCCCAAGGGGACACACCCATTGTCCTGGGCACAGCCTCAGGACTTCCTTCTGGTTGTAAAGACCGTTTTTAGGTCCGGCTCCCTCTTGGCTGTTGAGTGCTACGAGCTTTTCCCCAGTCTTTATGAGGGGGCGCATGGCTCGCACACTCTCTTTTGGGCTTCTCGCCTCAGAGGAGCTGGGCCGTGTTGGGACTGGGTGGCTGACAGCCCAGACACTAGAGCACGGTGGGGGAGAAACTTATTGAAAGCTTTCTCGAGCTTCCTTGCCTCTCTGCGCTCAGATCTTTATGAACGTCAGTCTGATATGCCTGCAGAACCGCTGCAACCGCTGTGGTGTGCAGGGTAGCACCAGCCTGACCTGCTGCATGAAACGCTCTCCCTACAAGTGTAGATGTTGCTCTACATGGCTTGGTAGGGAGCGTTGACATTTCGAGTGATGATTCACCCCCAGGGGAGAGATAGCACGCTAGCGTCTCTTCCACCTGGGGTGTCATAATGTAGCCCTGTGCCTTTGAATCCACAATAATCGAAAAATTCAAGGTTGAGGCACAAAAAATCACCGGACGAATACAGCTTACTCCATGAATAAGTTCTCTCATCATGGAGGACACCAAAGAAAGGGAGAGACCATGGCTGAGGTCCCTCCCCCAGACCACCTGACAGAAAACTGTCATCTAGTTTGGAGCGTCTAGGGGTCTACTGCTCTTGTGGCCAATCCAGCTTTAATCTGTTCACACTGCACGAGTCATCACCTCGAGTAACTCCTCATTCGTTACAATCGCGGGAGGAGCGCTCGTGAGGCGGCGGTCTCAATTTCCATAACTACAGAATCAAAAGCTGCAGCATTCGCTGCCCGATCCGAAGAAATGCCAAGACACGCTTTGGAAGCGGGCGCGAAAAACCCCCAATCTGGCGAGAGCACGAGAGAAAGGGAAGGACCCACCTCTCGAGCCTCAGCCAGATCAAAGTGCGATCTTAACGAGGGCACAGCGGCTCGTTCTTTGTAAAAGAAGGCGAGCCGAACACAAAGCACACGGATAGGAAGTGAATCACAGTGCTCACAGTCACCACCCTCAAACGCAAGAGCAGCATGCTCTTACCCCAAACACTCAAAACAAAACTCATGCAGTCATCTTCAGAGATGAGCCATAACAAGGTGGCACGCATCTCTTGCGGACTTTAACTTTCACTTTCACTTTCACTGATACTGCTTTCAGCGTGACACACACACACACACACAATGCGGTCTCTGAAGACAAAGAAACCTGAAGATGTGTACGTCTCACGTCTATTTATAACCTGCAGGTGCACGTAATCAATGACGTCACCCACCGAGGTTATTTAAGCCAATTCTTGGCGTGTTTGACACACGTGCTTCACAACCAGTCGAACAAAGAATGTTCTCATCAGCGTTATTGAAACGCAGCATCGAGAGTAGCTTTTGATAGGGAACTGAATGTGTGTCAGTATTTCATGCATGCCTTCCGTCTTAAAGGGACAGAATTCCTAATTAAATACCTATCTGTGTCATTAATACTAACCAACAAAAGATGTTAAATAAATGTAAACATGTTAAGTAAACCTACTGTATCTTAAAAATTAGTTTAATTTGTATCTCAACCCAAAAATGAAAATTGTCATCATTATTCCAGTTTTTCCAAATCCAATCCTTGATTCAAATTTCTCATGAGCTTAATTGATTTGGTCTGAAGAGAGAAGAATTAATATTTCTGTTAGAAGACTACATATAAAATAGCTACCTAAATAAATGTTGGTAACTGCAGTTTGACTAAAAGTAAAGAAAAGTAATGACTAAATGTAATGACTAAAAGTAATGACTAAAAGTTGACAAAAATGTAATGACTTTTCATCAACTAAAACTAGACTAAAAATATGAAAGACTCAAATGACTAAAATGTGACTAAGACTATTAAGCATTTTCGTCTAAAGACTAAGACTAAGAGTAAATCAAAACTGCCTGATAAAAAATTAACACTGTTTGGAATAATTAAGAGATTTAAATTTTTTAATATAAGTCTCTTTATGCTCACCAAGGCTACATTTATTTGATCAATAATACAGTAATATTGTGAAATATTGTTACACTTTAAAATTACTATTTTTTATTTGAATATATTGTAAAATGTAATTTAATCCTGATCAAAGCTGCTCAAGAAACATTTATTATCAATGTTGAAAATAGTTGTGCTGATTAATATTTTAATTTTAAACACATAAAAAACTTAATTATTCTAAACTCTTGGCTGTTAATGTAGGCACAGAAAGCTTAAGGAGGTCACGGAAGAATGCTCAGGAAATTATTTGCCTAAAGTCAGCATAAAACTGTGTTAATAACCTATTTTGTTTTTGTGATGTGTTTTCAAAGTGAAATATGATGTTCAGTGAGAGAGACTGTAGGGTGGTCTGGACTGAGTGAAGAAGACAGTGGCATTACCATGAGCTGGTTCAACCCTCCATTTGTCCTTAACATCTCCTAAAAGCTCATAGTAGAAAGGCGATCCAAATGGAGGAAAGTCCAGGTCTACGGCCGTGATATTGACCAGTGTGGGCTCTTTATCTATGCAAATGCTGACTGCATTCCTCTGCAGTATTGGTACATTATCATTTTGATCATTCAGGTGAATGACTAGAGTTCCAGTGCCTGTCAGCGGAGGAACACCTGCAGATCAGAGAATGGAGGAAACAGAAATTAGAGTATAAAACATCATCAGGAATCATGAGGTAGATAGATATTGAGAGTTTTTTTTTTTTTTTTATGCAAGTAAACTAAGATATCAGTTAAACAAAATATAAGTAAATGCATGTATCTCAAATGAAATTAATCTGAAAATAAAAGGAAAGGAATTGTCTATATAGGTATACTTGGTATACTCTGATAATATCAGTAATCGTTATGAGTACATTTCATGTCTTACCTTCATCCACAGCATACAGGGTTGCTGTATAGGTGCCGTTTATCACAAATGGTGACTCTCTATCCAGAATTTTAATTGTGGATACTTTTCCAGTCTTTGCATCAATAGTTATCCATTTATCAATATCTTCACCTGTAACAAATCTGAGATTCGAAGAAACACCAGATTAATTCACCTTTGTTTATATGTGATATTTTTCTTTCAGTGAACTATACAGTGCCAATAGTGAAACATATACAGTAATATTAGCTTCTCTTACTTAAATGTGTTTACGTGGTTTCCATCCATGTCCTTAGCGGTGAAGGTTGTAAGACTTGTTCCTACATCTATGTTCTCCATAACCACAACGTTTTTAACAGGGGGTATAAACACTGGAGGGTCATTGACATCTTCTACATAAATTGTCACTGGAATGCTGTTATAGAGGTTTGCAGCAATCATGTCAGAGTTTTGGGGTATTTTGTCGAGCACCCACATGGCATTTGGTACTTTCTCTTTAATCTTACAGGAAAAGTAAGGAACTTCATTCTGCACACTGATGGACAGATTGTGATTTGTTTGCTCCTCGTAGTCCATTTGCTGAAATGAATAAAGTGAGTTTAGAGAAAAGTCAACATGAATGTATATAGAGATGTTTTTGTATTTGTTCTGTTTTAAAATACCTCCTATCCCAGCAATCCGTTACATATTGATGCTTGGTCAGGACCCCTTTATAGTCACTTTGAGCCCGGTCTCATGAAAATGCATGTCAATAGCACATTTGTGTTTTGTATTTTACGTGCTATTTATATGCAGAAACTGACTTTGGTGTGCATTCAATATGCACGTTTGACTTGCATATAATACGCAGTTTTTTTGCGTGCATATGATACACACTTTGTTGGTGTGCATATAATACGCATTTTAGCGTACATATAATACGCACCTATCCCACACCCCTGAACCTACCAATTGCGTATCATATACACGCCAAAGTCGATTTTTGCATATAAAGAGTACACCAAATAGAAACAGAAATTTGTGCCATTGAAATGCACATTCATGAGATGGGGTCACTTTTCGATGTGCAGGGTACTCCATTGCTTTGAGTTGTTTGCCTTTTGCGTCAGACCAAGACACATTTCATGGTTTGCATGCATTAGTAAAAATAGAAATCATTTTATATAAATTTTGGAGCACCTAACGCCACCCATACCCTAAGCCTACCCACTTCTGAACAATACAAAACACGTAACAGGCAAATGAAAGTACAGTCACAGGTATTTATTGTAAAAACAGACCATACAAAAGCAGTATAAAATGATTACAAACAAGTCGTCTGCTATGGAAAGATTTTTCCGGACTATTTTCAAATAGAATAGCAAATTGTATTTTCAATTGCTAAACTAGGGGGCGTGTTTGTTTTGGAGGGTGACGTCACTCACAGACAACCGTGCCGAATGCTTTGATCAATGGAGGTAATCGGTAAAGCCTCCGCTAAAGGCAGCTGCCAATCAGTTCGTGCCTGTGTGAACGAACAGACAGTGCAATCTTCTTGGCACAATACATAATTCTGTCTTTTTTACCCCAAATGCAGCGATTATCCCCTGATAACAGCGAGAGCCACAACGGTACGCACAATAGGTCAAAATTCACTATTACCCAAACGCTTTTCACCTGTCTCAACATCTCTCACTGTTTCTCTCACTCTGATTGATGCAAGTGAGAAAACAGACAGTGCAATTCTACACTTATTAAAGTATATTTTATTCGTAAGCAAACAAAACCAATCTATATTTATTTACCCATTTTCCACTTTACTTTATATTATATTCAACAGATATGATCCATTATGGAGCATGCGTCCTGCTGCACTAAAGTGTCACCAAAGAGACTTTATTTTTGTCGTGATCTCAACATAACAAAAGTTGCTTTCTCGTTATCATGACTTATTTTTCTGGTGATCTCAACATAACAAAAGTTGTTTTCTAAGTTACACAACTGCGCCAGTAGGTGGCAGTATAGAACTACTGATGGGGAGTTGTATACTGTATCAACTATAGCCTACTGTACGCGTTTGGGACAGAGGACCTTCTTCGTGATCGCTATAGTTTATGCAGTTTATTACTGACATTTAATTAACTTATAAATTTTAAACATTAGTTCAGTGATGTTATCCATTAGTTCAGGGGCAGTCGTGGCCTAATGGTTAGAGATTTGGACTCATAACCTAAAGGTTGCGAGTTCGAGTCTCAGGTCCGGCAGGAATTGTAGGTGGGGGAGTGAATGTACAGCGCTCTCTCCACCCTCAATACCACGACTGAGGTGCCCTTGAGCAAGGCACCGAACCCCCAACTGCTCCCCGGGCGCCGCAGCATAAAATGGCTGCCCACTGCTCTGGGTGTGTGTTCACGGTGTGTGTGTGTGTTCACTGCTGTGTGTGTGCACTTTGGATGGGTTAAATGCAGAGCACAAATTCCGAGTATGGGTAACCATACTTGGCCACGTCACTTTCACTTTCACTGTCTTTATACAGTGTTGTAGCCTTATCTTTTGTATTTTCTACATTTCTTTGTAGGAAACCACACGCACACACACACACGCACACAACAGCATCCCAAGCTTGTAACGCACACGATATCACAGCCTATCCTACATGACTAATAAAAATCACAAACAAATTATTATTATGTATAATTTTATTCTAAACGAAGTGAGTAAAATGAATTAAAGTAAGCTGAATCCAAGCAGCTTAAGATTTATTAGAATAGGCTCTTCTCTGCATTCTTCTGAAGGTGCTCCGCCTGCGCTTGCGGTGTTGAATGCGTTGTTTTTAGACCATTTAAACATGTTAATTACACAAATAAAATGTTTAGCATAGCCTAACTCTGGACAAAATCAGCAGTGTTTTATTAGCCTATAATTATTTTATTTATTGTAGACGTTATTTCTAAGTGAAGTAACATTTGCTGAAATGTCCACAAGAAGAGCGCACGGTCATCTGTCGATCATCTACGCTGAGTTTGGTCTTTTAAAAACACTCTCAATTAACACATTAAGTTTTAGAATGTCCCTGTCAAGGCTGCTTTTGTTAATATAGCAAAAGTAGACTAAATTAAGTCATGATCACGAGAAAACAAGAAAGAAAAAATGATAATATGCATGGCCGCTTAGAACTTCCGTACTATTACAGATTAAAAGAAAGGAATAAAATGTACTAACGTTTGTGGCTCTGTTATTCAGGGGATAATCACTGCATTTGGGGTAAAAAAGACAGAATTATGTATTGTGCCAAGAGGGTTGCACTGTCTGTTCGTTAACACAGGCACAAACTGATTGGCAGCTGCCTTTAGCGGAGGCTTTACCGATTACCTCCATTGATCAAAGCATTCGGCACGGTCGTCTGTGAGTGACGTCACCCCCCAAAACAAACACGCCCCCTAATTTAGTCCCGCCCCCTCACATTGATTGACAGCTTTCAGTGTAGACATCGGAAATTCAAATGCAAAAGGAATTGCGATTTCATTTGAGTTTTGGCAGGTTATGTGCACAGCGCAGAGAGAGTGAAAAAGCAAATGTGGTAATTAATATTGCTATTTAAAAATGACAGGCTCATTAACTCGTAAGACATGGGAAATACAGTTGCAAATAGACTTTGCTTTTTCATTTGAAATGTGGCAGTCACTGTGCGTTCGCGAAAGCGAAAATGCAAACGGTAATGAAAGATTTGCAATTGCATTTGGATTATGTCACAATTTATGCGTCCACATATAGAAAACGCAATTGAAAATACAATTTGCAATTCTATTTGAAAATAGTCCGGGAAATCCTTCCATAGTCTGAAGCCATACGATATTTTTATGCAAAGTAAACATAATGTTTTAATTGCTGAAAATGATCCCGCTCCAGTAAATCGCTCACATTTCATGCAAAAAGATACCAGGGGCCAGATTTACTAACAGATTGCGCTAGCGCAAACCATCTTTTGGCATTAAAATAGTACTCTCAGTATTTACTAGAGACGCGGAGTGAAGAATTAAGGCAGACACGGTTATTTTTACGCCTGACCTTATTTAATGTGCACTTGTTTCCCTTTCAGATGCAAAATTGATGGGAGGAGAGTATTAAAATGAATCACGCAATGCAATTTACAAACATTTGTGCTTGTCAGATTACTTTGTATTTGCGGCATTAAGTAGATTAAGTAGTCATTAAGTAGATTGCGTTGGTCATTAAGGAAATGAGATGTTGAGAATTTGCGCGATATCAGTAAATCATCCACAGAAAATTCCACGCCCATCTGCGCTGTTTTGGAACTGTGTTCTCGTGCTAAAATTTGCCTTTTTTAGTAAATCTAGCCTTAGGTGTGTTTGATTTCATGTGGCGCTGCGAAGGCCGGTTGGAGGCTGACTTAAAGTAGTGCATGCCGGTTAGAAATTGGCACGTCAATTTCTAAATTGGCACGTCAATTTCAATTTCCGATGGCACGTCTCTGTGACGTATAGCTTCAAAGTACCGCGAGAGCGTTTCGAGAACAGTCTGCTGACTCAGCCGCCACAGCTTTTCCAGAGCGACTGCAAGAGCTCTGATGATGACACAGCTGTTTCATGATTGGCCAAATTCACCACATGACAACGATGACGTGAGTTTCGGGTTTATTCTAATTCCAATAATGCTCACAAATCCATGATTTTAGAACAGTAAATTTGAACACGCCTACTCCCATACTTAAGCATGATGCAATCAGTCATGAGACACACAAGAGCCTATGGCATTCACAACCAGAGCTGATGTGACGCTTCTTCTGGCAGCAATTTTTTAATTTGTGTACAGGTGGATGGAAACGGTGATCGCGTTTATTTCTCTCACGAATCAAACGTTTTGCCTCGGAGGACTTGGAATATTAATACTTTTTGATTCAATTGTGACTGTAGTTGTATCTGCCTGTTATATCCTGTATTTTATTAACAAATGGTAGGTTTAGGGGCAGGGGTTGGGTTAAGTGCTCATAAATGTGTAAAATAGTGTAATGTGAATAAAACTGTGACTGGTTACATTGAAAAATCACAACCCAACATATGAAGAGTTCAGATGCAAAAGCCTCTAAGTGCCATCTGAAATTTTATTCTAAAATTAACATTTCACTTTAATTGCATAGAAAAGGACCTACACATTGCCATTAGAGTAAAATTACTGAACCTAAACATAGGTTTTAGATGAAAATTTCAGATGGCACGTAGAGGCTTTTGCATCTGAACTCTTCATATATACATTAATGGTAAAACTATTACCCAGTATGTAATTTAATCATGACGATAAAATTCCAAATGCTTTTCACATTGGCATACTGACGCTAAAGGTTTCTAATTTAAAGCAACGGAGGACCCTTTGCGTCAAAAAGTGATTCCAAAGGGTCCTGACCAAGCATCAATATATGACGAGTTGGGAGTGAGAATGTGTTTTGTGCAGAGTCAACTATGAAGACATTTCTGTGTAAACACTGATTCTAGAGCATCATAACCAGCAACACGGACTCAACCTTTGGGCAGGTTGGCTTAAAAAACAAAACATCAATCATCTGCCTACCTTAACAACTGTTAAAATCCCTTCATTCGTAACAGGGTCTGTTTCTATTTTGAGTATTTCTTTTTTATCTCCGTGGATTGTGTATTTGGCTTTCCAAGCTTTTGAACCACGGACATCTTTGTCTGTTACTTGCAGTCGCAGAACTTCAACCCCAGTTTCTCTCTCCTTGACCTTCCCTGGTCCCTAAAATAAGTTAAATATTTCATTGGGTTTCACTGGAAAGTGTGTCTAACTTGCCATTAAAGGCAATAATCAAGAATATCACAAGCATAATAACAGTCCACTATGAAACTTACTGTTTTGCCAGAGAACTCTGGAAGATTGTTATTATTGTCCGAAATATTGATTATCAGTGTACTTGTACTTGAGAGCTGTATCTTTTCCCCTTTGTCCTTTGCTTCAACAAGGAGTGTGTATTTCTGAGCTTTCTGGAAAAGATTCATTCAGCAGAACATTTCTTAGATGGGAAAGGAGAAATATTCATAAAGCACGAAAAGCAAAACGTATTGTCTCAATGGAATAGCAGACGTATCAAAGGTATAAAAATAGTGCATTAATTCCAATGAAATAAATTAAGTTCATACCTCATAGTCCAAACACCCCCTCAAATAAATTGTCCCAGATTCTTTTTGCTGCTGAATATGAAATTCAACATTATCTGTCTTTGGTGTGACAGACTTTATTGTGAAAAAGAATGTTCCATTGTTTGTTCTTGAATCATCCTTATCAGTAGCCAGTACAGTCAGTACTTCTTTGCCTTGATACATATTGAGAAAATTAAGTGTTAATACTTACACGTCCATCATTATTTATAAACCCTAATGCTGTTTCAAACCTATATACTTTTATTCTTCCTGTGGAAAATTATGCTGTAAATATAAAATATATACAGTGGGGCAAAAAAGTATTTAGTCAGCCACCAATTGTGCAAGTTCTCCCACTTAAAAAGATGAGAGAGGCCTGTAATTTTCATCATAGGTATACCTCAACTATGAGAGACAAAATGAGGGGAAAAAAAAAAAAAAAAAAAAAAAATCCAGAAAAATCACATTGTAGGATTTTTAAAGAATTTATTTGCAAATTATGGTGGAAAATAAGTATTTGGTCAATAACAAAATTTCATCTCAATACTTTGTTATATACCCTTTGTTGGCAATGACAGAGGTCAAACATTTTCTGTAAGTCTTCACAAGGTTTTCACACACTGTTGCTGGTATTTTGGCCCATTCCTCCATGCAGATCTCCTCTAGAGCAGTAATGTTTTGGGGCTGTCGCTGGGCAACACGGACTTTCAACTCCCTCCAAAGATTGTCGATGGGGTTGAGATCTGGAGACTGGCTAGGCCACTCCAGGACCTTGAAATGCTTCTTACGAAGCCACTCCTTCATTGCCCGGGCGGTGTGTTTGGGATCATTGTCATGCTGAAAGACCCAGCCCCGTTTCATCTTCAATGCCCTTGCTGATGGAAGGAGGTTTTCACTCAAAATTTCACGATACATGGCCCCATTCATTCTTTCGTTTACACAGATCAGTCGTCCTGGTCCCTTTGCAGAAAAACAGCCCCAAAGCATGATGTTTCCACCCCCATGCTTCACAGTAGGTATGGTGTTCTTTGGATGCAACTCAGCATTCTTTCTCCTCCAAACACGATAAGTTGAGTTTTTACCAAAAAGTTCTATTTTGGTTTCATCATTCTCCCAATCCTCTTCTGGATCATCCAAATGCTCTCTAGCAAACTTCAGTCGTGCCCGGACATGTACTGGCTTAAGCAGGGGGACACGTCTGGCACTGCAGGATTTGAGTCCCTGGCGGCGCAGTGTGTTACTGATGGTAGCCTTTGTTACTTTGGTCCCAGTTCTCTGCAGATCATTCACTAGGTCCCCCCGTGTGGTTCTGGGATTTTTGCTCACAGTTCTTATGATCATTTTGATCCCACGGGGTGAGATCTTGCGTGGAGCCCCAGATCGAGGGAGATTATCAGTGGTCTTGTATGTCTTCCATTTTCTAATAATTGCTCCCACAGTTGATTTCTTCACACCAAGCTGCTTACCTATTGCAGATTCAGTCTTCCCAGCCTGGTGCAGGTCTACAATTTTGTTTCTGGTGTCCTTTGACAGCTCTTTGGTCTTGGCCATGGTGGAGTTTGGAGTTGGACTGTTTGAGGTTGGGACAGGTGTCTTTTATACTGATAACGACTTCAAACAGATGCCATTAATACAGGTAACGAGTGGAGGACAAAGGAGCCTCTTAAAGAAGAAGTTACAGGTCTGTGAGAGCCAGAAATCTTGCTTGTTTGTAGGTGACCAAATACTTATTTTACCGAGGAATTTACCAATTAATTCTTCAAAAATCCTACAATGTGATTTTCTGGATTTTTTTTCTCATTTTGTCTCTCATAGTTGAGGTATACCTATGATGAAAATTACAGGCCTCTCTCATCTTTTTAAGTGGGAGAACTTGCACAATTGGTGGCTGACTAAATACTTTTTTGCCCCACTGTATATATATATATATATATATATATATATATATATATATATATATATTAAATCATTACGCGGCCCTTGCTGTTCAACAACGGTTTATGGGGACCAGTGGCTGTCAAAAATTACTCTCATGTCGTTCCAAACCCACAAGGCTTTTGTTCAAAACACCCTACATTGACTGTCCATTACATCAAAACACTGACATTTCAAAAAGTACACAAAGACATTGTAGAAGTAATCCATGAATTGAGCAGTTTAATACAGATGTTCTGGAGAGACGTGATTACTTCATATGATGAGCGTGTTTAATTTACGCTTTTATTCACATTAAACATTGATCAAGGCACATACACAGAGCACATCTAATATGGCAAAATAATAGCTCAATAACATAGCTCAAACATATTTGCGCCACAACTAAGAACAAAGCTCACTGGTTCTCGCACATCAAGCAAGCATGTTTGAGTTTTCATTTGCCATACAAGCTCTATGTTTGTGCACTGGGCTGCGTTTCTTGATAACAATTGATCTTAGCGATTAAGAGCGATATCTACAAGTCATTTTATGAAAGTTTATTGTTTCATGTGCTTTTCACAAAAATGCACATAACACAATCGCACGTAGACGTGCTTTAAGTGCTACTTAGGAGTCGCTATCCATTTGTCAAGTGTTGAAATGTCACCTTATATAATGGCTCGTAATTGTAGTACACGCTTGTTTATTGAAATGTTAACCTAATGCTGTGTTCCAAACAACTCGGATATAATATAATATAATATAATATAATATAATATAATATAATATATATGTGTGTGTGTGTATACATTATATATATATATATATATATATATATATATATATATACTGTATATAGCTATTATAGTATATAATATCTGGAGACGTTATTTCCAAGTACAATGCATGGTTGGTTTTCGTGCATGCCAGTAACGTCATTGACATTTTTTTTAATTTTTTTTTTTTTAATTTTGAGTTTAGGTGCATTTTGCCGGTTGTCCTGAAGGTGACCTTATAAATCTGTCTCCTTACGACACGCTTAGGGAGTTACGATGACTTTAGAGCACTCGAAGATCTATGACGATTTTCAAGTTCTACTTAAGTTACGATGCTTTTGGGAAACACACCATAAGTCTAAAATGATTCGTACGACTATTTTTACGATCTACTTAGCCTTACGAAGCTTTTGGGAAACACAGCCCTGATTAGTGATCAATAATCAATCGAGGATGAACAAAAGTCTTTTGGATCCACATGAGGGTTTGTAAATGATTAGAGAATTATCATTTTTTTATTATCTTTTTAATAGTAACGGTAGCTGCAAAAAAATGTTTTCTTTCGTGTTATGAAGAGAAAAATAACAACACGCTGGACTGCAATGACATGAGGGTGAGTAAATAATGACAGAATGTTCTGTTGTTTGGTTTCATAAATTAAAAAGTGAAGTAGTGAAGTGTATGGATTACCTTGATCATGTGACTCGTCCACAGTCACTTCATAGATTGACTTTTGAAATTTTGGTGCGTGGTCATTTATGTCCAATATTTTGATCTCAAGCCCAAGTCTTGTATCCACTTCATTATTGGATTGATTTCTTGCTTCAAATGTCGACTGCAATTGAGTCCAGTGCATATTAATATACAGGGCTTCCTTGCAGTGTATTTGAATGAATTTCAATGCTGTTATGCAATGGATACAGTGTTCTTAAGGAGAACTTACATGGAGAATTTTAGAGCCGCTTTCATAGTCCACTTTTCCATGTACTAAAACATAACCTGATTTATCAATGCTGAGAATATCCTTTGGATCTTTATCCACACCATCACCATGTAATATGTAATTTACTAAATAAGACCTATCAAGTTCAACCTGAAACACAAACAGCATACACACTGAAATGTTCACATGATCATTATTATCTAGCAATTTAACCTGTAATGTGAAAAATTCTCTTCAAATAAAACTGAATTGAATGAGCTCTATAGCTGAAAGCGGTGACTGTTATGATGTCGCTCACCTTGCCTATTTTATATGGAAACGGACCAGGGTATTCTTCTTCAATAGTAAACGAATCAATGATCCATGCACGCTTCTGTCGTATCCTCCCGCTGTCAGCCCGTACACACACGCTCCAGACAGACTGAGTTGAAATTACAAAAGTTAAGTCAATGTGTGAATCTGGCCGTAATATGTCCATATCATAGAGAAGCGTATGAGAAATAGCACTGAGTTCAATGTCAACTAAAAAAAATAAATAAATAATTATTACAGCACTCATAATTCTTGTGAAATTGTACTTAATTTTCATGAAAATAATATGAAAAAATACTAAGCAATATTACACTTTTTTGAAGAATGTTCATCATGAATCATCAACATGATGGTAGCCATCAACATCAACATTTTTCCACTTTTTTTTATTTTTTATTTTGCACTTTAAAATAGCTTGTAAATTTAACCAAAAATTACAAGGGCAAGTAACACACTGAATTAAGTGAAATTTTGAAGTAAAAAGACCGAAAACTTATTTTCTTGTAAACTTCAATAATGAACTTTTTATTTATTTATTTATTTATTTTACAGTGAAGATGGTTTTAAATTTGAAATGTAGATCCTTAAATTACTTTGAAAATTTATTTTAAACATAAACATTTTGCCGAGAAGGTTTTGACAAAGCAATTAAGTTCATTTTTATTTATCAGCATAATCAGGTTAATTAAATATAGTTTTCACTGCATAGACGTACATTGTTTATACTTGATTTTATCATCAAAAGAGACAATAAATAATGTTGCATAAAGATTCCTTATTCGTAATGTCAGGGTGAAAGTCCCTTCATTTAGTCTGACAGGCATATTATTTACGATTTAACTTTAATTAACTCATTTGTTTTCCCACAGTGTAATTTGGTATGATCAGAGGTAGACAGTAATGAATTTACTTGATTACTGTACCTAAGTACACTTTTGGAGTATCTGTACTTTACTTGAGTATTATTCTTTCTGGAAAATTATGATTTTAACTTCACTATTTTTGGAAAGGTGAATATCGTACTTTTCACTCCACCACATTTCTATCAAGGTCCTCGAAGTAGAAAGTCATTACAGTATCTAGCAGCTTCGAAAGTTAATAGGTGTTTTTTTTTTTTTTTTTTTTTCAGTAATCACTCATTGGGTTACGTGAAGTGATTTCCCAGCATTTCTTGAACACTGACCAGTTGCAAATGTGATATTTATTTACAAAAATTTAAAAATAAGAAGTTATTGTGATATACACAATATTGTCTGATTTTGCAAAATTGTGTAAACTAAAATATTATGAAAATAAAGCCACAGAAGAACTGTTGTGTGCCTCCTAACAAAGCACAATAGGTGTTTGACTTGACTTGTTTTATGGCAGTTTTATTTTTCTTATCAGTATTTACATCCATTTCACTGTGCACTCGGTTCAAATGTGGATGGATGGCTACACGTAGATGTGTGCACACACTGCCAGAGGTGGGGTATTAAATAAAACAGTTCTTTGTCAACTAACTTGTTTCTTTTCTATAGGTTTTTAACATTCTAAAAGCTCTTTATTCCAAAGATACTACAGTGTATTCAGTAGGCGTAATGTACTGTAAGTTGCCTCTGAGGCATAAGGTATTGCAAGTATTGCATACACCAATAATTAAACAGTGCATTGACATAAAAAAAGGAAATGTCTTTTTGGTACTTAAGTACTTTTAAAAGCAAGTACTTCTGTACTTTTACTTAAGTAAAAATCTGTCTTTGTAACTTTCACTTGTAATGGAGTAATATTTGACCAGCAGTATCTGTACAGAACATTCACTCAAGTAATGGAGTTGTATACTTTATCCCCCTCTGGGCATGATTAAATAAAAACCTAATTTAATTTGATCATGGAATAATAGCACCGAGGTTATAGTACATATTGACAGGCCATTGAAGTCCACATACTGTCTCTGCAGCACAGCTGCTGAAAATAAGATACAACGTATCCTTAAAAGTTTAATATTTGTCAGTATCGGTTAATGATGTCATAAGCTAAGTAGTTACTGCTGATGGCAAAACTTTAAAAATTTAGGACCACTGCCAAATCAATATCTAGGCGTTTTCCGAAAACACGATATGTATTTTCTGGCCAGCATTCACAGTAATAAATCAAGTGGTGATTTGTGTGATGTTTATGTTTCTTACAATGCTCGAGGACATATACGTTTGGAAACCACATCACAGATTTTCTTATTGACATGTCAGTCCTTGAAAAATGAAGCTCACAACAGTGCAGATTGTAAATAATACTATATACAATAATTAGATATTGCCATGCATTTTGACTCAATTCACATAATTATTTATTATTTATTAATAATAAGCATATATGAGAGTTGACAGGAGCCTTAAGGCATGAGCTTACAATGCAAACAATTCTTAAAGTGCAGACTAATGTTCTTGTGTCATGACCCAGAAGATTTAGAGGAATGAAAGTCTCTTTCATCCACACCCCTAATGGCTGTAACAACTAATTCAATCATGCCCTTCATTTACAGTTCGTACAATCTGACGCATGACAAACAATCACATTAGCTAATCATTCATTGGAAGCAAACCTTCTGTAGCCCGTTGTTCATAAAACTGGCTTTATACTGTTTGACAGACTTAGTTCCTGCAACATAAATGCCTGAATATGAGCAGAGAAACATGAAGCGGTACAAGTGGCTCTAGTGTATCACATCACACAGAGCTTTAACTCACCAGCAGCAGGAGAAAGCTGACAGGAAGGGTCCTCATGCTGAAGCAGATCGTCACTGAGACTGAGCTTTCCTCTGTGTCAGGCTGCTCATATGACACATGAGAGAGAGAGGAGGGCGTATTCAAATGACGGTGGGAAGAAACTGGGGCCAGGGTTTACTAGTTTTTGTTAGTATTTTGAAATAGATTTTACTTGCATAATTCCGTTGTCATTTTTAATTTCATTAAAATTTTTAGTATTTTGTTATGTTTTGTCACTTTGTTTTTGTAATAAATGTCTATATAATTTTTTTATTAAGTTTTAGTTTTGATTTATTTACTTTCAGTCATTATGAGAAATAGCTGCCCTGACACCTAATTAAAATAAAATAAATGTAAGTTGCTTTTTTTTTAATATTTAGTTTTGTTAATGTTTATTTTATTTCATGTAATGACAATGTTTTTATCATTTTTGTTTTAGTTAACAATAATAACCCAAAATAGATGGGGCGCAATATGTAGCTAGTCGTTTAGAAGTTAAAAAAGAGAGAGACGTTTACATTTTTTACACTATTCAGAAAGGCATGAATAATAACTTCAAAATGAATAAAGAATGAATAGTAGAAAAATATTAATTATACAGAGCTTACAGTCAGGTCCATAAATATTGGGACATCGACACAATTCTAACATTTTTGGCGCTATACACCACCACAATGGATTTCAAATGAAACGAACAAGATGTGCTTTAACTGCAGACTGTCAGCTTTAATTTGAGGGTATTTACATCCAAATCAGGTGAACGGTGTAGGAATTACAACAATTTGCATATGTGCCTCCCACTTGTTAAGGGACCAAAAGTAATGGGACAGAATAATAATCATAAATCAAATTTTCCCTTTTTAATACTTGGTTGCAAATCCTTTGCAGTCAATTACAGCCTGAAGTCTGGAACGCATAGACATCACCAGACGCTGGGTTTCATCCCTGGTGATGCTCTGCCAGACCTCTACTGCAACCGTCTTCAGTTCCTGCTTGTTCTTGGGACATTTTCCCTTCAGTTTTGTCTTCAGCAAGTGAAATGCATGCTCAATCGGATTCAGGTCAGGTGATTGACTTGGCCATTGCATAACAATCCACTTCTTTCCCTTCAAAAACTCTTTGGTTGCTTTTGCAGTATACTTTGGGTCATTGTCCATCTGCACTGTGAAGCACCGTCCAATGAGTTCTGAAGCATTTGGCTGAATATGAGCAGATAATATTGCCCGAAACACTTCAGAGTTCATCCTGCTGCTTTTGTCAGCAGTCACATCATCAATAAATACAAGAGAACCAGTTCCACTGGCAGCCATACATGCCCACGCCATGACACTACCACCACCATGCTTCACTGATGAGGTGGTATGCTTAGGATCATGAGCAGTTCCTTTCCTTCTCCATACTCTTCTCTTCCCATCACTCTGGTACAAGTTGATCTTGGTCTCATCTGTCCATAGGATGTTGTTCCAGAACTGTGAAGGCTTTTTTAGATGTCGTTTGGCAAACTCTAATCTGGTCTTCCTGTTTTTGAGGCTCACCAATGGTTTACATCTTGTGGTGAACCCTCTGTATTCACTCTGGTGAAGTCTTCTCTTGATTGTTGACTTTGACACACATACACCTGCCTCCTGGAGAGTGTTCTTGATCTGGCCAACTGTTGTGAAGGGTGTTTTCTTCACCAGGGAAAGAATTCTTCGGTCATCCACCACAGTTGTTTTCCGTGGTCTTCCGGGTCTTTTGGTGTTGCTGAGCTCAACGGTGCGTTCCTTCTTTTTAAGAATGTTCCAAACAGTTGTTTTGGCCACACCTAATGTTTTTGCTATCTCTCTGATGGGTTTGTTTTGTTTTTTCAGCCTAATGATGGCTTGCTTCACTGATAGTGACAGCTCTTTGGATCTCATCTTGACAGTTGACAGCAACAGATTCCAAATGCAAATAGCACATTTGAAATGAACTCTGGACGTTTTATCTGCTCATTGTAATTGGGATAATGAGGGAATAACACACACCTGGCCATGGAACAGCTGAGAAGCCAATTGTCCCATTACTTTTGGTCCCTTAACAAGTGGGAGGCACATATGCAAACTGTTGTAATTCCTACACCGTTCACCTGATTTGGATGTAAATACCCTCAAATTAAAGCTGACAGTCTGCAGTTAAAGCACATCTTGTTCGTTTCATTTGAAATCCATTGTGGTGGTGTATAGAGCCAAAAATGTTAGAATTGTGTCGATGTCCCAATATTTATGCACCTGACTGTACATGAACTTACAACATGCAGAAGTAAAAAAAAAAAAAAAACCATGGCCACAAATTAAGATTAGTTTCCTTCATTTTAGTTAAATTGTGGCAATGTTATATTAATTTGTTCCCTTGTTCTAATTTTGTTCATTTTTGGCCAAAACAATTGCCATATATAAATTATTATAAATAAATTATACTTTTGGCCAAAAAAAAAAAAACAAAAAAAAACAAAACAAAACAAATTTATTAGTTTTCATATTTATTTATTAAATTATATTTACTTAAGTTAATTTAACTTTTGTTTATGGTGAAATTAAGTTGTAAAAGGACAAAATATACAGAAACAGCAATATTATGCAATAAAAGAAGTTGAAAATGTAAAAAGACAGACAGAAAGAAAGAAAGAAAGAAAGAAAGAAAGAAAGAAAGAAAGAAAGAAAGGAAAAAAAAGATTTTAAGATAAAACTAATTTTGTGTATCACTGCTTAATTGAGTTTATTTACTATAAATAAAGATAACTTCAAAAAAACCTAAAAAAACTAAAACAAACAAACAAATAATAATTAAAAAAAAACAATTTCTACAGTCAGTGATGTTAAAAAGTGTATATTCTGCACATCAACACTCTGGTGTCAAGCAACCAATAATACAGTATTTCAGTTATGTCAATACTGTTTATTTATGTTAATACTCTTTAAACAAAAAAATGTTTCTTTGAATTTTGTATTAGATTTTTGATAAGACCAATATAAAAATGCACTTTAAATAAATGACATGGTTATTTTACTTTTTTTTCAGTGTCCCCACTTTCAGACAGGACACAGGTAGCATTGTTTATGTAATGTGTATATGTAATATATTACAATATTATATATTATTTAAAATTATACATTATATAATTATTATTAACATTATTATTAATATTATTTTTATTGTTATTATTATATATGAGGCATATTCGCTAAATGGTTACACCTTGTTAACATTTATGTGCTTAGTGCTATATATTATAATATTCTATAGTATATTAATTAATTAAATTAACTAAAACATCCAGTTGTTGCCTACAGGAGATGCTTAATAAGAAATTAGGTAATGCAACATTAATTATATACTGTTCAACAGTGTTGAACAGTAAATGATGAGGAATATTCTGACTCAAGACACACCTAAATAATGATTAACAGGGTTAACAGGGGTGCTATCAAAATGTTTACACATCATTGCACAGTTCCTGAGCACAGAACAGGCTGGGTAAGTTAGCACATGCTAAGGGAGTATACTTTTAGTATCTTTTATCTTTTATCTTAGCAGTCCTTTTTTGATCCCCACCAGTGGATATTGGTATAAAAAAAGGAAAAAAGGAAAAAGTATGAATTTATAGTATGATACTAGTTATTGCTCAAAAGTATGTGAGATGCAAAGTGCAGTAAGAACAGACCCTTCTGAAACCCACGCAATGCCCATAAAAACAGAACTTTGACATTGTGTGTATGATTTTTGTCTTGTATAGTGTCTCTTGCATTGTATTTTGTTGTATGCATGCTTTATGAGTGAAGTACTAGTTAATGTAACCCCACCTATATCATGTCTCCTACCAAATTAATGCTCATTTGATGATGCACACTTTTGTGTACACCACCTCCTCATAGAATGCCATGTGTGTTTGTAATTTATTCAAAGTATAGACTGCCAGAGCCATTCGAACCATGCTCTCAGACAAAGGGTCATAAAACCCCCCAATATTTCTAGCCTCCCGCTTGGAAATTCAGCCTTTCTCATTGGTCAGACCCATTCTGAGAGGTGGGACGCTTCCCTTACTTTAAAGGGCTCACACACAGGTCTCCCTTGTCTTCTGCTAAATCTTCCGATTGCTGCCTGTGTGGAGCGACTCACGGAGAGCCTGAGCTGGTGCGGGCGCGCCCGGCAGGCCCCAACATATAGAGCCGTGTGCAAACTAAAGACTTTTTGGAGATATGAAGGATGCAGACTGCATCCATTTCTGCATCATGCAGTACTACTCTATAGGTACTCATGATTAACATGAGATTGGGTGAAACTGTGTGTGTTATGCCCCCTTTAATGCTTGCATCATCCTTTTCCCCCAGCTCTATTTCTCTATTAGTTCTATAAAAAAAAAAAAAAAACTTAACAATCGCTGT
Organism: Spinibarbus caldwelli; assembly: GCA_039654775.1. Taxonomy (NCBI): domain Eukaryota; kingdom Metazoa; phylum Chordata; class Actinopteri; order Cypriniformes; family Cyprinidae; genus Spinibarbus; species Spinibarbus caldwelli. The sequence continues at coordinate 25,827,944 of CM077260.1, forward strand.
TAACATTTAGTTTTTAGTAAATGTTATACAAATGAGAATTTGATGATTGAGTTAACACACTTTCTGTAATTTAACATCCATGAACTGCAGATCAAATTCTAACCCAGAAGTGAAAATATTTTTCTGTTTTAAAGTAGTTTTTGAATTGTTTCTTTGTTTGCATAAGCTGGCATAAATCTTCTATGTATGTAATAGCAAGGCATTTTATCATGTAAAGAAACTTTTACAGTCATTTACACCTATTTTTCCACAGAAGGTAGGCTATAATTTCACAGACAGCGTCACGGAATCTTACACAGAAAAGATAACATTTAAACTATGCATGACTAATGTAGATAAACCAACAGCACCTGAATGTGTTGAAATAAAGGATGCGTATCGTGGTGGGGAGGTGATGTGGTGTGGTAAAGGGAAGGGCCTCTTATAAGGAAATCCTTAATATGCAAAACAGAATCTGATTAACTATCTAAACTGTAAAAAAAAATGAGCAACAAACTAGTCAAAACACTTTTACTATATGCAAATACTTTATGTTTGTTTGTAGTTTTAAGGAATTTGTTATAGATTTCAGGAAACAGGCTACCAGTATTGAAATAGTTACCCACTAAAGAATAATTACTTTAAAAATTATATAATAAATCAGCAGAAATAGAAGTCATAGGCTTTTTATTTATTTTTTTTTTTTTAGATTTCACATCACTAACATCACAAAATAACTGCTCAAGTTAAACTTACATTCTTATAGACCCTTTTTCTGTTAGTAAACATTGTGACGTTTTTCTGTGGGCGGAGCTTAGGTGGTGGCGGAAAGATCCCCCTGACCACTTCAGGCTAGCTATGAAGTCTGTTAGCTTGTTTTTTTTATTTTTTATTATTTTTTAAAATTCCAATTTTACCTGCATATGTTAGGTCACTCACTATCCGGGACCGCGACTGTTATTTGAAAAGGTTAACTTTAACGGACGAAACCAGATTGGCCGACCCGCACACGCTTTTACTCAAAGGATGGACGATCTGACAGGATTCCTTCCGGTTGAGTGACTCACATCTAACGTGTATAGTAAAGACTGTGGCTGCATCCAAAACTGCCTACTTCTCTACTATATAGTAGGCGAAAAGCAGTAGGCGAGCGAAGAAGTATGTCCTAAACCTCAATATTCATAAAAGAGTAGACGAGAATTACCTGGGTGACGTACTAATTCTCGCGAAATTCGGACATGCATCTACTTAAAGTGTGTCCGAATATGCCTACTTTTCTACTATATAGTAGGCGAAAAGCAGTAGGCGAGCGAAGAAGTATGTCTGAAACCTCAATATTCATAAAAGAGTAGGCGAGAATTAACTGGGTGACGTACTAATTCTCGCGAGATTCGGACGTGCGTCTACTTAAAGTGCGTCCGAATATGCCTACTTTTCTACTATATAGTAGGGGAAAAGCAGTAGGTGGGCGAATAAGTATGTCTGAAACCTCAGCATTCATAAAAGAGTAGGCGAGAATTACCTGGGTGACATACTAATTCTCGCGAGATTCGGACGTGCATCTATTTAAAGTGCATCCGAATATGCCTACTTTTCTACTATATAGTAGGGGAAAAGCAGTAGGCGAGAGAATAAGTATGTCCGAAACCTCAGTATTCATAAAAGAGTAGGTGAGAATTACCTGGGTGAAGTACTAATTCTCGCGAGATTCGGACGTGCGTCTACTTAAAGTGCATCCGAATATGCCTACTTTTCTACTATATAGTAGGGGAAAAGCATTAGGCGGGCGAATAAGTATGTCCGAACCCTCAGTATTCATAAAAGAGTAGGTGAGAATTACCTGGGTGACGTACTAATTCTCGCGAGATTCGGACGTGCGTCTACTTAAAGTGCATCCGAATATGCCTACTTCTCTACTATATAGTAGGCGAAAAGCAGTAGGCGAGCGAAGAAGTATGTCTGAAACCTCAATATTCATAAAAGAGTAGGCGAGAATTAACTGGGTGACATACTAATTCTCGCGAGATTCGGACGTGCGTCTACTTAAAGTGCGTCTGAATATGCCTACTTTTCTACTATATAGTAGGGGAAAAGCAGTAGGTGGGTGAATAAGTATGTCTGAAACCTCAGCATTCATAAAAGAGTAGGCGAGAATTACCTGGGTAACGTACTAATTCTTGCGAGATTCGGACGTGCGTCTACTTAAAGTGCGTCCGAATATGTCTACTTTTCTACTATATAGTAGGGGAAAAGCAGTAGGTGGGCGAATAAGTATGTCTGAACCCTCAGTATTCATAAAAGAGTAGGTGAGAATTACCTGGGTGACGTACTAATTCTCGCGAGATTCGGACGTGCGTCTACTTAAAGTGTGTCCGAATATGCCTACTTTTCTACTATATAGTAGGGGAAAAGCAGTAGGTGGGCGAATAAGTATGTCTGAACCCTCAGTATTCATAAAAGAGTAGGTGAGAATTACCTGGGTGACGTACTAATTCTCGCGAGATTCGGACGTGCGTCTACTTAAAGTGTGTCCGAATATGCCTACTTTTCTACTATATAGTAGGGGAAAAGCAGTAGGTGGGTGAATAAGTATGTCTGAAACCTCAGCATTCATAAAAGAGTAGACGAGAATTACCTGGGTGACATACTAATTCTTGCAAGATTCGGACGTGCGTCTACTTAAAGTGCGTCCGAATATGCCTACTTTTCTACTATATAGTAGGGGAGAAGCAGTAGGTGGGCGAATAAGTATGTCCGAACCCTCAGTATTCATAAAAGAGTAGGCGAGAATTACCTGGGTGACGTACTAATTCTCGCGAGATTTGGACGTGCGTCTACTTAAAGTGCGTCCGAATATGCCTACTTTTCTACTATATAGTAGGGGAGAAGCAGTAGGTGGGCGAATAAGTATGTCTGAATCCTCAGTATTCATAAAAGAGTAGGTGAGAATTACCTGGGTGACGTACTAATTCTCGCGAGATTTGGACGTGCGTCTACTTAAAGTGCATCCGAATATGCTTACTTTTCTACTATATAGTAGGGGAAAAGCAGTAGGCGAGCGAATAAGTATGTCCGAAACCTCAGTATTCATAAAAGAGTAGTCTAGAAGTTCTCGGATGTCCTGCTTCAGCCCAGATTCTTGAGTGCTCATCGATTGATACTTTCCTATCCCAGAAGACCACGGGAGATCAATACGTCATCATCGAACGTGATGGAGAACAGCGACGAGGCTGTTTAGAAATGTGAGTATTATAAATCAAAAACACGGCTCCCTGTGTTAAAATCGCATTTGTTGAGCTACTGTATAGTAAACTGTTGATTGCGTAAGGTGTAAAGATGTTAGACAGTAACGTTACAGTATATCTGTGATTTTGCTGTAAAAACATGTTTTATTATGTATAGCGAACAGCAGAGCTCCAGTAAACACACGTACGTCTCCAAAGTGAATTTACATAAACCATATTCATCTTAAAGACGATTACTAAATGTCTATTTAACATGAGACAGGAAAATGTACTAAAAGAATTACAGATGAGCACATCACAGCATGAACAGACATCTGAGTGAGTGATGTATGTGTGCAATTATAGTAGAATTCACTGTCAACACTGCTTTAGATGAATGTAAGCAATGTAAATAAACAAATCTACATGGAATAACTAAACATAAGCTATCTATTTTATTTGTCCATTAGTATTGTTGATAAATTGAGGAACAATAGTGTTGGATAAAAAGTGAGTTAACGCATCAGCAACTACCTCAACATGTAAATGCAGTATTGAGCAGATAAATCACAGAGGTGACTGAAACTTGTCTGGATGTTACAGGGACAGATGAGACACTCGAGTGTTTATCTGGTGCAGAGTGACTGATGGAGGAATGCTGCTATCAAAGGCTCTCAGTGAGTATACTACTGAAATGAATAAAAAAGCTTTTAAATCTTAAGTTGTAGTTTATTTTAATCATTGTAATTTCAAACAGAGCTATTACAGCGCTTTTCTGATTCTTGATTGCTGTACATTTGATGCAGAGCTTTTGTGGTGGAGCAGGTGACGGCGGCATTTGTGGAAAAAAAAAAGAAGGAAAACCTGAAACAAAAATACAAAGTAAGAAATCATTTTGTTACTTCTAATACAGAAATCAAATGACATTGTGCTGTTAAAATGACTGCTTGTGTATTATATTTGTGTATCTTTGCAGGATCTGAAATGTCTGCAGACTGGTGTGAGCAGTGAGGATAGGGAGCCCATAGCAGCATCCTGGAAATGGTCCAGTGCCATGGATGAGATGCTCTGTCACTCCACATGCCCTTACCACTCTCTTCATATCAGAGAGCCCAGAGCCAGTGAGAACATCTAGAAAAAGACCAAAAGACATGGAGGATGTGATTTTGGTCAAGTTTGTTCTGCTGGTTTCTGTTCATACTACATCAGTCAATGAAACCCGAGTTTCAGAAGCTTCAAAAGCATCATCAAATAACTTCATTGAAGAATCTGAAAGTCAGGCTCCATTGACTGATATTGTATAAACAGAAACCAGCAGGACAAACTTGAGCAAAATCACCTTTTGTGTTTGGGAAAAAAACAAAACAAAAATCAAACACACACACACACACACACACACAAGGATTGAACAGCGTTGAGGCGAGTAAATAATGACTGAATTTATATGTTTGAGTGAAATAACCCTTTAAAGCCCCAAATAGAAATTGTATGAAATATATGTAAATATATGTAAGCATTTATGTTATAGTAGTACCTTGAAGAAATAAACTTTAAGAAATAAGCAGCTTTATTGAGCATTTGTGCCCAAGGCACAAAAAAGCATTTACATTTTAATTTATTCTTTTTTTTTTAACATTAATTTTTTTTTTTTTTTTTTTTTTTACATTTAAAATTATGCATTTGCCAGACACTTTTATCCAAAGTGACTTACAGTGCTCTTATTACAGGGACCCCAATCCCCCTGCAGCTACCTGGAGTAAAGACACTGGTGGTGACGCCTGCACAGATCGAACCAGCAACCTTCTGCTTACCAGTTCATCACACCACAAAAGTAATGAAGCTATATCAAAAATTAGCATGTAATTGTAATTTGGCAAGAAATGCTGACAACATGAGATGTACAATGTTTTACTCTGTGTAAATGTTTTACAGGTAGTTGTTCTCATAGAGAGCAGGCACACAGATGTTTGGAGCAGACACTGCAGCAGCCAGATTGTCCCACACGCGTTCTCCTGCTCTTGTTCAAGATTGTGTGGTACGGGGAGCCTCATCCTCTCTGTGCACTCAGGCAACGATAGCCTCGATGTCCCTTTCTCATCCATGATCAGATTCAGTGTGACTGCAGCAATGAGGGATGAATGGCAGAGACAGGTGAAGGTGGGCTCGGCGGTCAGCTGCTTCATCAGAATAAAGCTGCAGAATTGGCACAGCTGTGTTGAGATGGCAGTAGGATGTGGGCTCACCATCTGTAAATACGTTATTGTCAGAACAATATGTTTGAATAAAGCTTTGTTTCACGTGTTGTTGACTTGTTTATTTATTGTCATTACTTTTATTTACATTTTATTCATTTATTCATGTTTCCTGTTGTTGTCAGTATATAAAATATAATTGTTTCATTAACATATGCATTAATTCATTACTTGACTGAAAATTGAGATGTATTCATCTTGGCTGCATTTGTCTAGTGTGTAGTCATGCATAGCTATGGCATATGAAAAAGCAAATTACATTTTGCTTGTTTTACTAAAAAATATAATTATTGGTCAGCATTTATCATTATTATTGTTCATAAGTGTTGGGCTACCAAAGCTTTCTGAGGTAATCTTAATTTCTATGTAGTAATACTTACATTTTTCGAGTAAAATCAACAGTCTTCTCCAAAGGCAAGATCTTCCAGCAGCTGCCTGATGTCTCCTTTGTGCAGATATTACAAACATTGCAAACATGGAGGAAAACGTACTAGGCAGGGTTGTGGATTTATTGATGCTATGAGGTGTTTGTGCGCCTGTCACTCTTTTTTTCTTTTTATTATTTATTATTATTATTACTGCAGAACATACAAGCTCAGGGAAAGATGGTAGTATCTTTAACAATGAACAATCATATTGACCAAAAAAAAAACAAAAAAAAAAAAAACAGAAAACATAACTATAATGGGTTTGTGTACATCATAGTATGAGATTATATACACAGAGGGGAAAAAAATATTAAATATCTTTGAATAATCATAAAATTTATATAATCATAATGCATTAAAATTGCATTTGTTTTTGTTATTTACAAGCCTCAGGGATGAAGCGAGAAAGACGTTCAACAAGAAAAAGAGGAAAACGAGATTTAAGCCAGTTTTGCGTGTGGATGAACAATTTTGCACATAAAATTAAGAAATTTATAACATATTCAAGAGATAACAATTTTAGTTTTTCGTAATAAAAATAACATCTTTAAGGATTAAACCGTGGGTTATTTTAGTAGAGTTAAAAATATAAAAACTTAAATCAACCCAAAATGTATTGGTTATACTACAATCATAAGGGCAGCTGTTTCTTCAACAAGACCAAAAATGAGCAAATTTCATCAACATCAAAATATTTACAGATGCATTAAGCCTGTCGCTTGTAAGTTGTTTTTGCGCTTGTTATAACGTCATAGATCACATGATAAGGTAAACATGGCGGATCGCATTCATACTCAACGAGATTTGGCTGTAGAGTATGTACTCTTTTAGCGCTCGTTAAGTAAGTACTTATTGAAATTACACTGAACAAAATTATAAACGCAACACTTTTGTTTTTGCCCCCATTTCTTCATGAGCTGAAGTCAAAGATCTAAGACTTTTTCAATGTACACAAAAGGCCTGTTTCTCTCAAATATTGTTCACAAATCTGTCAGTGAGCACTTCTCCTTTGCCGAGATACTCCATCCACCTCACAGGTGTGGCATATCAAGATGCTGATTAGACAGCATGATTACTGCACAGGTGTGCCTTAGGCTGGCCACAATAAAAGGCCACTCTAAAATGTGCAGTTTTACTGTATTGGGGTGGTCCGAAAACCAGTCAGTATCTGGTGTGACCACCATTTGCCTCACGCAGTGCAACACATTTCTTTCGCATAGAGTTGATCAGGTTGTTGATTGTGGCCTGTGGAATGTTGGTCCACTCCTCTTCAATGGCTGTGCGAAGTTGCTGGATATTGGCAGGAACTGGAACAGCTTCCAGGAATTGTGTACAGATCCTTGCAACATGGGGCCATGCATTATCATGCTGCAACATGAGGTGATGGTCGTGGATGAATGGCACAAAAATGGGCCTCAGGATCTCGTCACAGTATCTCTGTGCATTCAAAATGCCATCAATAAAATGCATCTGTGTTTGTTGTCCATAACATACGCCTGCCCATATCTTAACCCCACCACCACCATGGGCCACTCGATCCACAACGTTGACATCAGCAAACACGCTGTCTGCCATCTGCCCTGTACAGTGAAAACCGGGATTCATCCATGAAGAGAACACCTCTCCAAAGTGCCAGACGCCATCGAATGTGAGCATTTGCCCACTCAAGTCGGTTACGACGACGAACTGCAGTCAGGTCGAGACTCCGATGAGGACGACGAGCATGCAGATGAGCTTCCCGGTTTCTGACAGTTTGTGCAGAAATTCTTTGGTTATGCAAACCGATTGTTGCAGCAGCTGTCCGGGTGGCTGGTCTCAGACGATCTTGGAGGTGAAGATGCTGGATGTGGAGGTCCTGGGCTGTTGTGGTTACGTGGTCTGCGGTTGTGAGGCCGGTTAGATCTACTGCCAAATTCTCTGAAACGCCTTTGGAGATGGCTTATGGTAAAGAAATGAACATTCAATTCACGGGCAACAGCTCTGGTGGACAGTCCTGCAGTCAGCATGCCAATTGCACGCTCCCTCAAAACTTGCGACATCTGTGGCATTGTGCTGTGTGATAAAACTGCACATTTTAGAGTGGCCTTTTATTGTGGCCAGCCTAAGGCACACCTGTGCAATAGTCATGCTGTCTAATCAGCATCTTGATATGCCACACCTGTGAGGTGGATGGAGTATCTCGGGAAAAGGAGAAATGCTCACTAACACAGATTTAGACAGATTTGTGAACATTATTTGAGCGAAATAGGCCTTTTGTGTACATAGAAAAAGTCTTAGATCTTTGAGTTCAGCTCATGAAAAATGGGGTCAAAAACAAGTGTTGCATTTATAATTTTGTTCAGTGTAAGTACCTACTCATTGAGTATGCAGTTTCGGACACAGCCAAACTCACCGTGTCTATATAGTCATGAAGATATATTTCAATTTCAGCAGGCAACTATTTTTACAGCTACATTATTATTCCAGCCACAATTAATCACAACAATGTATATACAATTACATATGATTAAGCATATAAATCATCAGTTTGTTGTTTTACACACATGCACACAGACATTATTTCATACACGACATAGTAGTGAGATGCAAGAAATCTTTAGACGCGCCCATAACAACAAAAGACAATACTTTATTGAACCTCTTCTGATAAGAAGCGAGCATTTTGACGATAGTTTCTGTCCGCTCGTTTTATCTCGTTTAACCCCAGCTGTCGTCGGTTTTTTGTCTGGCAGTGGGCATCAGGTAAGCATTAAAATTTCAATTTCAATATTTCAAAATTCTGACTTTTACTCTCTCAATTCCGAGATTATATCTCACAATTCTGGTAAGAAAAATCAACTCGTCATTCTCTTTTTTGAGTTTCCCACACTTCTGGCTTTTTTCCCCCTCAAAATGGACAAACTCGCTATTGTTGAGTTAAATCGAGTTATAAAGTCCGAAATACGAGATATAAAGTTGCATTTGCGAGAAATAAGTCTCAAAAAAGAATTGTGAGACAAAATAGGTAACGTTAAATGTTATAGGTTTAAATAGTATTTCATGCTGTAACTGTAGGGCAAATATAATATGTTCCCTATGAACTGCATATGTGAATATTACGTAGACCAATTGTTTAAATCAAATTTATGCTTTAAAAGTAGAGTAATCATAGCAGGTTTCCCAGATAGCACACGTACGTCTGCAAGATGTCTGTTAAAGATCTCTTGATCTGGAAAGCATCTGCTGTCTACAAACGTCTGACAGACGTCTTTCAGATGTCAGTTTTACATACATTCTAAATCATAAACATCTTAAAGACATCTAATAGACGTTTGTTTGACATCTTAAAGGAAACGTCCTATAGACATATTGCAGATGAGCAAACACTCTAAAAAATATGTCTTCCAGATGTAAATGCAGACGTCAAATAGACGTCTCTGAGATGTATGTGTGCTATCAGGGTTCATTCATTCTGTCCGTTTAAATGTCTGCGTTTAGCTTCAAATGGCGTTTTTGACGACAGTATTCTATAAAAATGATTTGCATTCCGATTCTGACATCCAAAACCACAACAATTCCTTTTATCTCTTATTCCGTGGATTTTTCCTGTTTCACTCTACTTGTTATCGTGTGTTTCTTACACACAATGTGCGCTCAGCTGCTAGTGACGTAACTGTGACGTCTACACAAAAATGGTCTATTAGGTCCCTTGCACCATGAACCACAGGTTTCTGCACTGTAAATATGATCGTGATTTTAATGGTAAAAGACTGTAAAAAATGCCACAGTAAAAACCTGTTAAATGATTAACAGTAAGTTTCCTTACTATATACCAGGCGTGGCTTGTCTAAATGGGCAGGTAGGGCAGAGCTGCACCAAAATATTCATACAAAACATAGACTTCTATATAAACTGAATCAATAATAAATTATAAATGTGTTCAGCATTCTGCAACAAATATTTTTCAGATTTTCTAGAGTATTTTAAGTCGTAAAGTAAGCAGTATAGCTATATTAAAATCCCGTGCATGGCTTTAGCAGGCATGTACAATATACATGATACGAAGTGGGGCAGACGGTGCCTGAGACCTCCCAAGCTCAACAGCGCCCCACAATTTTGCAACGTAAATCTGTGGTGAAAAGGGGAACTGCAGCGTGCTCTAATTGAGAGCCATTGGGGCAGATTTGAGACTGCCCCGCTTATTTTCACGTTAACGTTACCTTACGTGAACCTCGCTCCAGCCTGTGTTATACTTTCTGCGTGGGCAATCCGGACGCGTACACGGACAGCGCGGACGCGTACTACTTGTATTTATAATACCGAAAGTGTACGCTGGTGGTCCGCTCTGCGGACGTGTTCCATCCATACATGCGCGGTAGATCGGCTTGAACAGTAAACAAACATGTGAACAAACAATTGCCCAGAGTCACTGCATATCTGGCTGTCTTTATATTGTTTTATTGACGGATTGTACAGGTTCGAGTAGCAATGGGCTTCTTCACACAGCCTGCGCATGCGCAGTTGGTGCTTTTGTACTTGTCCGCATGGTCCCAAAAAATGAGAGGCACGCGGATGTCCGCGCAGAGCCTCCGCGCACACCCTCCAATGACGATTTTTACGTCACGCGGACCCTAGCAGACTCGCACCCGCAGAAAGTATAACACAGGCGATATCAGTCCGCTTCAGCTATGTGTCTATATCAGGTCAGTAACTAATCTGCAGCACTAATCAGGTCACAGCCATATCACCCTGCAGCCCAAGACTGGTTGCCCACTGAAGCTAAGCAGGGTTGAGCCTGGTCAGTACCTGGATGGGAGACCTCCTGGGAAAGCTAGGATGCTGCTGGAAGAGGTGTTAGTGAGACCAGTAGGGGGTGCTCTCCCTGCAGTCTGTGTGGGTCCTAATACCCCAGTATAGTGACGGTGACACTATACTGTCAAAAAGCACTGTCTTTTGGATGAGACGTTAAACCGAGGTCCTGACTCTCTGTGGTCACTAAAAATCCCATGGCACTTCTCATAAAGAGTAGGGGTGTAACCCCGGTGTCCTTGCCTGATTTCCTCCACTGCCCCTTGTCAATCATGGCCTCCTAATAATCCCCATCCACTGAATTGACTCTATCTCTCTCTCTCCTCTCCACATGTAGCTGGTGTGCAGTGAGTGTACTGGTGCCGTTGTCCTGTGGATGCTGCACACTGGTGGTGGTTGAGGAGAGACCCCCCACATGATTGTAAAGTGCTTTGGGTGTACGACAATACACAATAAAGCGCTATATAAATATCATTCATGTCTTTTTTTTTTTCTATGTGGAGTAATGGAAGAAATTAAAAAAGTAGGCTATACATTAAATCCTTTAGTTTAAATGTGCTCACATGAATAGCCTTTATATGGTTCTGTTGTGTTTGTTTTGTTTATTCTGAGAATAGACATATGATCTTCTTTCCTCACCCAAATTGCTCCACAACTTGTAACATTTTAAATCAACATTTGGACTTGATAAATACTATATTAAGGCAATCATTATACAGCATTTTATGCATATAACATTACTTCGAGCCTGTCAATCAACATTAGCGCGCCACCCACAGGATAACGCAAGGACATCTCTGCCGAAATTTTGTGTTCAGAGATTAGAATATAAAGCTTACAAAATAATCTGCCCCACCTAAATTTACAGTCAGGAGCAGCTACTGCTATATACAGTGAATAACTGTAATAGATCTAACCTTTGTTTTCAAGAAAGTAGCCTCCGAGTCGACACTCATAGACTGTGTCTGAAACCACACCCTACACCCTCATTCACTAGTCCCTACATTAGTTCACTATATAGTCCACTAGACAGAGTGATTGAGAACAAATGAGTGAATTCAGACACTGATGAACACCTGCTGTTAACAAACAATCGGAGGGCTCCTCCGTGACTGAGCATGCTCCATAAAGCGCCTCTGCACATGATGTTTTCTTAACAAAGTTCGGCAGCAGCACGTTCAGATAATTAACCCGGCCAATTCATCATCAGCAATCACATCGTCTATCCTATCAGCTCAAGAGAGAACCTCTATAAATAACCAAGCCATCTTACCTTCATTCTCTCTACAATCTTTCAGCATTCGGTTCGCTCCTTTTGCCATTATATGACAGACCCAATTTTTCCCGTCCAAACAACAAGACCTATACTCAGAATTTTCGGGTCCTCCTCAGCAATCCGCCGTCTCCAGGATCACTCCTTCTCCACCAGACACAGCCGCCGAGCCCCAGGATCCATCGCGGCCGCCGCTCTGCTCGACCAGCCACACGATTTCCCTGACGTCGAGGCTTAACCTCGCCTCCACTGTCAAAACTTCCAACTTCCCTGGCATCCTTGTATCATTTGGCCGCGCCAACAATTCCTCCGATCAGAAATTGGACAATATTTAAGCCTGAGGCAAATGCTCATTGATTCCGACACCCCGTTCTCGTGGAGGGTAAACGAGCGGATCTGTACAATCTATTCGTCACCCTGAAAATCAGCCAACCTCACTCCTATATCCACTCCAGCCGCCAAGGCGGCCTATAGATCGAGCAAGCTCGCCTCGCTCTACACTGCCATTGTCCCGCACAAGACCCGGCTCTCCGCGAGCGTCGAGTCACAGCAGCAGGCTTTCAACGAGCCTGGGCCACATCCCAGTTCTCACCACAGCAAAGCCTCACTCGCTTCCCGTTTCATCTCAGCCTTCCACCGCAACTCTTCCAGCCACAGTGCCGCACGCAGCCAGGCCTCCAGCTCTCGTAGCAGACGCTAGCGCGATGCTGCCTCCGCTAGCGGTGCAGGCAGTGCTGCAGATTAATTCATTTTTAGGTGAAGTCGCTAAAAACAGGTTTCGTGGCTGAAAGTTTGTTAAACTATGTCATGACATAAACGGATGTTGGTGCCATTTGTAACCATGACGCAAACCAGGCATTTTTCCAAAGTTTATCATCCACATTGAAACATCTGAAAGCGTTACATTCGCCTTACTGTGCAGGTATAAAACCTCACTAAGACGATACAGACGGATCAGACATAAGTTTCACGCAATTCTTCCGGCAGGATAATTTACGGAAATGTCTCATCATTCACTGATGCGCCCACGGCGCGCTCATTCAGAATGGATCTAAAATGCAACTGCCCCTGAGTTTGGCCACAGGACAGTAATCATTAGTAAATTTTCTGTCGTCTTTTTAGGACTGTATATGAAGAGTGTGCAAAGTAAATATCTTTAGCAACAGTGTGAAAGTGAATAGCACATAACTGCACTATTAATGTTACTGGTATAAACATGTTTATTGGTACAATATGCGTCACATGACTAAACATGCATCATCGTTTTCAAAAGCCTCCGTTTTCACAGTCCATACTACAACGTGAAAAATCTATCTGCTCTGGAGAGCGTTTCAGCTCTGTTTTCCTGGACTCTTTGTCTTAGTGTGGATGGAAGGCCAACCGAGAGGAAAAGATGCATTTTCAACAGAAACGTATTAGCGTGGACAAGGCCTGAGAATTTGCCAAATCAAGCAACAATTGCTAAGTCGGCAACACTGCAGGCTACCCAGGGATTTAAGCTTGCCCCGCCAAATGTCACAAACCCTTCCACTTTCCCGCGGACTACAGCTACAGCAGCCAAAGGAAGTGCAAAAATGCTTCCGCTTGCAACACAGGCCCCCACATCTCAGTCTTTCCCTCCTGTTACTTCTAACCCCCTTTTTTCCTTTCAGTAGCTTCAAGCTCCCATAGCAGACGCTAGCGTGAGGCTGCCTCCGCTAGCGGCCCAGGCTACACAGGCTTTTCAGGATGTCACGAACCCCACTCACTTCCCGTGGCCTACAGCAGCCGAAGCAAGCATGAGGCTGCCTCCACCTGCAACACAGGCCCACACATCTCAGTCTTTTCCTCCCGTTACTAATACCCCTTTTTCTTTTCAGTGGCCTCCAGCTCCCATAGCAGACCAAAAATTTTCGACATGTTATCAGAGGCTATCTGCTGGATTCTCAGCAATAATTACGCAATCCCTTACCTCATCCACCTTTTAGATGATTTTTGATCATTTCGCCTCCCGGCTTTATCCCAGCCGCGCATCTAGAGTTATATCGAGTTATATCCTATAGTCACAGCAGCAGCCCTGTGGGGGAAAGAATGGTCCACCACCAACATTGTAGTGCATCGCGATAACGAAGCGGCGGTGCATGGCATCAATAAACTCTCATTCCCCTGCATTAATGCCTTTTCTAAGATGTCTCATTTGGATTTCAGCTTGCGACCAATTCATTTTAAAGGCAAAACATGTTCCCGGACCCAAAAATCAAATAGCTGACACTCTCTCCCATTCTGCTTTTTAGGAATTCAGGCTGCTGGTGCCAGATGCGGAACCACTACCAATGCCAGTACCTCCATATTCAGAGCTGATATTCCCCTAAGCCACCCCGCAAAAAACCCTTCTAGATGCCTCCCTCAGTTCTATTCTTCAGACCGTCTCACCCAGGACTCTCCAATCCTACTTAATCGCGTGGAAGGTTTTCAAAACTTTTCACCACGCATACAACCTGATTCTCTTTTCAGATGTCGCAGCAGTGCCCGCTCCCACAGGAGCCCGTATCTTTACCTCCCACTGCCGCAGCAGTGCCTGCTCCCGCAGGAGCCTGTATCTCTACTTCCCACTCATCTCTACTCCTTTCCCTGTTTTTCCCTGCTCACCATCACTTCGTTCATCTCCCATCTCAACGCCAATAAAAAACCTCCAAGCCAGCTCCATCAAAGGCTACCTATGTGGAATCCAATTTTCCACAAGTTCATTTTCGGCTCACTCTCCCCAGAAATAGCCAGCTCACAGACATCCAAGCTCATCAAAGAAATCCAAAAAGCCCAACCCACCCGCCCAGACACTAGACAGCCAACAACTCTAGACATTTTAGCCAATACATTTCCACCCACCGCAGAGGCTACCACTCCCTCCACACCGCCCTCACGCTCGACTCCATGTTCATACTGGCCTCCTTCGTTTTCCTTAGATGCTCGGAACTCACCATCACGTCCAACTTTAATCCAAATATCCACCCAACATTTTCAGACCTATCAGTGCTAGATAACGAATCAATCTCTTATTTTATTAAGCAAAGCAAGACAGACCAATTGAAAGAGGCCACTTCATTTATATATCATGAACACGACATTAAATGTGGAACACACAGCACTATTATAAATTATTTATTCACCACACATACATATTTTTTCATTTCAAATTTGCACATATCAGACCTGTACACTATAATTGTCTATATTATATATTGTGTTTTTGCTATTTGTACATTGCCTATTTGTATATTTGTATATTATTCTTTCATTATCTGTGTCCTGTCCTGTTGCTGTCTTTCTGTTGCACTGTAGAGCTTCTGTCACTAAAACAAATTCCTTGTATGTGTAAGCATACCTGGCCAATAAAGCTCATTCTGATTCTGATTCTGATATATTCATCTCAAGTCACCAATCCAACCATACCAAACCCTCCTAGCCTACCCTCATTACAGAAGCCCGCAGGCTAAACTCCCGTCTGACCCACTTTTGTTGGTGACTCTAATCGCCCCAACACATTTCTAGTTCCAAAAACACCTCAAGTCCATTCTACTGCCATCCGGCATCCCAGCAAATTACTCCAGCCACTCCCTCTGCATAGGCGCAGCTACCACAGCCGCCCAAAAAGGCCTCTCCCAGCCTCAGATCCAGGCACTCGGCCATCAGATGTCAGAGGCCTTCAAGACCTACATTCGATCAGACCGCTTTCATATCAAAGAAGCTCACCGAACCCTCATCAGCCGACCCCTTTAACGCCAGTCCATCCCTGTTCACTCGATCTTCAGACCCACCATAGCCATCCCTTTTAACATCACCAAATCCACCCATAGCGGCTCATCTCTACATCAACCATCCCAGCAGCTCCCTGCTCCCGCAGGAGCCTTATTTCCCCACTGTCGCAGCAGTGACCGCTCCCGCAGGAGCCTTATCTGTTTTTCCCCACTGCCGTAGCAGTGTCTGCTCCCACAAGAGCCTTTTCTGTATTTCCCCACTGCCGCAGCAGTGCCCGCTCCTGCAGGAGACCGTATCTCTATTTCCCACCCATCTCTACTTCCCACTGCCACAGCAGTGCCCGCTCCCGCAGGAGCCTGTATCTCTACTTCCCAGTCATCTCTACTTCCCACTGTCGCAGCAGTGCCCGCTTCCGTAGAAGCCACAGTCTCTTTTCAGATGCCGCAGCAGTGCTCGCTTCAGCAGAAGCCACATTTTCTTTCCAGATACTGCAGCAGAGCCCACTTCCGCAGAAGCCACATTCTCTTTCCAGATACCGCAGCAGTGCCTGCTTCCGTAGAAGCCACATTCTCTTTTCAGATGCCGCAGCAGTGCCCGCTTCTGCAGAAGCCACATCTTCTTTCCAGATACCACCGCAATGATTCTATTCCAAGTGACGTCCAGCACCCCACCAACCTTAAGCTCTGCAAGTTTTGGGGGGTTATCAACGCCCCACTCTGGCTGCTGTCCTGCGCTAATTGCATCTTTTGGGGGGAGCGCTCTGGGTGCAGGCTAAATGCCGAGCTTGAACCCCTCTCCCCGGACAGGGGGAGTACCCCGGGTTCGGGTGTAATTACAGAGCTCGAAGCCCTCTCACCGGACAGCACGCCAAATACGCATAGCCTTTACTCAGTTTAGTATATGTAAGTGTGAACTCGTGAAATGATGTTTTATTAACAAAGTTCGGGAGGAGCACGTTCAGATAATTAACCTGGCCAATTCATCATCAGCAGTCACAACGTATATCCTATCAGCTCAAGAGAGAACCTCTATAAATAACCAAGCCATCTTACTTTCATTCTCTCTACAGTCTTTCAGCATCCCTCTTCTACCCTGACTCCTCACCATCAGCCCGCTCCTACCTCAGCACGGGGAGGAGCATTCGGGGGGAGCGCCCTGGGTCCGGGCTAAATGCCGAGCTCGGACCCCTCTCCCCGGACAGGGGAAGTACCCCGGGTTCGGGAGTAATTACCGAGCTTGGAGCCCTCTCCCCGGACAGCAAGCCAAATATGCATAACCTTTACTTGGTTTATTATATGTAACTGTGAACTCGTGAAGTCAGCATTGAGCCCAGCAGGTTGGTGTGAAGAACAGAGAGCATGTCTTCAGATTTACTCCTCAATGACATTGAATCGCTTTAAAATAAACACACATAACGTGAGGATGGCTGCGTAACGCAAGAACTCAACGAGATCTGGTGCATAGTAAGATGGTGGCTCCCCGCTGCTAGACTAGTACAATGTAAACTACTTTATTCATTTTTTTTTCTATCTCTTCTTCTTCTCTCTCGTTTTGCATTTTTCTTGGACTATAACACTTTGCAACCTGGATTACCTTGAGGAATATATCGACACGCATTACAACAGACTCTACAGCACCATGAACAAGCACAAACCAGATGACAACAAAAAAAGTAATGGTAACCTCACTCCAAACTCCAAAATACCGATTCACTATCCAGTACAGGTACAACACCATTCACATCACCTAAACCGTCATGCTGCAAAGAGATCCATTTTACTCTCCATTGAAAATGAACTTTCCGGACTTGATGCAAGGATCGTGCTAATAGAAGTAATACACAACGTCTTTCAAGAACTATGGCACGGCTTAGAATTCAGCCAAGAACAGATAGTTGCACCAACATAATATCCTTGTTTCACACTATGTCAGTATTTAATGGTCCTTATATTGTCGTTGCTGTTGTTGTTGTTGTCATTGTTATTGTTGTTTTGCTTCATACAGGGGCAGTTGTGGCCTAATGGATAGAGAGTTGGGCTTGTAACCCGAAGGTCGTGGGTTCGAGTCTCGGGTCCGGCAGGGAATACCACGACTGAGGTGAGACCCTTGAGCAAGGCACCAAAAACCCCCAACTGCTCCCCGGGCGCCGCAGCATTGGCCGCCCACTGCTCCAGGTGTATGTTCACTACTGTGTGTATGCACTTGGATGGGTTAAATGCAGAGCACAAATTCCAAGTATGGGTCACCATACTTGGCCACACACCACTTCCCTTTCCCTTACACTTCATACATTGTCATTTGGGTCTTTTCAGTTTTGTTCGTCTGCCAACAACATTAACATGTTATGCACACACATGTACATATAGTCATAACTCCATAAATATATACACACACCATACATACACAGCACTCACACATTCATACAGTAATATACATTTCTCTTCCATAACATGTCTTCTATCAATTTTCTAACCTGGTATGTTCGTGGAATTGGTTCTCATGCAAAGAAGGTCAAAGTCTTGAATCATTTAAATAAACTACAAGCTGACATTTGCCTTTTGCAAGAAACACATCTATCAGACTCAGATCAAGATAAAATTAAATAATCAAAGTACAATAATTTATTCTCAGCTCAATACGATACAAAACAAAGTATTCATTCAGTATTCATTCAAACAGAGTATTCATTTTAATAAGTAAAAAAATGTCATTTGTTCATAATACCTCTGTTATAGACCCCGAGGGACGTTTTATTATCATAAACATTTAAATCGATAATAGCTCTGTTACAATTGGAAATCTATATGGCCCAAACATAGATGACCCATCTTTTTTTCAAAACTTCTTTTCCTCCATTTCAAATCTTTCTAATTGTCCAGTCATAATAGCAGGTGATTTCAATACAGTTCTCAACCCAGCAATAGATAGATCTAGTTCAAGTAATAAATGCATAAATGCATCTGGCAATCTGCAGAAACCATAAAACAGTTCATGAGTGATTTTGGTCTCAAAGGCTTAAAGAATAATCGTTTTTCTCACGAGTTCATCACTCATATTCCCGTATTAATTTCTTTCTCACTAGTAATTCTATCATATCAAATATTTCCGAATCAAAGATTCATCCAATTGTCATTAGCGACCATGCTCCAGTAACATTAAAATGGAATAGAAGTGAACCTCATAAACCTGCTACCAGATGGTATTTTAACATATCTTTTCTGAAAGATCCAGATGTTGACAATTATTTTAAAAGAGAGTGGGCATTCTTTCTAGAAATGAATGATACCCCTGGATCATCTCCCTCTCTTCTGTGGGAAAAGCAGTACTTAGAGGAAAAATAATCTCATACTCCATTTATAAAACAAAAAAAAAAAAAAAAAAAAGGAAGGAAAAAGAACAAGAAACAGAATTGGAACAGAAAATCAAATGACTTCAAGACATCAATATAAATAACCCAACAGAAGAAACACAAAACAAATTAAGAGAATACAAATTAAAATTAAATGAAATAATCAACAAACATAACCAATTCCTGATTCATAGGCTCAAACAAGAAGAATTTCATCATAGTAATAAATCTGGTAAATATTTGGCAAATCAAATCAAACGAAACAAGGAAAAAGCAACAATTTCAGTTATTACAGACCCAGCAGGAACATCCACCAACTCACCGGAAGAAATTAACCAAATATTTCCAAATTTCTACACTGTAAAAAATTTCAAGTGGTTTCAACTAATTCTTATTTAGTAACAAGTTCCACAGATATTTTACGTTCAGTCAGTTTCTGTCTTCAAAGTGTTGCCTGAATTGTAATTTTTTTAGTTGGCTCAACTTTACTGAAATAGTTTTATAGTCCATTTAACTAAAATGTTTTAATTGGTCAAACATTTAGAAAACTACAGCAAATTGTGTCAATTAACATTTAACCATTTAATCCATGTGTTTCATATGTTACCTCAACTAAGATTTATTATTTGAACATCATAAGAAATTGCTGTGTAACTAGTTATTATATGTTATACTGAGTTTAAGAAAATTATTAACTGGTGTCTATCAATCACTAAAACACACATTATAACACATAATAGCCTTTATTTAATAACAATCTGCAATTATAACATTTGTGATACGGACTAAACATGCAGGCTTAAAGGGATAGTTCACCCAAAAAAATGAAAATTTACTGTTATTTGACACCCTCAGGCCATCCAAGATGTAGTTAATTTTTTCTTCAATTGAACAGTAAAGGATATTTTTTTTAGGTGAAAACATTGTCTTTGGGCTTTCATAATGTCTCTGGCTGCTGGCTTTTGCGAGTCAACTAAACATGTACAGACAAGACCAAATTACCAAAGGTTGCTGAGGACACATTTATTCTTATGAAGCTAAACAATCAAAAACCAGCAGGCACAGACATGGAGTATATGAATCACCAAGGATCACTGTATCAGATAAAAATATTTACTGTTCTACTGAAGAAAAAATGTCACTGACATCTGGGATGGCCTGAGAGTCAGGGGGGGGGGCAAAAACATATGCCACTGTTATTAGTAATATAACTTCTAATGCCAACTGCCAAATATGACACTTACAAAGTAATATAATTTACGAACGCATATAGAAAAGAGAGAAGGTAGGGATTTATTATTATTTTTTTTTAATTATTGTTTATTTATTTATTTATTCATTTATTTATTATAATTTTTTTTACACATATGTAGTAATTCTTTCTGACCATCAAATGTCAGTAACTCTTAATGCCAACTGTTAGGAAAACATGGTACATTCTAACCATTTACAATAGATAGTTCCTACAATTCATAAAACTATTTCCACACAGTGGCATACGGGCACACATTGCGGGCGATAACCTCCCCGTGTTGAGTTGCATCGTATCATGTGTCGATGATAGCCAGAGATATTGTCAAAAGCATCAAAAATTGGCAACATTAAGAGGATTTAGCATTTCCATTTAATGTAAGTCTGTTACATTCTTCTTATTATTAGGCCTATTGATAGTTTTCACGTGACGTCACACCCTTATAGGAACGCCCACCTGGAGGGCAAAAGGAAGCTTTGCTCCACAGACCGCCTGCTGTTTTTACGCAGTTTGCATTAAGTAGTAATGTAGTAAAACGCAGATATTAAAAAGCGAAATTCAGGAAACACCTCACTGATGATGTATATTTTGTACAGGCAAGCAGATGAAGGCAGAATATAAACACAATGCGCAAAGTTTCACATTAAATGATTTCCCATAGAAAACCGTTAAGGAAAACACTGAACCATTAAGCGGATTGCTTTCATATTCCGGCCTCATCTGTTTTGTCTATGTAAATTATGCATCATTAATATGGTGATTGCTGAATTTGATCTTTTAATATTACTGTTTTAAATATTAAGGCACTTTAAGTGTTTTTACAACATTTTGTCGCACTGTTTAATGATTGAAATATTGCGTGGGTGATTAATATGGATCACAAATGGCCAAAACTTGCATTTTGTTCACATACCCTTGTTTTATTCTTTTGAGAGGTGATCTAAATATTTGCGGCTGTGAAACAGATGGAAAATTGACAGGCTTGTCCTGCAGTTCTATGGATGTTTTGCCCTCCTGGTCTTCAAATTGGTCACGTGACTGAAAGCTATGAATTATTATTATTACATTACATTTATTATTAAATGACATGAAATTACTGCAGGGCCGGGGCTAAGCAAGTTTCTGATGGGGCTATAGTCCCGTCAAGCCCCACCCTTTGTTTGTAATACAAGTCCACTGTTTGTAATACAAGTGCAAAATTTATTTTAAACATTTGTTTAATGAACTTAAAGACTAAACAAGTTAAACAAAATGTTTGCAAACAAACATTTACAAATATTACTACTGTTCACAATTACATCTTTAAAATGAGGTGTTACAGTTCAACTGAACTGAGTCAAGTAAAGTCCAGTGTCTGTATTTATATAGGGCTTTTTACAATATACTACAGATTGTGTCAAAGCAGCTTTGTAGTACTAAACAGAAAAATCGTGTGTCAAAGGAACCAAAACTCCATCGTTCTTCTCTGGCCAGACGAAACCAGCAGTTTAATTGCAGGCTTCAACAAAGTCAGATTTTGCAGAGGAATGGTCTGGTCCCTGTGGTCTTGTCCCAATGGCCATCTAGGGACAGGATCCGGGTGGCCGCAGTGACCATCTGATCTGGATACAGTCTGGATCTGGGTGGCTACGGTGACCTCGGAATAAGAAAGAAACAGACTAATATTAGTGTAGATGCCACTGAGAACAATAAAGTACATTTTAATTGTAGTAAACACTCTAAACTTTTACATACTGTATATATATATATGATGATTTCACAATTTTATCACGATTCTTTGTCATGTTGGTTTTACTATTTTGTCTGAGCAGTGCAGCCAAAATAATTTCCCAATTATCAAGACAAAGCCTTTCAAGGTAACAAAATATAGAAAAGAATGGTGGATATTTAGGCCAAAGTGGGCGAAAATAAAAATCTTTGTCATTATTTTATCTTTGTTATTAAAAATAAGAACAAAGATACACATTACAAATACACATAATATACAAATAAAATAAACAGTGCTTTATTTTCAGGTACAATAAGCATATTTAGCAGGAGCATTCAAGAAACTGAATGAACAAATATAAAAATAAAACTATATAGACTGATTCCTATTAAAGTAACTGTATTATTTGTTTGTTTGTTTTTTTCAGTAAAAAGTAGTGTTATTTTTTTTTCTCTTTGCGTTTTGTTGTTTTAACATAAAATAATAAAAATTCTGTCATCTGTATGTCAATTCTGTCATAGTGTTTTATATTTATACCATCATTTACTCACTCAAAAGTTGTTTTAAACCTGAGTTTCTTTATTCTGATGAACATAAATGCTATTTTGAAGAATGTGGAAAACCAACCAATTGCTGGTCCACATTGACTTCCATAGTATTTTTTATTTTTTTTTTCCTTCTATCAAATTCACTGTGGACCAGCAACTGTTTGGTTACCCACGTTCTTCAAAATATCTTCTTTTGTATTCAGCACAAGAAAGAAATTAATACAGGTTTGGGACAATATGTGAGTAAGCAGGCACGTGCACACATAGACATAAAAGGGGGCATGAGCAACTGCCCTTTTTCTTCCTCGAGAGAAAGTGCCCTTTTTTCTGGGGAGTTTTTTTTTTTTTAATAAATTAATATATGTATGTGTGTGTGTGTGTGTGTGTGTGTGTGTGTGTTTCTTTTTGCGCACAGCTTTCCCTGTCAAACAAATAAAAAAATCTAAATATCAGGTCGGGTCAGGAAATGTTGAGACTCTGTCGAGTTCCGATGCCTTTCTCCCCTCCGTTTCTCTGCAGCACAGCAGTGTAGCACACATTGATCGGCACATGCGCATCACAGACAGACAGAGAGCCGCAGAAGTGAAGCCCTCCCTCCTTTTCCAGTTGTGTTTGTCTTGGTGTGGAGGTGAGTGGTGATAAAAGACTAAGCCACATGTGCCTCGAATTTACAGCTAATTATCCAAAAGACAAAAGGCAAATATAGTTAATTTGTCTTGCTAACAACCATGACTCATGAGAGAGCTGCCATGTAAGTTAGCTGAAGTTTAGCTAAGGCAATAGGAAGTCTAGTAGGTTAGACCAGTGCGCATTCTTTCACTGCATGATTCAGTTTATTAAAATGCATTTAGATTAAGAATGATCACAAAATTCAAGATATGGGGGCAGAAATGTATATATTTATATAATTTCATATAGTTAATCAGTATCACGCGAAGACTGACGTTTTTTTCCCCACCAAAAAGCAACATGATTACAAATGTGATATTGTTTTAATACAGCAGTTCAATAAACAAGAATTTAATATTAACACACTTACGTTTTAGACACAAGATTGACTGTTTTTGCTCTATTTCGCCAACGAATATAATTTCAATTTGCATCTCTGAGCAACAGCTGTTTTGTTCCTGAATGAATCAACCGTTTAAATGATTCGGTTCAGTTGCAATGACTCACTTATTAACAGTGACTTGCTGCCACCTACTGGCAGTTTTAATTTCACATTTATAGTATGTTTTCAATTTTTTTTTTTTATTTTTTTTTTTAATAATTTCAAATATCAGTATTCAATGTTTTATGTTTAAAATATCAAAACAGTATTAATAGATTAAATGCATTCATGTCCTGCATTTAAACAATGTGTGAATGCATCTAAATGCCACTTCTAATGCAGCTTCTGTGTTTTCTCTGCATTGCAAAGATTAATTTTGTCATTATTTCATTTGCTTGGTAACAGCTTAAATGACTTATTCTAATTGACTGATTCAATTTAAGAATTTGACTGAAAATTTGATGCACACTCATGCAGGGCTTTATAAAGGTAAATATGCAGAATATCAAAAACTTTAGGAGTCAGCTGTCCACGGAAGTCCTTAAGATATCAGCACAATTACACGCTCAGCAAAATATTGTCTATCGTTATCGATAAAATCCCAGAAAATATTGATATATTTTTGTCAATATCGCACACCCCTAATATATTTAACGTTTTGTTTAGAAATATGGCACATAGTCTTACAGTTCGTGCTTGACTAACTAGGGCCCACGTCAGGGAGCAGACAGACTGGCTAAACCGACCGTCTGCTAGCCACCTCATGTCACAGAAGTCAGTTAATTCTCAGCACATAGAGACTCCTTCACCTAGATATCACACTATAGAGACTGTGTCTGTTCCCCGTACTAGAAAATACAGAAAACGTCCAAACCAAAGTAATAATAACAATTTAATTGATGTTCAACAAATAAAAAATGTTTACAATACAGAGAAACAATTGATAAAACTTGGCTTACTGAATATCAGGTCCCTTTCTACAAAAGCACTATTTGTAAATGATATGATCACTGACCATATGCTAGATGTGCTTTGTTTGACAGAAACATGGCTAAAACCAGATGAATACATTACTTTAAATGAGTCTACCCCCCAAGATTACTGCTATAAAAATGAGCCACGTCCAAAAGGTAAAGGGGGAGGTGTTGCTACAATTTATAGCAATATTCTCAGTATTTCTCAGAGGGCAGGCTTTAAGTATAACTCGTTTGAAGTTATGGTGCTGCGTATAACATTATCTAGAGAAACACGTGTTAGTGATAAATCCCCTGTGATGTTTGTATTGGCTACTGTGTACAGGCCACCAGGGCACCACACAGACTTTAATAAAGAATTTTCTGATTTTCTATTTGAGTTAGTACTGGCTGCAGATAAAGTCTTAATTGTTGGTGATTTTAATATCCATGTTAATAATGAAAAAGATGCATTAGGATCAGCATTCATAGACATTCTGAACTCTATTGGGGTTAGACAACATGACCTACTCATTGTCGAAATCATACTCTACATTTAATACTGTCACATGGAATTGATGTTAGTGGTGTTGAAATTCTGCAGCAAAGCGATGATATCTCAGATCATTATCTAGCCTTGTGTAAACTCCATATAGCTAAAACTGTAAATTCTACTCCTTGTTACAAGTATGGTAGAATCATCACTTCTACCAGAAAAGACTGCTTTCTAAGTAATCTCCCTGATGTATCTCAATTCCTCAGCATATCCAACAGCGCAGAAAAACTTGATGATGTAACAGAAACTATGGACTCTCTCTTTTCTAGCACTTTAGATACAGTTGCTCCTTTACGCTTAAGGAAGATCAAAGAAAACAGTTTGACTCCGTGGTATAATGAGCACACTCGCACCCTAAAGAGAGCAGCCCGGAAAATGGAGCGCAGCTGGAGGAAAACAAAACTAGAGGTATTTCGTATAGCTTGGCGGGAAAGTACCCTATCCTACAGAAAAGCATTAAAAACGGCTAGATCTGATTACTTTTCGTCTCTTCTAGAAGAAAACAAACATAACCCCCGGTATTTATTCAATACAGTCACTAAATTAACGAAAAATAAAGCATCAACAGGTGTTGGCATTTCCCAAGAGCACAGCTGTAATGACTTTATGAACTACTTTACTTCCAAGATCGATACTATCAGAGATAAAATTGTAACCATGCAGCCGTCAGCTACAGTATCGCATCAGATAGTGCACTATAGATCCCCTGAGGAACAATTCCACTCATTCTCTATTATAGGAGAGCAAGAATTGTATAAACTTGTTAAATCATCTAAACCAACAACATGTATGTTAGACCCTATTCCATCTAAACTACTAAAAGAGCTGCTTCCAGAAGTCATAGTTCCTCTTTTGGCTATTATTAATTCATCATTGTCATTAGGATACGTCCCCAAAACCTTCAAATTGGCTGTTATTAAGCCTCTCATTAAAAAACCACAACTTGACCCCAAAGATCTAGTTAATTACAGACCGATCTCAAATCTCCCTTTTCTGTCAAAGATACTAGAAAAGGTAGTATCCTCACAATTATATTCCTTCTTAGAGAAAAATGGTATCTGTGAGGAATTCCAGTCAGGATTTAGACCGTATCATAGTACTGAGACTCCTCTCATTAGAGTTACAAATGACCTGCTTCTATCATCTGATCATGGTTGTATCTCTCTATTAGTGCTACTGGATCTTAGCGCTGCGTTCGACACTATCGACCACAACATTCTTTTGAATAGACTAGAAAACTTAGTTGGCATTAGTGGAAGTGCCTTAGAATGGTTCAAATCGTACTTATCTGACCGCCATCAGTTCGTAGCAGTAAATGAAGAGGTATCATATCGATCACAAGTGCAGTATGGAGTACCTCAAGGCTCAGTACTAGGGCCGTTACTTTTCACGCTTTACATGTTACCCTTGGGAGATATTATCAGGAGACATGGTGTTAGCTTTCACTCTTATGCTGATGATACTCAGCTCTATATTTCTTCACGGCCCGGTGAAACACACCAAATTGAGAAACTAACGGAATGTATAGTCGATATAAAAAACTGGATGACGAGTAACTTCTTACTGCTAAATTCTGAAAAAATTATCGGACCTAAAAACCCCACATGTAATAACCTAGAACACTATCTAACACTTGACGGTTGCTCTGTCAATTCTTCTTCATCAGTTAGGAACCTAGGTGTGCTGTTTGATAGCAATCTTTCATTTGAAAGCCATGTTTCTAGTATCTGTAAAACTGCATTTTTCCATCTCAAAAACATATCTAAATTGCAACCTATGCTCTCAACGTCAAACGCAGAAATGCTAATTCATGCGTTTATGACCTCAAGGTTAGACTATTATAATGCTTTACTGGGTGGTTGTTCTGCACGCTTGATCAATAAACTACAGTTGGTCCAAAATGCAGCAGCTAGAGTCCTTACTAGAACCAGGAAGTATGACCATATTATCCCGGTTCTGTCAACACTGCACTGGCTCCCTATCAAACATTGGCTAGATTTTAAAATCTTGTTAATTACTTATAAAGCCCTGAATGGCTTAGCTCCTCAGTACTTGAGCGAGCTCTTATCACATTATAGTCCTCCACGTCCGCTGCGTTCTCAAAACTCTGGCCATTTGATAATACCTAGAATATCAAAATCGACTGCGGGCGGCAGATCCTTTTCCTATTTAGCGCCCAAACTCTGGAACAATCTACCTAACACTGTTCGGGAGGCAGACACACAGTTTAAATCTAGATTAAAGACACATTTCTTTAACCTGGCTTACACATAATACACTAATACACTTCTATTATTCAAATCCGTTAAAGGATTGTTAGGCTGCATTAATTAGATCAACCGGAACCGGGAACACTCCTCATAACACACGATGTACTCGTTACATCGTAAGAAGAATGGCATCTACGCTAATATTTGTCTGTTTCTTTATTATTCTGTTTCTCAGTCCGTGTCCGGATCAGATGGTGGATCAGCGCCGGGAGGTGATGTCTGCGACCCTGACCGTCGGCAGAGGCCGGACACCTGGATGTGCCCCGGGGACATATCCCCAGTGAAGGCCTCGACTTAAATACAATAAAACTTAAAATTAAACAAAATAACTATAATATAATAAAATACCTAACTACATAATACTATTATTGTTAGAAATTGCAACAATATAAAAATAGAAATATAATACATTTATACATTTAAAATTTAATTAAAACAATAAGTAAAAAAATAAATAATAATATCCTGGCCAGAGGAGAACTGGCCCCCCGACTGAGCCTGGTTTCTCACAAGGTTTTTTTCTCCATTCTGTCACAGAGGGAGTTTTGGTTCCTTGCCGCTGTCGCCTCTGGCTTGCTCAGTTGGGGACACTTAATTTCTAACGATTATCGTCAATTTGATTTCATAGATACTATTTAAACTAAACTGAGCTATTTAAACTAAACTGAGCTAGACAATGACATCTCTGAATTCAATAATGAAATGCCTTTAACTGAAAATTGAGTGTTTAATCTTATTATTATACATTACTGACACTCTATCCTCCAATTTGATACTGTTAAGTGCTTTGACACAATCTGTATTGTTAAAAGCGCTATATAAATAAAGGTGACTTGACTTGACTTGACTAGAAAA
>CM077260.1:25858664-26061164 GCA_039654775.1 Spinibarbus caldwelli
CTCTGCAAACAACTCCATCACACTCTACTTAAGGAACTAGATAGCCATCTGGTGGAGAATCCATATAAGGACATCACAACGACGTCCTGGCAGGTAGGCTACCAGGCTGGGGACAGACTCTTCTGACTGGAGCAGACCCTATGGAGTAGAGTTTCATATACATATTATAGCAGAAAATCAAGTTGTAATTCTAAATGTAAGTGCACTGACAATGTTTTTCATGTTTAATACTGTAAAGCTTGCTTTAAAGCAGTCTTTTTAAGATTTTACAGGAATACCAATTGCAGAGCTTGTGCAGACATCCACGCTTGTTTTCTCACAGCTGTCGTGTTTGTTTTGTATTTATTTTGTTATTGAGACGAAATCTAATGAGTCTCTCAGCAGCATGTGCAGCGTCAGGATGTTTGCTTACTACTGCCAAAGACTGCTACTACTCAGGGATTTCAAACTACTTTTACACTTGGGCAAAGAACGAAAAACCATGGCCTTTACACATGACAACATTTTTTTTGTTAGTAGTTTTGTTTTGCTTTCCCACACTCTCCTGATTCGGCTTCATTTGCATGTTTGTCTTCTATTGACATGCACGGCATGAAAAACTTGGTGCTCAAGTTCCATTCCACTGCTTGTGGCTCACCTTTTTCAATGCAAAAATGCTTTTGTGTGAATGGCCAAAAATGTGTTCTGTCCACTGTGTCATCAGTTCACGTGCGAGTTAAGAGTTAGATTGTTTATAATCCGATATACATAAATATGATTAAGCAATAAACTACACAACAGTCTTTTAATTTCATACCTGGCTTGGTTCAGCTTAAATATGAATGTCAGTTGTTTACATTGGAAGCACACTGTAAACCAGTAATCAGTTGTTTTGTTGAGTGGCAGTGAACATGTGATTACTTATTTCCATTTCCTGTTAGAAAGGTGATGTCCTGCTTTAACATTAGCCACTCCCATGGGTGTAAATTTCATCCAACAGTTTAGGTGGGGACCATAAACATAACATTTCTCAAGAGCAATTTTTGAAGGGGACACAAATAATTTGCAATACAGAATTTGCAAAGAATTAATAATACAGCCAAAATTGTACTACGGTGACTTTTTGTACTTGGCGCTTTGGTACACTGAAAAATTATCTTATGTCTATCTTCTTTTCTCTGTCACAGGGCTGTTTCCAGCCATTTTAATGCCCTAGGCGAAATCCCTTTTGCAGCCTGACGATTGTTTTACACTTTGCTGCGTGATCTAATCCTTGTTTAATACTGACTAAACATTTCATTCAAATAATCTTTAATATTTGGCCATTTCTTTATGATAGAAATCCTGCAGCCACTGTAATGTCTTGAATATGTGGACATCAAAACGTGTAGAGGGTTTGAGCTTTTATTTTGAAATCGCGATGAACAGTTAGCATATTGAGAAAGATATTGATGTATTCTCTTGGGTTTGCATAGGTTTATAAATTATTTACCTTACAAATCTGTTGAAATGGTGCACGTTGTTTTCCCAGATGGAAGCTATAATAAACCCAAACTCACAACAATATGCAGAGATGGAGTTTGAAATGCTCCAAATACTGCCTAAACAAAATGCTGATTTTGTGCACTTTTTACTGTTCCAATATTTTAAATTGGCCTTTGAACTTAGCTTTATTGCATGGCAAAAAAAAAAAAAAAAAAAAAAAAAAGCCTTACCTTGTCAAAGCACTGACAGAACCCATTAATCTAATGGTGCTGTTGAGCGCTCCAAATGCAAACATTGCATGCAACAGTCATATACAGGCATTGTCAGATTGACAGTATCCCAATGATGTTGGGGGATACAGTCGGGGTGGCAATCATATTTCAGGGTGGCCGTGCCAATCACAACAGTCTATGATCACAACCCTGCTAAAATTTAGTGTACGTGCGCTCATTGGTGCCCCCTCCTGCTCGTGGCACCCTAGGCGACCGCCTACATTGCCTATGCCTAGAAACGGTCATTTTATCTGGCCAACAACACAAACACAACATCATATTGAGCAAAACCCAACACAGCGGTAGATCTACAATATTAGCCTAATATCAGTTCACACATTGGCGTATTGCCTAATGGAGCGACAGAGCTGAGGATCATCCCAGAGCCAGAGCCCGTGACGTCAGACCAGGTGCGAGAGCTGGCTACAGTGCTCGCCACGGGGGAGAGCGCTATGGACAGTGAGAGCGCGGAGGGAAGCTCCGCCCACTGCACCATGGCTGAGGGTGAGCAGAGCTCAGTGGACAGTTATGTGGATATGCAGACATGCCCCCTCTTCTCCCGCCTTTGTCTGAAATCTCTGTCTGCCCTGAACTCTCTGCCCGTCCTGAAACGACCATGGAGATCGTTCCCGTGTTGGCAGCACACACCGTTCCTGAACACTCTACCTGTCTGGATTTCCCACCCACCCACCCTTTCACCCTCTCCTGCCTCCTCCTGTCATCCCTGCTTCAGTTCCGCCACCGCTGTCTCCTGGCAGCCCCTCAGCCCACCCTCTGTGCAGTGGGATCACCGCGGGTCTGCCAGTCTTCATCGGCGTCATGGCTGGAGGATCCCTCCGCCATGGCTTCTAGCACCCTCCTTTCCGCCATGGCCCGTCAGTCCACCAGCTCCGCCTTGGTCTGTCGTCGAACATCCGCCGCCTTGGGACTCCACTCCTCTGGCTACACCTCGTCCCTCTGTTTTTGTCAGGCTCCTTCTTCCCTCCGGCTCCACCTTGGTCCTCTGTCGCTCCAGCTCCACCACGGCTTTCTGGAACCCCGTATCTGCCTCGGTCGCTGGAGCCATCTGCTCCGCCTTGGCCCTCTGGATCCTCCCCGTCGCCCTGGCTCATCGGCTCTCCGTCTCTGCCTTCGGCTACACCACCACCTGCTTTGCCACCGTCGGTCGGCCCCCTGGAGTTGGCAGCCCTTCCTCCGCCATGGCTCCTCCCTCCGTCGGCTCCACCGTGGGCCGCCATCATGGCTGTGGCCTGGGTCCCACCTGGCTGCTCATGCCTGTCTTCTCCCTAGCTCCTCCTTCTGTCTGATCCGCCCTGGACCCTGTTGGTCGTCCTTCTCCCGGGAGTCCATCCCCTGCCCAAACCTCCACATGTACCGTTTGCCTGGCTTCGTGCCAGCCCTTTGCCATCCCCTGTCACCATCCCACATCCACTCCTTTGTCCTCCTCCTAAGTGACCCTCTGTCCCTCCCTTTGTCTCTGTGGCGTGAGGTCGCGCCTTCTGGGAGGGGGCGAACTGTCAGACCCAAGGACTGTTCAGGTATGTGTCATTAATTACCCTCATCAGACCTCCTATTTAAGTTGTGTTCAGTTCACTGTTTGTCGTCGGTTCTACTACATCCCTATGTGTGCATCTTGCCTGTCCGTCCTGTATCGACCCTCTTGTGGATTATTAAAGATTATTTATATTGTTCATTTTCTTCATGTATTTCATTCACCGTAGCAGGACACTTGTTAGGTTGCAAGTTATTTATTTTATTTATTTGTTACTTTATTTAATTTTTACTTGTGCAAAATAAGAGCACTGAATTATTTTAGCGAGTAGTCATGTTGTTTTAAGATATTACAGTATGTGCAGTCTGTGGGTGGCACCACAGAAACACGATAGTGTTACTGTCTCGAGTTTTGAGATCTTTATGTAAAGGTAATATATCATTATGTCATCTAGCTGCACTGTCAGAACTGGATGTTATCAAGAACTGATCAGTTACTGAATCACTGCAGAAATGAAGCCCTGCCAGATGAACCAACTACATCACATGGTGACAGGACCTCGTGTATAAAACTATTCATAGGTTTCACTCTGAAAGTGTGTGTGCCAGTGGCGTTCCGTCCATATAAGCTGTGAATGCTCCGCATACCCACACTGTCTGAGAGAATGAGTTCACGGGCTAATTAATATAAACATGATCATAAGTTGATCCCTTGTCTTGTGAGATGTAACTTAAATCTTAATGAAGTATTGGGAATGAATACGTAAAAAATAAAATAAAACGGTAATTTTCTATAAATCTACATCAGTTATGGAAGCTTCCGGGCAAGCGGATTCTCCGCAGCTTTCTGTCCTCTGCTCTATCGCTATGACTCATCAGGATTGTAGCGTGTTCTTATTGGTTTGCTGGCATGCGGGAGATTTCATGCGTGAGGTAAGCTGTCAGCGAAGTGTTTACCCAAGCGGAAAAATGTGCTGTTGCTGCCAGATCTCGATTGCCGAAAATTACATTGTGTTTGATGCAAAAATAACGACTAAATTAAAAAAACAAAAAACAAAAACTAAGTAACTGTTTATTTTCAAGCTTTCTCAAGCAAAACTAATTTTGAAAGTCCACTGAAAACATATCTTACATTTTTGGTCATAAACGATTTTGAAGATATACATTAACATGCCTAAGTGGTAAATTAAAAAAAAAAAAAAAAAAGTTAATACAAATTTATAAACAATTTTAAATAATAACAAACATCAGGAAAAAAGAGGAAACAAAATCCTCAGAACATTTTGAACATTCTGGAGATTTTATTTTTAGGCTACCTTTGCTTTCCGTATGCTTGTATCGCTTACAGTTAAAGTCCTTCTCTGATTTTATTGTCGTTTGCAACGTTACTTGGCAATTGTCACGATCAAACACAAGGGAAGCGAGGAGGAACTCAAAATAAACATTCTTTTAATGATCCACAATCCAACAGGGGTAACACAAGGCAGGAAGAACACACAGGAAACAGGACATCGACGTTAATACTGACAGGAAACAAGGGGCAGAACACACTATAAATACACAACTAAACGAGGGAATTAAACAAACACAGGTGGGACTGAATTAACTAATAATAAACCAATAAAGACAGAAACAGGAACATAACCAAATATGGGCATACAAGAGGTAAAACTAAGTCAAGGGGAGCACGAGACAGAAAACCACAAGACACGACAAACACAAGCCTGACATTACCTCCCCCTCCCGGAAGGCGCGTCTTTGCGCCTCATAACATCTACCGGGGAGGGGGGGTGGGCGCTCTGGAGGCCCCTCAGGACAGGATATATGGGGATGGCAGGGCTCCAGAGTAGGACCCATTCCGGGAGGCCATGACGGAGCAGGAAGTTCAAGGCGCCATGGCGGATAGACAGTCTGGGGAGCCATGGCGGAGCAGTGAGCTCAGGAAGCCATGGTGGAGCAGGGAGATCAGGAGGCCATCGCGGATCGGCCTCCGTGGCCTTGGCCAGCGGCCTGGCCCATACGGCCCAGCCACTCCGACCGGAACCCTACTACACTCCCCCCCCCATAAAAATCCTTGGGGGAATTTACAGGTTTCCTGGCTGGAACGGTCTCTTGAGGGTGCTCTGGAGGAGTGGGCACTGGAGCCATCTCTGGGTTGGAATCGGGGAATGGAGCCCTCTCAGGACTGGATTCGGGGACTGGAGCCCTCTGTGGGCTAAACTCGGGAACAGGAGCCCTCCTTGGGCTAAACTCAGAAACAGGAGCCCTCCGTGGGCTAAACTCAGGAACAGGAGCCCTCCGTGGGCTTAACTCAGGAACGGAAGCCCTCCGTGGGCTTAACTCAGGAACAGGAGCCCTCCGTGGGCTTAACTCAGGAACAGGAGCCCTCCGTGGGCTTAACTCAGGAACAGGAGCCCTCCGTGAGCTAAACTCAGAAACAGGAGCCCTTTCGGGGCTGTCCACAGGAACAGGAGCCCGTTCAGGGCTAGGCTCGGAATCTGAGGCCCTCTCTAGGCCGGACATGAGACCAACAGCCCTTTTTGGGCTGAACGTGGTGATAGGGGCCCTCTCAGGGGTGAACTCAGGAACCGCTTCCATCGAGGCATCATGAGAAGCAAGCGGCTTGGGAATGGCCTCCATGCCCATGACTGGAGAAGCAGCCTGCTTCTGAGGAACCCCAACAGACAAGACAAGACCGACAAGACTGATTAAAATGTTCCTGTGGACAATACTTCAGGGGACATGACTTGACTCTGGTCAGGGGCTGGAGCCTGCACTGGACTCTTGGTCAGGGGCTGGAGGCTGCACTGGACTCTTGGTCAGGACACTGGAGCGAACTTTGGAGCTGAAGTGAGCCGCAGCCGGCGGGCTTGACGGCGGAGGGGCCAGCGGGCTTGAGGGAGCCACAGCCGGCAGGCTTGAGCGAGCGGCGGCCCACGAACTTGACTGAGGATCGACCGGCAGGCTTGAGTGAGCCGCGGCCGGCGGGCTGGAGAGAGCCGCAGCCGATGGGCTTGATTTCGTAGCGGCCGGCGAACTTGACTGATGAGTGGCTGGCAGACTTGCAGTCCTCGCGGTGAACTCGCCGAATTCCCACACTTACTCTCTGTGGGCTAGGGCAGAATAGCGAGTGGCGACTTCCATGCCGCGGGGGAAAAAACAGGAAAACAAAACGAGGAGCAGGGGTGCCCCTTACTGTTTTGGACTGGTTTTCTGTCACGATCAAACACAAGAGAACCGAGGAGACGAGGAGGAACTCAAAATAAACAGTCTTTTAATGATCCACAATCCAACAGGGGTAACACAAGGCAGGGAGAACACACAGGAAACAGGACATCGATGTTAATACCGGACAGGAAACAAGGGGAAGAACACACTATAAATACACAACTAAACAAGGGAATTAAACACATGTGGGACTGAATTAACTAATAATGAACCAATAAAGACAGGAACAGGAACATAACCAAATATGGGCATACAAGAGGTAAAACTAAGTCAAGGGGAGCATGAGACAGAAAACCACAAGACACCACAAACACAAGCCTGACAGCAATATTTTAAAGATATGATTACTTTTGTTTTTTTGCATGGTCTGTTATTGGAGTAGGCTAGGCTAATGTCACCTGGCTGGGAGTTTTAATTCCTATTCACTGGGGAAAAAACAAAAACAAAACAAATTCATTCAATCGATGCAGATACATTGCTCTTTTTTGCATGTGTCCTGTTACGTTCCTGTTTTATAATTAATCTAGGGGAATTAAGGATTACATAATAAAATTAAAGGAAAGTCCACATGGAGCCTCTCATCCCAATCCCAGCCCTAAAGAACACTGCCAACCACTAAAAGATCCACTACAAATTTGGTTTATTACATAAAGGAACAACAAAAACAAAGCAAAAAGGTTTCAAGAGGGGGCAAGGCCAAAATAACAAACAAAACAGAATCTTACACAATTTTAAATCTAATTTACCTAACACGGGGAAAAAAAAAAAAGAAAAAGAAAAATAAGACAATAGCACTTCCTTAACTGCCTAACTTAACCAAAAACAGGAGAAAAAGAATTGACAAAAGAAAATGGCACCCTCCTCCATACAAATTATAAAATAATCTATTTAACAAGTATTAAATGAAGAACTATCAAAATGTCAGCATTATTGGGAGCTAGATTTAACAATCTAGTCGGGAGCACAGCAACTGGAACTCTAGCCCAGACTGACATTAAGTATCAGTTAACAAACACCAAAAACAACAACTAGCAACACTTGTCTTGGGCTGCAGAGAATGTCCATGTGGAGAGAGAGAGAGAGAGAGATGGCTCAAGCTTCTAACTTTCCTCTGTCTCCTCAACTGTGCTTGGTGGCTTTTATAGCTGATTTCCTCTCTGGAGGAGCCAATGAATGAGGAGTTAGGTGGTCATCAGCAAACGAGTATCGGGTGCCAGTAATCAACTCCTATTAGAGCAGCAGCACAAGAGAGAAAAGCATTTTGTACTATCTGTAGCTTGTTTATTGAAGATGCAGGACAACCACCTAGCAGTGGATTACAATAGTCCAGTCTAGACGTCATGAATGCATGAACTAGATCTTCTGTATCAGAAACAAGTAACATGTTTCATAGCTTGGTAATGTTTCAAAGATGGAAGAATGCTGTTTTTGTAACAATGGAAATATGGTTTTCAAAAGACAAGTTGCTGTCTAATATAACACCCAGATTTTTGACTGTAGAGGAAGTAACAGTACATCCATCTAGTTGAAAATTATAATCCAAGAGATTCTGTTTACTGTTTTTTGGTCCAATAAGTAATATCTTTGTCTTATCCGAATTTAACAGGAGAAAATTATTGGTCATCCAATATTTTACATTTTTAACACACTCTGTTAGCTTAGATAATTTAGAAGTTTCATCTGGTCTTGTTGAGATATATAGTTGAGTATCATCAGCATAACAATGGAAACTAATCCCATATTTTCTAATAATATTACCAAGGGGCAACATGTATATTGAAAATAGTAGAGGACCTAGGACAGATCCTTGTGGCACTACATACTTATGATAATTGAGATGACTCCCCATTTAAATAAACAAAGTGGTAGCGATCGGACAGGTAGGATCTAAACCATCTTAAAGCCTGCCCTTGAATACCCGTATAGTTTTGTAATCGATCTATGAGTGTCATGATCTATGGTGTTGAGCGCAGCACTAAGATCAACTAAAACTAGCAAAGAGATGCAGCCTTGGTCTGATGCAAGAAGCAAGTCATTTGTAATTTTAACAAGTGCAGTTTCTTTGCTCTGATGGGGCCTGAAACCGCACTGAAATTCTTCATAGAGATCTTTTTTTTTTTTTTTTTGCAGGAAGGAGCACAACTGAGCAGACAAAACTTTTTCTAAAATTTTAGACATAAACGGAAGATTTGAAATGGTCTGTATATTTCCAATTCACTAGGATATAGTTGTGGTTTCTTAATAAGAGGCTTAATAACAGCCAGCTTTAATGGTTTAGGGACGTGACCTAAAGAGAACAATGAGTTAATAATATTGAGAAGTGGTTCTTCTGCTACAGGTAACAACTCTTTCAGTAATTTAGTGGGTACAGGATCTAACAGACATGTTGTTGGTTTAGATGCAGTGATAAGATTATTTAGCTCTTCCTGTCCTATAGTTGTAAAGCACTGCATTTTTTCTTTGGGTGCGATGAATGAAGCTGAAGTACTAGACACTGTAGAATCTACATTTGTCATTATTGTATTTCTGATGTTTTATAGATTGTACAGCACAAGTACTTCTATCATTTAAGTGCATTGAACAAAAGCCATCATAGCAGTTATTTGTGAATTGGCTTACTAGTCATATGGAGCGTAGCATCCTGGAGCTGTTGTGCGACAGGAGTTCCGCTCCGACTCTGCTGGGATGCAGGCCATCAGCACGAAAAAGCCTAGGTCGCTCCCAGAAAAGATTCCAATTATTAACAAAGAGCAGTTTCTGTTCTTTACACCATGACAATAACCATTCGTTTAAAGCAAACAGTCTACTGAACCTTTCGTGTCCTCGTCGATACGCCAGAAGCGGTCCTGACACAATGATCGTCGTCGCAGGCGATGTGCTGCATACTGTCTCAATCAGGCTCCTGAAGTCCCTCTTCAGTGTTTCCGTCTGCCGCATCTTGATGTCATTCACCCCCCTGTGAATCACAACAGCTGTAATGCTCTCATTGTCCCTCAGGATCGCGGGTATCTGCGCAGAAACATCGAGAACACGAGTGCCAGGGAAACATTGAGTGCAGGGCTCTGAACCGGTTCAAGGAACGAACCGGATAATAACGTTATTGTTCCATTTAATATTTGAAATTTGCTGTCAACCAATCAGAAATTCAAGTAGCTAGACAATGCAAATGTGACGCTGACACATCCAACGCGTGAAATGCCCACCCGCGCTCAGCTGT
Source organism: Spinibarbus caldwelli (assembly GCA_039654775.1). Taxonomy (NCBI): domain Eukaryota; kingdom Metazoa; phylum Chordata; class Actinopteri; order Cypriniformes; family Cyprinidae; genus Spinibarbus; species Spinibarbus caldwelli. The sequence goes on from CM077260.1 coordinate 25,868,337, forward strand.
GAACTCTTCATAGGTAAGTCGCAGTACACCGGCGTTAAGCCTGGCTCACACTACAGGATTTTTAGCCAGATTTAGCCCTGATTTCCCCCTCCCGAGAATCTGAGCAAAAATCTTGTCGAGCACCTCGATCGGTCCCGATGTTCGGCGCGGATTATCTGGTAATGTGAGGCGTTCACCGATCGAATCTTACACCTCCCGATATGCTCGCACACAAATCAGGGCCACCCCGATCATATCAAACATGTTTGATATTTAGGATTTAAATCGGGATGATGACGGCTATATGATTATATCAGTACTTTCACAATAGCCAATGCGCGACCGCAAAACAGCTGCTGTACGGCTCCGTTTGATAGTGGAGACGGAGGAAACTGCTTCCTGACGTTTTGTAGTAACACGACTGTCTGTATAATGTGTCGAAAACGTATCACAACCGTAAGGAGAAAGAGAAGCGCTGGGGTGAAATCGCCTCATATGATATATCATACTGAAATATCAATGACGATCTGCTGCATGAGATCACGTGAGGTGCTCCCACTGGCATGATAATCTTAATAATATCCTTTAGCATGTGATGCGCCACGATGTTCAAATCTTGTAGTGTGTGCATGTTTAAGATTTGAGGGAAAATAATCTGCAAAGATTCTCCTTATGTGTGCACTGCAACTGGATTTCATAATCGGTTAGGACTTTAAAACATCTGTAGTGTGAGCCCGGCTTTAGAGTTTATCCGAGGACAGATGGATTCAACAGATCTTATGCACCTGCAGCGCTTCTGTGAACGAGAAAACAGAAAAAAACTATAGGCTTACATAAAAAGAAATGTATATGCCTGTACACTAAATATATTTCACTTAAATCATTGACAGATTAACAAACGAAAGAAAAAATATATATATGAGTTAGGCCTACGGTTCATTGTGACGCATTCCAAAGTTCTTGGAAAGGAAAACGAGACGGCAGAAAGTAGTTTTCTTTATTTTGCAAAAGCTTTACAGTTTTATTTATTTTACAGTTTTATTTGTTTTGCAAAAGCTTGACAGTTTTGAATGATGTCGCATCTGTAACCAACCAGCATTGTATGGCCATATCGCACCGGCGCCTCACACGCACAAAGACAATATTTTTGCGGATACGGCGCGAATATGGAAACATTTGGATTCGTGCCGAAAGAGAGAGGTAGGCATCAGTTTCACCTTAATTTGTTTTTGGATTGACATTTTTATAGACTATAGCCTTAAGTTTAGAGGATTTGTTGTGGAGAGAAACTAATAACTGTTTATAATGTTTGTAAACATTTTTGATTTACCGGCATTTTTAGCCTATATCTTTCTGAATGTAATAGCCTAATAAAATGCGACCCGACTTAGCCGGGTTTTTTTTTTTCCCTCAAAACTCAATTTTATACAAGTAATTTTAATTTACCATCTCTTCCTTTTTTTTCTTCTTTTTCTTTTTGTGTAAAGAAAACACTGTAATTTATTATTATTATTATTATTATTATTATTATTATTATTATTATAGGCAAAGACAATTTTAAAAAATAACGTTATTAACCGTTATTTTTTCTACTCGAACCTGTTTCAGAACAGTTATAACAAAGACTATAGAATACCCAAGACGTGTCACTCCTATAGTTTTGAATGGGGAAAAATGCAACGCTTAACATGGCCGCTCAATCGAACGAAGCCCCGCCTTCTGAGCAAAAGAGCCAATCGCTATTCGGGAAAGTCAGCGCGTCACTGCTGCTGCCGTTAGAAGTCCTGGTTGCTATAGAAACAGTTAGCGTTCTGAGACGCCTAGGACTGCGCATGCGCACTGGCTGATCTAGCCTGCAAAACAAGCTTTTTGTAACGCTATTTGAGCAAAAGAAAAAACATTTATGACACAGTTGTTGTCAGATTTCATTGGTGATTTCAAATATGAAATTTAATCGTAAGCTTAGTGAACAGTTTGGGAGAATTTGATGTTTCCCCATACAAAGTAATAGGAGCTGCACTTGGATGCCCGAGAGGCGTTTCAAAGATGGCCGCCGAGTTACATGACTTGTATTAAAGAGACTTTGGTTATAATACAGAGGAACGCAGGAACAGAAACGTTAAAATATCGATTCTGCTCGGAGTGAACCGATTAACTTTTTTCTTTTTTTTTTCGTTTTCAAGCCCTGATTGAGTGTGCACTTTACCTTCAGCTAACGAAGCACGGACGTGCCGGACGATGGAGTCTTCGACGATCACAGCGTCGCGTTCCGTCTCGCCAGGGGCCTGGCTCGCGTCTTCCGCTGCTGCTGCACCCAGGGTCCGTGGTGTCCCGGCACCGGAGTGAAGGACATCTGGGAAGATCGCGTCCTGGGTGCACAGGGTCTGTGCAGAGAAACACATGGAGTAGAGGTGGTGGGAGTGTTAGCGGCGCGCTGTATACTTACCCCGGACTTGTGAGCGTCAGCCCGGGATGTTTCCAGCGCGGCTCTCCGCTCTCTCAGCTGGGCCTGCTTCTACACCAGCTCGCGGATCTGCTTCTCCACGGCCTCCAGCTGGGTGCAGCTCGAACGCATCCTCACCTGCACTCAAAGGTAGACACAAATCTACCATTAAAGCAAGTAGCAGTGAGTAAAACAATGGTAATGTGTGTGAAAAGAGTATTAGCAGTATAAGTGAGATTAGCGGCAACCACGCTGGCGATGCTAACGGGCTATAAGCTAATAGCGCACTCTGGAAATCAAAATAAAACTAATGATAACAAGGCACTCTGACTATTTTTGTTGTAGAATGCGATAGAGGATATTTTCACACGTTGTAGAAACAAAAATGATGGTGTATAAAATAGATTTTAAGATAAAAAATAGACGATAAAGAATTAACTTGAAGGAGCTCAAACTCAAAACATGCGGCAGCAACAAACAGGAAATGACGAAAAGACTTCTTGCTGTAACCTCTGTAATTCTGCTGCAAAAAAAATCTCCTACAGACAGTAGATTGTCAGAGCATCACCCCAGCTTTCTGGAACTTGTTGGTGATTTTACAGACACGTCTTTTAGGGTTCATTTTCACAGCTTTTAGGATTTATCTGTCATCAACTACTGTTGTTTTCTCAGCCGATCAGGTAGTTGTTGGTTGCTGGTGTCGCTGGTGGTTTCCAAACTCTTGATTTCTCCATGCCCTTTGTTTTTGCTAAAGCTCTAATTGACTTCCTCTTTTCTTTTAGCATCCAAATTGCTTGCTCTTCTCTCAAAGTCAGCTCCCTCATCCTGGTTTGTGTGTGTCATCATCGAATGCAAGATTCAGAATGCAGAAGCAATGGATATAACTGATACGACACATTCCCTGCTTTTAATATCTGAAGAATGAATGTAACAGGACACAGCTGATCACTTAGAAAGACCTGTGAGGCAACTGTCTCAATAATAATGCTCACATCAGATAGGGGGAGGAACTCTAAAAGTGTTAATCATCTTAGCTGCTAAAACATCTGTGTTGAACCGCCCAATAATAAAATGTGACATTCTGTAGTCTTGTCTCATATTCATCTTTTAATCATATTTACAGATTTCATGACTCCACAGCAAACAGAGCAATTTTGTCTTTACTGTCCCAATACATATGGAGCGCACTTTCTTTCTATCTATCTATCTATCTATCTATCTATCTATCTATCTATCTATCTGTGTGTGTGTGTGTGTGTGTGTGTGTGTGTGTGTGTGTATGTATGTATGTATGTGTACGCATGTGAGTGCACTGGATGTTATAAAATGCTCTTTAATAAATACATGTTCCCTTCATTGGAAAAAAAAAAGTAACATGATGTAATACATGAACAAAAGTAATACATGATGTACCATTAAAAAAAAAAAAAAAAGTAATGAGATATGTAGTGTATATGTATCTCATTACTTTTTTTTTTTTTGATAAATGGTACTTTTATGCATTCATAGATTTTGGAAACATTAAAGCTTTACGAGCGACAGGCAAGAAACAAGTTGCGGGACAGTGATAAAAAGCGGTATTGTTAAGCAGTTACTGTAAAATGGAACTATTTCAAGAAATGTGTTGAACATAAAAAAAAAAAAAGGTCAAACAGATCTAGAGACCTGTCAAAATAAAACCTAACACACAAGAAAAACAGTAACATGTCATGCTTCAGTAGATTAAATACAGAGTTTTATTAAACATTCATCGATTCCCATTCGTCAGTATAAATAATACTAAAAAAACAGTTTTACATTTTTAAAGTGAAGGATTAAAAACACCAGAAACAACAGAGCCGTTTCACGCCCAGGGGAACTACAGACCCAGATATGTCACAGGAGTTTGCATGATACAGTCAAAATAGACATTCTCTTCAGACACGCTTATTAGCAACTAAAAACACTACTGTCACCATCCACCCACGTACTCTTAGAGTAGGTTTCATCAAATAATTACACCACCATATGTTTTTGTATTTAATGTCTGCAAATTATTTCCCATGAACACAGTTAAAAAAAAATACAGAACGAAAATAAACAGAACAAAAGTAAAAAACCTGAGCTCAAATAAAATGTTTAATACTACTCCTTTGTTGCATTGCAAGCACTGTGGATTTTTACATTCAGGAAATGCAAGAGTAGTTATATTTATCATCATTGGTACTGTAGAACTGTAGGAAAAATTCAGAATACCTTCATTGCATTTTGTCCTATATATGTATATATATGCTGTCTTGGTTGACCATCGATTTACGATGACGTCACATATTTAGGCTACACTTCCTGAGATAATTGTCACCTTCTCATCAGGTCAGGTCTGGAGATTGTTGCTAGCTGACTGAACCTGCTGTCCAGATTTTTAAGCATCTCTGGATGAAAGTCATCCTCTGGAATGGATATTGCATCCAATTCATCATTGGTTGTAGGCTGTCCTTCATCTGCGTAACAGCGCGGTTCGTAAATATCAAGTTCCTTATCATGGGCTTGGAGAGCAAGCAGTTTCTGAAGAGAAGAAAAAAAATCATAACCCATGAAAATTATTTACCATCCTGTCACATTTGGACACACTTGACCAAATTTATTTCTTGTGATCTAAAAAAAAAACCTGTTGATCTAAGTTCTAAATGCTCACTCAACTAACAAGGAACGTTCTCAGAACTTTAATTAATGTTCTGACAAGGTTCTTTCGAAGTTATGAACAAATGTTCTTCCATTAATATTAACAAAATATTCATTTAGAGTTATCTGTTCTTTACTATTGTTCTGAAGACATTAGTACAAAATCATTACTTATGAATCATTCATTTATATCTGAAACAGTGTTAAACCTTTATATCTGAATATCTGCTAACTTTATTTTGATGCTCCCCCAACAGACATTCTACTGACATAAGTAACTTTGCAAGTACATGTCAACTTATTCTACTAACCTTAACCCTAACCTACTGTAACTAAGTCTAATGAATTACTTGACACGTAGTTACAAAGTTACTTATAATTAGTAAAATGTCTGTGGACTATCAAAGTGGACTATCAAAATAAAGTGAAACCAAAACATTTCATTTGGAAGTTCATCTAATGTTTTTTTAAATGTTACTACTTTTTTTTTTTTTTTTCAAAATGCTTAGAGAACATACAGAAGTAACTTTGCCATAATGTTTGGAAAATTATAAAATGGAATGTTCCCTTAATGTTCAAACTGTCACACTTCTCGGGGGAGCAAGGAGCGAGGAGACGAGGAGTACTTCAGAAACACAGTCTTTAATAGTCCAAAAACGTAGGAGACACAGGAACACATGGAAAGACGTTTAAATGGCGTTTAAGGACCGACAAACATGAACTGAATGGACTGGGGCTTATAAGGACAGGACAATCAGGGGAGGAAGACGAGACACACCTGGAAACCAATTAACAATTAACACGAGGGAGAAACACACACAGACAGGTCCACATTATGACTCTTGACATAACGCTCCATCCCGGAAGGTGCGTCCTCGCACCGTAGTAACATCCAAAGGGGAGGGGCGGGCGGGAACTAAGTAGGAGGCTCAGGCGGAGGACGAACCCCCGGGAGGGGGCCGGCTGACAGAGACCAGGGAGGTGACGAAGGAGGGAGGAGCCAGGGAAGAGACAGGAGGGATCCGGAGAATGAGGAGTCCAGCAGGACCCAGGCCACAGCCATGATGTCGACCCACGGTGGAGCCAACAGAGGGAGGAGCCATGGAGGAGGAATGGCCGCCGACTCCAGGGGGCCGACCAACGGTGGCGGAGCAGGTGGTGGAGGAGCCCAAGGCGGAGACGGAGGGCCAACGAGCCAGGGGGATGCCGAGGATCCAGAGGGCCAAGGTGGAGCCGAGGGCTCTGGTGACCGAGGCGGAGACGGAGCTCCAGGGATCTGCGGCGGAGCCGGAGCGACTGAGCACCAAGGTGGAGCTGGCGGGAGGAAGGAGCCCAACGGAGTCGGTGGGATGGAGCGACAAGGTGCAGCCGTAGAAGCGGAGTCCTGAGGCGATGGCGGGTCGACGCCCGACCGAGGCGGAGCCTGAGGGACGAGGGAGCCCGGTGGTGCTGGTGGATAGATGGATGACGGTGGAGGCGAGGGAGCTAGGAGCCGAGGTGGAGCCGCTGGGTCCACGGGCCGAGGCGGAGTCCGGGCCTCGGAGGCTGGAGGTGGAGGTGAGGTGGAGGTGACGGGCACTCTGGAGGAGCGGAGCTGGAACGGGACCAGCGGAGACGAAGGAGGGCTGGACGGGACCAGCCGGGACGAAGGAGAAAGGAGAGGGGGAATGTCGACCTCCAGATCTATGTCCCAGTCCATCAAATTCCCCTCCATGTCCAGCAGTCCCAGATGTATAATCAGCTCACCCTCAGCCACGGTGCAGGGGGCGGCGCTCCACTCCGCACTCACACCGTCCATGGCTGGCTCCCTCGTGGTGGGCACTGTCGCCGGCTCTCGCACCTGGCCTGACGGGTGGGGCTCAACGTCCGGGGCGATCCATTGCTCAGTCGCTCGGCTTGGCGCTGGCTCGTCGATCGCAGCGGGAAATGGCTCTCCGTCATCGGTGGGCTCGGGCTGGTGCTCCACACAGCGGGGAGTTGGTGGGCTGGGCTCTGGGTCAGGAGTGGACCTGGCGAGATCGTCCACGGGGCAGATGGTGAGTGGCGATCCATTTCTCACCAGAGTCCACTCCACGAAGGCGGCGAATTCCTCTTGAGGACCATCTTCGGACGACAGCGCTCTGCACGTGGTGTTCAAGCTTGCATCATAGAATGCGCAGAGCGCGTCGTCCGGGTAGCTGGTGGCGTTAGCTAAACACAGGAACAGTGTTGTATGGTCCTCGAGAGATCGGTCCCCCTGCTCCAGCAGGAGGAGGAGGAATTCGGGCCGGACGAGGGGATCCATGGGGACACAACAGAAAGAAAAACACTGGGAAAAAACGATTAAACAAAATGGAGAGTAAAACACGGAGGTTACTGTTTTTTGGTCGGTCCTTCTGTCACACTTCTCGGGGGAGCAAGGAGCGAGGAGACGAGGAGTACTTCAAAAACACAGTCTTTAATAGTCCAAACACGTAGGAGACACAGGAACACATGGAAAGACGTTTAAATGACGTTTAAGGACCGACAAACATGAACTGAATGGACTGGGGCTTATAAGGACAGGACAATCAGGGGAGGAAGACGAGACACACCTGGAAACCAATTAACAATTAACACGAGGGAGAAACACACACAGACAGGTCCATAGTCCTGACACAAACAAACAAACAAACAAATAAAGTTTTTAACATGTTTAAAAATGAGACGTCATTCAAAATTTACATTTTTATAGGCTTAATGGGAACATTAACACAACATTTTAATTAATTTATTTATTTTTCTGTCAGGACTACTATCGTCAAAGATGACTGACAATTAGCATACAGTTTGGATTGGTGGTATGGTTCTGTTCTGGGCAAGAACTCCCTGCGCATCCATGCAGCCTAACATGGATAAGAGCAGGGACAGCAGCAATAACCCCCCAGGGTAAACAGAACAGAACCAACATAAAATGTATTGCAGATATCATTAAAGTTCAATAATTTAATGTAACATTTTAGAGATTAGTCTGATTCAAAGGCGAATCAGAAGGCTGAATCCTGACTGACAGAGGAGGAGTTGGGGATGGAAGAGGGTAATTAGCTATTGAGCAACGTGAAGCTAGTGATAATACTGATGGACCTTATATATGAGTGCTGTGTTAGGTGTTGCATCCCTTTAGGTAGATGTGGATCAGCTGAGAGTCAGCTGATGCAAGCTTGACTAACCTGACCCGCCAGAAGACTGATGCTAGATTTCTGTCAGGACCACTATCATCAAAGATGACTGACAATTAGTATACAGTTTGGATTGGCGGTATGGTTCTGTTCTGGGCAAGAATAATAACCCCCCAAAACAAAACGATATGCCATACCCCCCAACACAAAATGACAGCGAAAATATCAAGCCTTGAGCAACAAACATGTAGCCCTTACCCAATGAATGATCAAGAATGTTGCCAAAACCCGCATACGCCATAGCCACAAGCATGTTGGCCTTAACCAGATGACCTAACGAGTATGCTGCCAATACCTGAAAAGCTTAAGCAAAATGTACTCACAATCAGATGGAACATTAAGAACAAGCGTGCTCTCAATAACGACCAGACAGCTTAGGAACAAGCGTGCTCCCAATAACAACCACATAGCTTAGCAACAAGCATGCTCCCAATAAAAACCAGACAGCCTAGGAACATGCATGCTCCCAACAACCAGAAAGTAAGGCACATTGTCAGTAAGTTCACATAAGCGCAGCATGAGCACTTCATTGAAAACAACTAAATAAATCTAAGCAATGCAAATAGCCTTAGCAAACATGTTGCCAATAATCTGAGAGCATTAAAAAGGGACTTAGCTTAGCTTCCTGAAGACCTTCAGAGATGAATGGAGAACGAAACATAGCCAGCTGGGACGTGGATGCTTGATCTCTTAATACTTCTTCATGTGAGGAATGAAGATCCCATCTGAACTTGTTCTTAGTCAGTCACATAACTCATAGAGTTCATATCAATAATATAACAATGCGTGAAGCAATGCTAACTTCCGAATTGGGCATCGATACGTGAATAACTTGCACTTTCCCCATGGTCTCTCCCGGCTTAATGCACGTTACAACAGCTTGTGCGGGCATTGCCTATTATATCAAGTGAAATAATGATGAGAACATTATCAGCTTTGCCCTTTTGGCGGTAAAACTGTTTTAGAATTTTTAGGGCAAGTCGTATTGGAGTTATTGCCATTTATCCCTGATTGTGTGAGGAAACTCGAACACAAACTTTACCCCGCTGCAAAAGCACGTGTTCAAGTTAACAACTTGAATGAATTGATGTAAAATCCATAAGGGGAACGAATCCTCTCGCTAAATTCCCGATTGCACAATTCCTAGTACTGAGATGATGGTGTTTGCCAAGCGAATTCACCATTAATTAGTTATTGAGCAACGTGAAGCTGGTGATAATACTGATGGACCTTATATATGAGTGCTGTGATAGGTGTTGCATCCCTATAGGTAGATGTGGATCAGCTGAGAGTCAGCTGATGCAAGCTTGACTAACGTGACGCGCCAGAACTAACGCTGACACTAGATATTTAATTTATTTATTTTTTTTGCTTTTTTTTTTTTTTACATTACTTTTTATCACAAAATTCACAAATTATACTTGTGAAATGAAGAAAGTAGAGTAGTAATGTACGCTTAAAGAGGCATAAAATATTCTCTGTTATTTTTTTATCTACTTGTTTTCTTTTTATTTATTACAAAAATTGACCCCCTAACACTAGCATTCTCTATTCATATTCTATACTTTTGAATTGTTTTACTTTATATATATTTATGTATATGTGTATATATATATGTTTATATATGTGTGTATATATGTGTATGAGGGCTTGTACGGCCCCTCATATATGTGTATATATATATATATATATATATATATGTGTGTGTGTGTGTGTGTGTGTGTGTGTGAAAATATCCTCTAACACTAGTGTTCCCTACTCTTTTTCTATTATTTGTTTTATATTTATCATATATATATATATATATATATATATATATATATAAAACAAAAAAAACAAACAAAAAAAAACAACAACCTTGCTACGTGTACTGCATTGGACTAACCGAGACTTGTCACAGCACTTAAATATTATTGCTCTTTTGTTGGTTTTTATTGTTTCTATTGTCCTCATTTGTAAGTCACTTTGGATAAAAGCGTCTACTAAATGTAAATGTAAAATCACCTGCTTGATGAGAATGGCGAGTTTTTCATCCAAGTAAGATGCATTGGTGTTGTAAGAATAATTGCTTCTAAAACTTGATCTCGTACTCGATTGCTGGTGGAAAAAAGCACAGATGATGATTTGAGAAAGACTGAGCTGAGCTGGAGTTCGTATGTGAATTATTCCTCTCATTTTATTCTTACCTGAAAATTTCCTCTGTATGCATGTCTTGTGGAATTCTGGAAAACATACATTTCAGAAACAGTTAATCACAAAACAAAGAAAATGACCAACACTTTGAAAAATCTTGCTGTACCTGTTAATACTCACCCTGTACGTCGAGCGTTTGAACGTCTGGTCGTTGTAGACTGACGATGAAGCCTGTGAAATGGCCTGCTGTCCTTTGTGCATCACCTGGATATCATAAAGCAAAATTTTAAGAAAAGGTCTCCTGGGTAACACTTTAGAATACTGTTCCATCATTAATGAATAACTACACAACAACACATGAGTAATGCAATATTAGAACTCTAGTAACTACTAGTATCTAACAAGAAACTCTGATTAATGAATTAGTAAGAAATAGTGCTTAGTCGAATGTGGTAGTTCACTATTAACTAATCAGTAGCTACTATTTTTTCATCCCTCCCTAAGAACAACTAAAAACTACTGTATACAGGTTCATAATAAATGTGAATAATACATAATTTATAATTAATTCAATGAGTGATGCAATGTCATCTGAGGGCCCGAAGACCACAGGCATCCAACAAAGGTCTTCGGCCAGAGATTTCTCCAGGTTCTCTGAATCTTTTGATGATGTTATGCTCTGTAGATGATGAGATTTGCAAAGCCTTTGCAATTTGACATTGAGGAACGTTGTTTTTAAAGTATTTCACAATCTTTTTACGCACTCTTTCACAGATTGGAGAGCCTCTGCCCATCTTTACTTCTGAGAGACTCTCTAAGACATCCCTTTTATAGCTAATCATTTTACAGACCTGATGTCAATTAAGCTAATTAGTTGCTAGATGTTCTCCCAGCTGAATCTTTTCAAAATTTCTTGCTTTTTCAGCACTTTGTTGCCCCATGCCAACTTTTTTGAGACCTGTAGCAGGCATCAAATTTGAAATAAGTTCATTTAGTGGATTAAAGTGCAAAATTTCTCTGTTTAAACATTTATGTTCTCTATGTTCTATTGTGAATAAAATATTGGCTCATGTGATGTGAAAGTCTTTTAGTTTTCATTTTATTCACATTTAAAAAACTCCCAACATTTCCGGAATTCGGGTTGTACCAGTTTCAACTGAGCACTATTACTTACTAAATTGTTAATCACATTTTCTTGTTAGGTAATAATAATAGTTACTACAATGTTAATAGTGCATTAGTCATTTGTTCCTGTGTAGTTATTCTCATTAACGACAGAACAGTATTCTAAAGTGTTGCCATCGCCGCAGAAATTCAGTTTAAGGAAGTAGAAAAAAGATCTGCTTTTAACATTTAATTTAATTTAATTTAATTTAAACTTTTTTTTTTTTTTAATTATTCGTAAACAATTTATCATACACACAACATACAGGGTATTTCCAGAAACATTATAGATGATATTAAAATGTTTGAACTTGGTTTGACAGCAAAATATTATTTCCCAGAATGTGCTAATTCACCCCAATTGTCAAAGAACATGAAGAGTTTTATTGTTACTCACAGTTTGTGATGTGACCTTCAGGCTTTTTACAGTAAGGTTTGGTTTATTATTATTAATAATGAATTAGGTACTAACAATGCTCAAGTTTACAGCATTTTTAATCTATAAAGGTAATGTAACATTATGCATGTTATTTTACAGTATTTGTTATATTACAATAATTAATTACAACACTAATAACAAGTGTGTGTGTGTGTGTGTGTGTGTGTGTGTCAAATTATACAAGGAGATGTAGCCTACTTGATATATCATTTTTAACATTAACATTAACAAATGCTGTGTGCATTGTTCTTTCATGTTTTTTCATAAATTACTTGAGCTAATGTTGACATGAATCCTTGTTGTAAAGTGTTACCTCAAACTGAATAAAATGCACAAATTCAAACATTACTAGTTGTGTGATGAAATTACCATGCAGTCTGTTCCTGGATTTTCCGTATTTGTTGTGATGAGATGACCGAGGCCCTCATCCATCACAATCATTTTTTTCTCCGCCTTGCAGGACATCAGTAGACTCATTAAGCACATTGCTGAAATATAAAAAGTGAGTGTTTCTCTTAAACTTGGATACTTTCACTCTTTCTCAAAGTTATCAGCTCCATTGAACATATTTTGAAGTGTTTAAATGAATAGTTTACACAAAAATGAAATTTGCTGAAAATTTACTCTTAGATAACTAAGATAAGTTTGTTTCTTCATGGGATCAGATTTGGAGAAATAGCATTACATCACTTGTTCACCAATGGATCCTCTGCAGTGAATGGGTGCCGTCAGAATGAGAGTCCAAACAAATGATAAAAACATCACAATAATCCAGTAATCCACACCACTCCAGTCCATCAGTTAATGTCTTGTAAAGTGAACAAAATGCATGTGTGTAAGAAACAAATCCATCATTAAAGGGTTAGTTCACCTAAAAATTAAAATTATGTCATTAATTACTCACCCTCATGTTGTTTCAAACCCGTAAGACCTCCGTTCATCTTCGGAACACAAATTAAGATATTTTTTAATACGTCCTGTGAGCTCCCTGACCCTCCATAGACAGCAAGGGTCCTTACACGATCAAGGTCCGGAAACGTAGCAAAGACATCGGTAAAATGATCCATATGACATCAGGGGTTCAACCGTAATTTTACGAAGCTACGAGAATACTTTTTGTGTGAAAAAGAAAAAAAAAAAACAATGACTTTATTCAACAATACATCTCCTCTGCATCACCCTGGCACCATTTTGGAGAGTATCCACTGAATGTAAACAGCGTATGCTGTTCTGTGTCAGCTGCACCACCTCCACGTGATGCAGCTGACACAGAACAGCATATGTTTGCGATTTTACTGATGTCCTTGCTATGTTTCTGGACCTTGATTGTGTAAGGACCCTTGCTGTCTATGGGAGGGTCAGAGAGCTCACAGGATGCATCAAAAATATCTTAATTTGTGTTCCGAAGATGAACGGAGGTCTTATGGGTTTGAAACAACATGAGGGTGAGTAATTAATGACAGAATTTTCATTTTTGAGTGAACTATACCTTTAAGATGTTTTAACTTTAAACTGTTGCTTTCAGCTAAAATATAATACATTTTGATGGCACCCATTCACTGCAGAGGATCCATTGGTGAGCAAGTGATGAAATGTTCATGTGGGTTATTGATGTGTGACCATAGGCTGTCTCGGGTTATATGATGCCACTAGAGAGAGTATAAGCAACACTGATGTGCCAGCGAGTGGTATACATGTAATGCTGTTTCAGAGTTTAATAAAAGCACGTAAATACAGTTCGAATCCAGAGTCTTTTTTTTACAAGACACAACATTGTGTCAGAAGTGCTGTAGTTTAACGTGTTAGCAGCTTTAGTTAGCTTGTAAAAGCCCGGATAAACTGGGAAGAAAGCTCGAGCTGAAATGGACGGCGGAGATAATTTTCAACTTTTCTAAACCACAGGAATGTGCGAAATGGATCCGAAGGTTCGAACGATTTTGATTGGTGAGCAACTTGCATGTAAACTCGGATGAAAATCAGGTGAATACTTTAATTTACTGCATGGGAGATGAGGCGGATGATATTCTCCGGGGATTACCATTGAGGCACACTTTGTGGGAAAGAGAAATGTGATTTATGAATGTGTTCGTTTCAATATGTGCAAGCAGGAGGAAAATGAGACTGGATTCATTTGTGACAGCTTTGTACAGTGGGGGAAAGGTTTTTTTTTTTTTTAGATCCCCTGCTGATTTTGTACTTTTGCCCACTGACAAAGAAATGATCAGTCTATAATTTTAATGGTAGGTTTATTTGAACAGTGAGAGACAAAATAACAACAAAATAAAATTCAGAAAAACACATTTTAAAAAAGTTATAAATTGATTTGCATTTTAATGAGTGAAATAAGTATTTGATCCCCTATCAATCAGCAAGATTTCTGGTTCCCAAGTGTCTTTTATACAGATAAGGAGCTGAGATTAGGAGCAATCTCTTAAAGGGAGTTCTCCTAATCTCAGGTTGTTACCTGTATAAAAGACACCTGTCCACAGATGCAATCAATCAATCAGATTCCAAACTCTCCACCATGACCAAGACCAAAGAGCTGTCCAAGGATGTCAGGGACAAGATTGTAGACCTACACAATGCTGGAATGGGCTACAAGACCATCGCCAAGCAGCTTGGTGAGAAGGTGACAACAGTTGGTGTGATTATTCATAAATGGAAGAAACACAAAATAACTGTCAATCTCCCTCGGACTGGGGCTCCTTGCAAGATCTCACCTCGTGGAGTTTCAATGATCATGAGAACGGTGAGGAATCAGCCCAGAACTACACGGGAGGATCTTGTCAATGATCTCAAGGCAGCTGGGACCATAGTCACCAAGAAAACAATTGGTAACACACTACGCCGTGAAGGACTGAAATCCTGCAGTGCCCGCAAGGTCCCCCTGCTCAGGAAAGCACATTTACAGGCCGTCTGAAGTTTGCCAATGAACATCTGAATGATTCAGAGGAGAACTGAGTGAAAGTGTTGTGGTCAGATGAAACAAAAATCGAGCTCTTTGGCATCAACTCAACTCACCGTGTTTGGAGGAGGAGGAATTCTGCCTATGACCCCAAGAACACCATCCCCACCGTCAAACATGGAGGTGGAAACATTATGCTTTGGGGGTATTTTTCTGCTAATGGGACAGGACAACTGCACCGCATCAAAGGGACGATGAACGGGGCCATGTACCATCAGGGCCAGGGCACTGAAGCCAGCCAGGGCATTGAAAATGGGTCATGGATGGGTATTCCAGCATGACAATGACCCAAAACACATGGCCAAGGCAACATCTGCAAAGAGGAGTGGGACAAAATCCCTCCTGAGATGTGTGCAAACCTGGTGGCCAACTACAAGAAACGTCTGACCTCTGTGACTGCCAACAAGGGTTTTGCTACCAAGTACTAAGTCATGTTTTGCTTTTGAAATGCATTTTTCTGGATTTTTTTTTTTTTTTTTTTTTTGCTATTCTGTTTCTCACTGTTCAAATAAACCTACCATTAAAATTATAGACTGATCATTTCTTTGTCAGTGGGCAAACATACAAAATCAGCAGGGGATGAAATAATTTTTTTCGCCCACTGTATGCTCTAGCGGAACATTGCAATTATTCAGCATTGCATGACGATCTGATTAGGGACAGACTCGTTGTGGGGTTGGCGGACAGATGACTTTCTGAATGTATGCAGCTGGATTATGAGCTGACGCTGGATAAAGCAAGTGCAAAGGCAAGACAAAGTGAGGAGGTGAAACGGCAGCAAGTAGCACTGAGAAGCACATCGGACACTGTGGCTGCTGACGCTAGCTCTGTGGATAGAGTGTTCAAGGGAAAGCATTATTTAGGCAGACCCCAGAAAGGGAACAACCCTAAACTAACGCCTCATGCATCACTCTCTGGCAAAATAAATAGCAACCAGTGCCATAAGTGTGGTAGCTCTTCGGCTCATGCAAAGCGAGATTGTCCAGCAAATGATGTAAAATGTCACTCTTGCAGGAAAAAAGGCCATTATAAGTGATTGTGTGCATCATCAAAAGCTGAAGTGTGTGAGGATAACCCCATATTATTGGGCAGCATCGCAGGTCCTGGTGAACCATGGATGGTAGATATAGACATTGGTCACAAACGAGTGTCATTTAAGATCAATACTGGGGCTGATGTCACAGTCATTCCAGCAGAAATGTTCAAAGACATTTTTAAAGAAAAATTACCTGCCCTCGAGGATGCGACGAGGCCGTTGCTTGGGCCAGGGCAAGTTCCTTTGGATGTAGTTGGAATTGCCAGGCTTCTGCTAAAGAGAGGTGGAAAACAGTCAGAGGACGATGTGTATGTAATCAGAAATCTGCATACTGCACTTCTGGGACAACTGGCTATTTCAAAGCTTGGACTTGTTTAGATAGATAGCATAGACATCGAAACACTAAAGATGAGCTACCCAAAATTGTGCAGTGGTTTGGGAGAAGTACGACAGCTGTATGTGATCAATCTGAAACCAGGAACCACTCCATTCTCACTCAAAACCCTGAGACGGATCCCGCTACCTCTAATGGGGAAAGTTAAAGAGGAACTGCATCATATGGAGTTGTTGGGAGTAATTAGTAGATTGGAGGAACCAGCAGACAAGTGTGCCGGTATGGTTGTGGTCCCGAAGAAGTCGGGTGCTGTTCGAATATGTGTAGACCTCTCGAAGTTGAGTGAGTCCGTTCACTGAGAGAAATACATCCTGCCGTCAGTCGAACAGACACTTGGAATGTTGGCTAGTGCCCACATTTTTTGTAAGCTAGATGCTAAAATGGGATTCTGGCAGATACCGTTGTCAGAGGAGTCTGCACGGTATACAATGTTCATAACCCCGTTTGGTCGCTATTTCTTCAAACGGCTTGCCTTTGGAATAACTTCCGCACCTGAACACTTCCAGAATAGAATGGCTACAGAAGTCACGGATGGGCTGGAAGGCACAGTGTGTCATATCGATGATGTTCTGGTGTGGGGGAGAATAGAGGAGGAGCATGACTCGAGACTGCATGCAGTGCTGGAGAGTTGCAATTGCGAGTTGTGGAAGCGGAAAGTGCATTTCTTAGGACACATAATTTCTGCCGAAGGAATTAGTCCTGACCCAATGAAGACCACCGCTATCAGAAACATAACTGAGCCCTCCAATGTGAGCGAATTGAGGAGTTTCCTGGGAATGATAAATCAGCTAGGGAAGTTCATTCCCCAACTGGCAGACAAAGATAAAGCTGTTCGTGACCTGCTGTCGAAAAAGAACTGTTGGATCTGGGGCACAGAACAGGCCAAAGCTTTTCAAATTCTGAAATATACACTGTTGTCTCCACCTCTTCTAGAGATTTATGACATGAAAAGAGACAAATTTTTTTTTTGTCACAAAAAAAAAATTTTTTGCCACAAGATTGCAAAGTGCCGGTGGATGCTTTGTCCTATGGACAAGGGGCCATCCTTATGCAGAGGTGGCAGGAAGGATGGAAACCGATAGCTCATGCATCGAGATCTCTGACTCAGACTGAGCAAAGGTATGCACAAGTGGAAAAAGAGGCATTGGGTCTCACATGGGCATGCAAAAGGTTCAGAGACTTTCTCATTGGCAAGCACTTTGAAATGGAGTCCAATCACAAGCCATTACTGAGTCTCTTAGGAGCATAAGCTCTGGATACTCTTCCCCCTTGTATCCAGAGGTTTAAAATGTTATTGATGCAGTACTCCTACTCCATCGTTCACTTGCCAGGAAAGAGCTTGTGGGTAGCTGACACTCTGTCACGCGCTCCAGTAAAACAGAGTGAGTCACAAGAAGACAGAGAACTCTTGGAGGACACAAACATATATGTAGACTTTCTCTTGGAAACTTTACCAGCAAGTACAACAGATTTAGGACAGCTGAGAGAAGAATTAAAAAGTGACAGTGTGATGAAACTGTGTGTTGATGGGTGGACAGAGTGCAGCAAGAACGACCTAATACTGAAACGATATTGGGCAGAACTGTGCAAGATGGTCTGTTGCTTAGAGGCACGAGGTTGGTTATTCCAGCCTATGAGAAGCAGCGTTCTAAACAAATTGTACAAGGGACACTTGGGACTTGTGAAATACAGAGAGCGGGTAAGACAGTCAGTGTGGTGGCCAGGGTTAAGTCATCAGCTGAAGAAAATAGTCCTCAACTGCAGGACATGCATTAAAGAGAGACAGAACCCAAAAGAACCCCGTATGCCCACTCAGTTCCCTGACAGGCCATGGCAAAGGCTAGGGGCAGATTTGTTCATGTTGGGAAACAAGACGTACCTGCTTGCGGTAGACTACTATTCCAGATATGTTGAGGTAGCTCAGTTAAAGGTGGAGTACGCGATTTCTGGTAGCCATGATATTTGAAATCACCAAACCAAACACACCCCTACCCAAAAAGGGTCTCGCCCCTATTTTGATAGCTCCGCCCACACATACGTATGTGTTATGCATCCCAGGCAAGGATTAGTTCTGTGAAACAAAGCAAAACCAATGTTACTCACCGATCAAGAAGAAACAAAGCAACCTTGGCATCTGATCACAGGCCTTCCCGCTCTTTGAGTCCTCTCCAGCGCTAGAAAGCTGATCCGATATTTACACAGGTCCTACTTCTTGCCTTATTGTAACACCGTGTCTACACCTGACGCGAGTGGCGCGGCGCCACAAACTACTATAGAACTCATTATAATCACTAATAATGCTGTCTACACTGGATCCCGACAGTAAACTGCTGCCACGTTCATTTCAAATGATTTTCAACGGTCGCTTTGTCGCGTCCAGTGTAGACAGACTTTAGCTGGTGCGGCGCGGCGCATCACAACAACTGTCGCGTCTGGTGTAGGCATGGTGTAAGCCTTCCTTTGTTCCGCAGATGTTTTCCTCTTTTGTTTTTTATCCACCATCTCTATCTTTCTGTCATCGCTCCGCTCGGCTCGGGTAATGTCCGGCTAATGTGCACTGAGCTCTCTCTCCCCCGCATCATGAGTAGACATGCCCCTTACTGCTGATTGGCTACAAGTTTGTTTTGGTACTTGGCCCCGACTCGTTTTCTAAAACGTTTTTGAAATAATACATACCCCACCTTTAACACCTACCAGGTCTACCGTCGTCATTGTTCGCATCATGGAGTTCCAGAGACACTGGTTACCGACAATGGGCCGCAATTCTCTGGGCACTCATTTGCATCCTTTGCAGCTTCATGTGGATTTGTTCATGTGAGGCTGAATGGGCAGTCAAGATGGTGAAGGCTCTTCTCAAGAAAGCCAATGATCCATACCTTGCTTGTTTAGCTTATAGAGCTACCCCCTTGCAGAATGGGTACAGTCCGGCTCAACTTCTTATGGGTTGGAGGCTCCGAACGACTGTGCCTACACTGCCATCGTTACTAAACCCAGTACTCCCTGATACCATGGCTGTTTCTTCAAAAGAGAAGGAAAGGAAGGATGCAGATGCAGAGTGTTTCAATAGGAGTCACAGAGCAAGAAAACTCATGCCAGAAGAGCCAGAAGATCATGTCTGGATATCTGATGCTAAAGAATCAGGAACATTTGTTGCCAGTCACTCTGCTCCGAGGTCTTACCTTGTGAACACACAGCAAGGGACTGTGAGATGTAACCATCACCATCTGGCACAAATGCAAAACAGAAGTTATGGAGGACAACAGCGGAACACCTGTTCAGCTTTTTGTTGCAAACTCTGAGTCACTCCCTACCACTCAGGAGTCAAAGAAGCTGGACATTCCAGATTTGACATCCACTCCTAGAACCAAGTATGGGAGGCGAATAGTGAAACCAGTAAGACTGAACCTGTGAACTGTGTGTGGTGTGGGTACAGGTTCCCTACCGCTTAATGTAAATAATTGAGGAAAAATGTTCAAGATGCAAGCATCAATGGTGAAACTACCTGTTTGTTCAAGAAGTTAGATAGGAGCAGATCTTCCAGTAAAAGAGGCAGAATAATCCTCTAAGATCTGTTGAGGCAAAGGTAGTCTACCCTTTGTTCTCTAGAAAGAAATGTGGGGTTATTGATGTGTAACCATAGGCTGGCTCGGGTTATATGATGCCACTAGAGGGAGTGAGAGCGACACTGATGTGCCAGCGAGTGGTATGTAATGTTGTTTCAGAGTTTTCAGTAAAAGCATGTAAATGCAGTTCAAATCCAGAGTCTTTATTTACAAGACACAAGAGTTTAGATTTGTTCAGAACAAACAAACTCATCCATATCTTGGATGGCCTGAGGGTGAGTAAACTGTCAGCAAATTTTCATTTTTAGGTGAACTATTCCTTAAAATCAACTGAATAAATTACCCATATTTTTCCCTAAATGCAGAAAAACAAACATTCTAAGTACCTTGTAGCAAAACAAAACTACAGTATTTACAGAGAACAAATTAAATTGTAACTTTTCAAACCTGTATGTGTCATTCAAAAAACAGGTTTCTACAAGTTTCCATGGAAAGTCTTTTGTTGTTTTACCACACCTTTAATGGTCGGATTGACTTGTACAGAAGAATGGGTTTTCAGTAATATGAAACAGTTTTCAAAATCCTTCATCACCTATTAGTACTCATCCAAACATTAGAGAACACCATTTCACCTGTGAGAATCAGAACTGCAAGAACAAGCATCCAGACAGCTACAGGCCCCATCCGAGCCTGCGAGACCATCCTGACATGGCAGTTGGGAGTGATAGAGCAGTCACACACTGTGACTGTCAGGTTCTGGATGGAGTAAAATCCCTGCTGGTCTGATATTTTGATCTGGAGGAGGTGATGACCTGAATACACACGTTTTTCTTTTACAAGACTCACCGTTGTGCCTTTAGGAGAAAAATAGTGATGATAAAATGAGAGTTAATATTATTGCAAGTATATACTATGTGTCAAAAGTTCGGAATAATTAAGAGTTTTAAATGTTTTGAAATAAGTCTCATGTTCAGCAAGGCTGCATTTATTGAACAATAATACAGTAATATTATGAAATATTATTACAATTTAAAATAACAAATTTATATTAAATACACTGTAAAATGTAATTTATTCCTGTGATCAAAGCTGAATTTTCAGCATCATTACTCCAGTCATCAGTGTCACATATTCCTTCAGAAATCATCCTAAAATGCTGATTTGCTGCTCTAGAAACATTTCTTAATATCAATGTTGAAAATAGTTCTGCTAAATAATATTTTTTTCTTTTAAAAACATAAACAAATCTTAATTATTCTAATATTTTATCTGTTAATGTAGGCACAGAAACACAATCTTAAGGTCATGGAAGAACGCTCATTATTTGTTTACGACATTATTTGTCTAAAGTCAACATAAAACAGTGTTCATGAACCATTTTACTTCTGTGATGTGTTTTCCAAATTAAAAATGATGTTCAGGGACTGTAGGGTGGTCTGGACTGAGTGAAGTAGATGGTGGCATTACCATGAGTTGGTTCAACACTCCATTTGTCCTTAACATCTCCTAAAAGCTCATAGTAGAAAGGCGATCCATATGGAGGAAAGTCCAGGTCTACAGCTGTGATGTTGACCATTGTGGGCTCTTTATCTATGCAAATGCTGACATTGTTCACCACCAGTATTGGTACGTTATCATTTTGATCATTCAGGTGAATCACCAGAGTTCCAGTGCCTGTCAGCGGAGTAACACCTACCCATCGGAGACAGAAATTCAGTTTATTAGTATAAAATATCATCAGGAATCATGAGGTTGCAAGCTTAGTGTATCAAATATTTGAAAGAGACTGAGAGTTGTTTGATGTAAGTAAACTATATATCAGTTAAACAAGATGTAAGCAGTCACAGGTCATTCTATAAAGCAACGTAAATGTGCATGTATGTCAAATAAAATTAATTTGAAAATAAATGGAAAGGAAAGGTGTACTTGGTATAATATGATAATATCAGTAATAGTTATGAGTACATTTCATGTCTTACCTTCATCCACAGCATACAGGGTTGCTGTATAGGTGCCGTTTATCACAAATGGTGACTCTCTATCCAGAATTTTAATCGTGGATACTTTTCCCGTCTTTGGATCAATAGTTATCCATCCATCAATATCTTCACCTGTAACAAATCTGAGATTCGAAGAAACACCAGATGAATTCACCTGTTCTTTTCTTTTAACAATGATACAGTGTCAGTGCCATTAGTGAAACATATACAGTAGTATTAGCTTCTCTTACGTAAACGTGTTTATGTAGCTTCCATCCACGTCTTTAGCGGTGAAGGTTGTAAGACTTGTTCCTACATCTGTGTTCTCCATTACCACAACATGTTTAACAGGGGGTATAAACACTGGAGGGTCATTGACATCTTCTACATAAATTGTCACTGGAATGCTGTTATAGAGGTTTGCAGCAATCATGTCAGAGTTTTGGGGTATTTTGTCGAGCACCCAGACGGCATTTGGTGCTTTCTCTTTAATCTTACAGGAAAAGTAAGGAATTAAGTTCTGGACACTGATGGACAGATTGTGATTTGTTTGCTCCTCATAGTCCATTTGCTAAAATGAGCCAAAAATAGAGTTTAGAGAAAAATCAACATAAATGTATATAGAGATGTATCTGTTCTGTGTTTAAAATGGCTCCTATCCCAGCAACCCATCACATATTGACATTTGGTCAGGAACCCATTTAGCATCATTTTTCAACATGCAGGGTACTCCATTACTTTGAGTTGTTTGCCTTATGCTTCAGAACAAGACGCATTTCATGGTTTGCATGCATTTGTAAAAATAGAAATCATTTTATATAAATTTTGGAGCACCTAAGCAACCCACTTCTGAACAATAAAAAACACGTAACAGGCAAATAAAAGTACAGTCACGGGTACTTATTGCAAAAACTGACCATAAAAAAACATAAGGTTTCAATCGCTGAAAATGATCCTTCTCCGGTCACGCACTCACATCTCATTCCCTTGGAATGTCCTAAGCCCTTGATCTCTATGGAGTTGTTTTTTTGTTGTTGTTTACATTTTTCACCTTATGAATTTGTTTGGTGCAACATTCTATATAGGTATGCTTGAGCTGTTATAAATTCAAAAAAAAAAAAAAAAAAAAAATTTATATATTATAGAGTTGTTTGGGCTGGGAATCATTTGTCAAACTTGTGCTACTCCTTTTCCCATCACATACCAGATCAGTAAGGCATTTATTTTCAATAAATAAATATTTGAAAAGTGGAAAACACCTCATTAATAATACAGTGTTAATAGGTATGCTTAGCTGTTTCTTTGTCCCAATAAAGTGGCATTCATCTAATAAAATTTATATAGGCCTATATGATAATTTACACTCAGTATGTTATTGCATACTGTTTTATAATGTACTACAGTACTGAAGTATAAATATCTGCCACCCAACTACTATTTACACGCCTGTTTCTAAAGAAAATGTTATTTTTGTGTAAACAGAATTTATCATTATTTGCACTTAGTGTAACTAGAATATATCACTTTTTCCAATTAGTGTAACTGCCAAAAATATCATTGTTCAGTTAAAGACAGCTCAGTATTGATTCAGTTCTGTCCAATATGTAAAGTTAATCAATTATGAAATGAGTTCAATTGGACAATACAGCATTGTTTACTAGTATGAAGCCTTATTAACAAGCCTTTGTAAAAGAATGGTTAGCACAGTTGTTTGTAAGGTAACAACCTTGGCAGCTATGCTAAATTAATATTTATTTTTGTCATGTGACAACACTAAAGCATAGGCCTACTACTCTGAATTTTGAATTTGCACGCAGACTGCACACGGGATCTGACTTTTATGGTGGATAGAAACAGTGATCGCGTTTATTTCTTTCACGAATCAATCGTTTTGCCTCGGAAGACTTGGAATATAAATACTTTTTGATTAAATTGTGACTGTAGTTGTATCTGCCTGTTATATCCTGTGTTTTATATTAGGTTTAGGGGAAGGGGTTGGGTTACATGCTCATAAATGTGTAAAATAGTGTAATGTAAATAAAATTGTTGTGACCGTTTACATTGAAAAATCACACCCCATCATATATGCAATAATGGCAAAATTATTACCCAGTATTAGTGCTGTCAAAAGATTAATCGTGATTAATCGCATCCAAAATAAAAGTTTTTGTTTACATAATATGTGTGTGTGTTCCGTGTATATTTATTATGTATATATAAATACACACACATAGAGTATATGTTTTGAAAATATGTACATGTATATACATTTAAATATTTATATTCTTATATTTTATATTATATATAAATATATTTAATATATAAACATAACATATATTTGTATGTGTTTGTATTTATATATGCATAATAAATATACACAGTATACACACATATATTATGTAAAGAAAAACCTTATTTTGGATGCGATTAATCACGATTAATCGTTTGACAGCACTACCCAATATATAATTTAATCATGACAATTAAATTCCAAATGCTGTTTGCATCTGCATATTGACGTCAAAGGTTTCTTATTTAAAGCAATGGAGAACCTTGCATGTCAAAAAACAAAAGAGGTCAAAAGGGTCCTGACCAAGCATCAACATGTGACGAGTTGGGAGTGAGAATGTGTTTTGTGCAGAGTCAACTATAAAGACATTTCTGTGTAAACACTGATTCTAGAGCATCATAACCAGCAACACGGACTCAATCTGCCTACCTTAACAACTGTTAAAATCCCTTCATTCGTAACAGGGTCTGTTTCTATTTTGAATATTTCTTTTTTATCTCCGTGGATTGTGTATTTGGCTTTCCAAGCTTTTGAATCACGGACATCTTTGTCTGTTACTTGCAGTCGCAGAACTTCAACCCCAGTTTCTCTCTCCTTGACCTTCCCTGGTCCCTAAAATAAGTCAAATATTTCATTGGGTTTCACTGGAAAATATACCTACCTTAACTTTAAAACAGTTAAAAATAGAAAATGATTATACATAAAATACAGTGCAATCAGTTTGGACGTAGCACGGTGCTCAGTCAATAAATGCACAGCTAAACAGATGAGTTTTGAGTCTGCATTCAAATGTGGTTAATGTTTTAGCACATCTGATCTCTTCTTGAAGCTCATTCCAACTGCGTGCGGCATAATAGCTAAAACCAAGAATACCACAAGCATAAAAACTTGTAATCTTACAATTCACTATGAAACTTACTGTTTTGCCAGAGAACTCTGGAAGATTGTTGTTATTATCAGAAATATTGATTATCAGTGTACTTGTACTTGAGAGTTGTATCTTTTCCCCTTTGTCCTTTGCTTCAACAAGAATAGTATATTTCTGAGCTTTCTGGAAAAGATTCATTTAGCAGAACACTTCTTGGGTAGGAATGCAGATATATTTATAAAGCACATAAAGCAAGATGTGTTGTCTGCATGGAATAACAGATGTATCAAAGGTACAAAAATAGTGCATTAATACCAGATTACGTTCATACCTCATAGTCCAAACACCCCTTAAAATAAATTGTCCCAGATTCTTTTTGCTGCTGAATATGAAATTCAACATTATCTGTCTTTGGTGTGACAGACTTGATTGTGAAAACGAATGTTCCATTGTTTGTACTTGAATCATCCTGCTCAGTAGCCAGTACAGTCAGTACTTCTTTGCCTTGATAAATATATATAAAAAAAGTAAGTGTTAATACTTATACATCCATCATTTATTCACCATAACGCTGTGTCAAACCTGTATACTGTTATTCTTCCTGTGGAAAAGTATACTGTAAATATTTTTAAGAATCATTATGTGGCCCTTGCTGTTCAACAACAGTTTATGGTGACCAGTGGACATTAAGGTCAAAAAACACAAATTCAATGGATGTAAGTCATTGAAATCTTCCTCACAGTCCATAGATTTATTAAATTAACCATGTATTTGCCTGCGGTTAAAGGGATATTTAACCCAAAAATTACTCTCATGTCATTCCAAACCCATAAGGCTTTTGTTCAAAACACATAGGAAGATATCCTTATTGAAACCTCAGATTTCTGTCCCTCCACTGAATGTCCATTACACCAAAATGTTGACATTTCAAAACTTACATAAGAAACATTGTAAAAGTAATCCATGAATTGAGCAGTTTAATACAGAAGTTCTGGAGAGATGTGATTACTTCATATGATGAGCGCGTTTAGTTTAGGCTTTTATTCACATTAAACATTGATCAAGGCACATACACAGAGCACATCTAATATGGTATTTTATAAATAGTAGCTCAAACATTTATGTCGCAACTAAGAACAAAGCTCAATGGTTCTCGCACATCAAGCAAGCATGTTTGAGCTTTTATAATAAATTATAATAATAAATTATAATAATAATTAATTTTTTTTTTTTACTTTGATGTTATGAAGAGAAAAATAACAGCATTGTTGACTGCAATGACATGAGGGTGAGTAATGATGGAATGATCTGTTTTGTGTGTTTTGTTTCATAAATGGAAAAGTGAAGTAGTGAAGTGTATGGATTACCTTGATCATGTGACTCGTCCACAGTCACTTCATAGACTGACTTTTGAAATTTTGGTGCGTGGTCATTTACATCCATTATTTTGATCTCAAGTGCAAGTTTTGTATCCACTTCATTATTGGATTGATTTCTTGCTTCAAATGTCAACTGCAATTGAGTCCAGTGAATATCAGTTATACTGGCCTTAATTGCAATCTATTTAAATGAATTTCAATGCTGTTATGCAATGGATACTGCGCTCTTAAGGAGTAGGCCTACTTACACGGAGAACTTTAGGGCCGCTTTCATAGTCCACCTTTCCATGTACTAAAACATAACCTGATTTATCAATGCTGAGAATATTCTTTGGATCTTTATCCACACCATCACCATGTAATATGTAATTTACTAAATAAGACCTATCAAGTTCAACCTGAAACACAAACAGCATACACACTGAAATGTTCACATGATCATTATTATCTAGCAATTTAACCTGTAATGTGAAAAATTCTCTTCAAATAAAACTGAATTGAATGAGCTCTATAGCTGAATGCGGTGACTGTTATGATGCCGCTCACCTTGCCTATTTTATATGGAAACGGACCAGGGTATTCTTCTTCAATAGTAAACGAATCAATGATCCATGCACGCTTCTGTCGTATCCTCCCGCTGTCAGCCCGTACACACACGCTCCAGACAGACTGAGTTGAAATGAAGACAGTATTATTTTAAAATTATTGTGAAATTGTACTTAATTTTCATGAAAGTAATATGAAAACAATTCAAAATTTTATTAAAGAATTTTCAAGAATGTTGGTTGATGGTAACACAATACCATCAACCAACCCCCCCCCCCCCCCCCCCCCCCCCCTTCTTTTTTGAAGTGAAAAGACTTGTAATAATGTACTATTATTGACCTAACCCTAACTTTCTTTTTTGTTGTTTTTTTATTTATTATTATTATTTTTATTATTATTATTATTATTATTATTATTTTTATTATTTATTTATTTATTTATTTATTTTTGACAGTGAAGATGGTTTTAAATTTGAAATGTAGACCCCTAAATTACTTTGAAAATTTATTTTAAATATAAACACTTTGCTGAGAAGGTTTTGACAAAGCAATTAGGTTAATTTTCAGTTATCATCATAATCAGGTTAATTAAAATATAGTTTTCACTGCATAGACATACATTGTTTATACTTGATTTTATCATCAAATTAGATAATAAATAATATTGCATAAAGATACTTTATTCATGATGTCAGGGCGAAAGTCCCTTCATTTAGTCTGACAGGCATATTATTTATGATTTAATTTTAATTGACTCATTTGCTTTCCCACAATGTAATTTGGTATGATTAAGTAATATCCTAATTTAATTTTGATCGTGGAATGATAGCATGAGGTTATAGTCTACACTGACAGGCCACTTAACACATGTCCACATATCTGCGGTCCAGCTTCTGAAAATAAGATATAAAGTATCCTTTCAAAGTTGAATATTTGTCAGTATCGGTTAATGAGGTCAAAAGCTAATTAGTTACTGCTGATGGTAAAACTTTAAAACCTTAGAACCACTGCCAAGTCAATATCTAGGCGTTTTCAATCATGCCCTTCATTTACAGTTCTTACAATCTGACTCATGACAAACAATCACATTAGCTAATCATTCAATAGAAAGCAAACCTTCTGTAGCCCCTTGTTCATTAAACTGGCTTTATACTGTTTGACAGACTTAGTTCCTGCAACATAAACGGCTGTTGTCTAGAAATATGAGCAGAGAAACATGAAGCGGTACAAGTGGCTCTAGTGTATCACATCACACAGAGCTTTAACTCACCAGCAGCAGGAGAAAGCTGACAGGAAGGGTCCTCATGCTGAAGCAGATCGTCACTGAGACTGAGCTTTCCTCTGTGTCAGGCTGCTCATATGACACATGAGAGAGAGAGGAGGGCGTATTCAAATGAAACTGGGGCCAGGGTTTACTAGTTTTTGTTAGTATTTTGCAATAGATTTTAATTGCATGTTTTCTGTTGTCATTTTAATTTCATATAAATTTTTAGTATTTTGCTATGTTTTGTCATTTTGTTTTTTGTAATAAATTTGTATATATATATAAGTTTTAGTTTTAATTTAGTCTTATTCATTATGAGAAATAGCTGCCCTGACACCTAATTAAAATAAAATAAATGTAAGGTTTTATATATATATATATATATATATTTTTTTTTTTTTTTTTTTTTTGTTAATGTTTACTTTATTTCATGTAATGACAATGTTTTATCGTTTTTGTTTTAGTTAACAATAATAACCCAAAATAGATGGGGCGCAATATGTAGCTAGTCGTTTAGAAGTTAAAAAAAGAGAGAGACTTTTACATTTTTTTACACTATTCAAAAAGGCAGGAATAATGACTTCAAAATGAATAAAGAATGAATAGTAGAAAAATATTAATTATACAGAGTTTACATGAATTTATAACATGCAGAAAAAAATCATGGCCACAAATTAAGATTATTTTCCTCCATTTTAGTTAAATTGTGGCAATGTTATACTAATGTGTTCCCTTGTTCTAATTTTGTTAATTTTTGGCCAGAAAATGTCCATACATAAATTATTATTATAACTAAATTATGTTTTTGACCAAAAAAGTCAAATTTAGCATTTTTTATGGTGAAATTAAGTTGTAAAAGGCCAAAATATACAGAAACAGCAACATTAAGCACTAAAGGAAGTTGAAAATGTAAAAAAAGAAAGAAAGAAAGAAAAAGAAATAGATTTTAAGATAAAACTAATTTTGTTTATCAATGCTTAGTTGAGTTTACTTACTATAAATAAAGACAACTTCAAAAGACCTTAACATTCAAAAGACCTTATATATGTAGTATATTAATTGATTCAATTAAGTAAAACATCCGGTTGTTGCCTACAGGAGATGCTTAATAAGAAATTAGGTAACGCAACATTAATTATATACTGTTCAACAGTGTTGAACAGTAAATGATGAGAAATATTCTCACTCAAGACACACCTAATTTCCAATAATGACAGCCGGTGTTATCAGGGGTGTTATCAAAGTGTTTGCCTGCCAGCTTTACACATCATTGCACAGTTCCTGAGCACAGAACAGGCTGGGCAAGTTAGCACACATTAAGGGAGTCTACATTTAGTCCATTGTCTATACATTTTACCTTAGCAGTCCTTATCTGATCCCCACCAGTGGATATTGGTACTGGGCTGAATTTCCCAAAAGCATCGTAAGCCAAAGTTGATCACAGCTCTATTGGTTTCAAAGGGTCTACGATGTACTTAAAGGGGTCATCGGATGCAAAATTCACTTTACAAGTTGTTTGAATATAAATGTGTGTTAGAAGTGTGTGTACACATTCATCCTATAATGATAAAAATCCACTCAGTGTTTTTTTTTTTTTTATTCCTATTTTAAAATCCCCTTTCTCAAATCAGACTGTTCTGAGATTCCTGTCAGAATTACGTAGTTCTGTACAGGCCCCTCCCACGATAGTTGATAGACAAGGTCATCTTACCTTAGACCCGCCCTGAGTGAGCTGAGAGCTGTCCGCTATTGTGTCGTCTCTGGTGCAGGGGAAGACAAGAATGTCTCCAATTAAGCGATTGAGGTGTTTTGTTGTTGGTTGTAATAATGAATATAGCAGTCGTCATTTACTCCCGACATCTGAGCCACTGAAGACACAGAGGATTAATGTTACTTTCATTTTTGAAGGGAATGCGCCGATCTCCAATCTGCCTAAATGCGTCTATGTTCGCGCGAATCATTCGTGATCCAGCTTCATCTACAGAAGAAGTGAGTATAAGGGTATAAGGGTTTTTTATGAATCTTTGCAAATCGTCTTTCCTAATAATGTGCTAGTTAGCCTGTTTCGCGGCTGAAGTTTAAAGTCTGTTCGTCACTCCACAGAAGAGAGGGGCGGGGTCAGCAGAGCTCATTAGCATTTAAAACAACATGGACTAAAAGATAGCTTGCTGAAAACAGAGCTGATTTTGACAGGGTAAAAAAGGTGGTTTTTACACTACCATTCAGAAATTTTAACCAAAGTATGTTATAGACTTTTCGTTAAGACCCTAAAGAATCATATCAACTTGTGGAAAATGGGCATCCGATGACCCCTTTAAGCTTACGATGCTTTTGTGAAACGCAGCCCTAGTCACTACAGTACTTTCTGTATTCATTGTTCAGTTCTACACTTTATTAATATTGATGACAATATCATCTGAGTCCGAATTTACTGTAATAGTGTGATGTCTGTAGTACAATAGTGGTGCTAGGCTCCCATGCATTTGCATTTTTCACTATTTGCTGGTTATGTAACCTTGTTTTTATATTTATTTATTTTTTTTAATGTTTGCATCATGCCTTTCCGCCAGCTCTATTTCTCTATTAGTTCTATTAAAAAAAAAAAAAAAAGTCGCTGTTCACATTTCGTTTTGAGTAAATGTTATACAAATGAGAATTTGATGATTGAGTTAACACACTTTCTGTAATTGATTGCAGATCAAATTCTAACCCAGAAGTGAAATTTTTTTTCTGTTTTTGAATTGTTTCTTTGCTGGCATAAGCTGGCATAAATGTTCTAACTTCTATGTATGTAATAGTAAGACGTTTTATCATGTAAAGAGAATTTTACAGTCATTCACACCTATTTTTCCAGAGAAGGTAGGCTATAATTTCACAAACAGTGTCATGGGATCTCACACAGAAAAGCTAACATTTAAAACTATGCATGACTAATGTAGATAAACCAACAGCACCTGAATGTGTTGAAATAAAGGATGCAGTATCGTTGTGGGGAGGTGATGTGGTGTGGTAAGGTGAAGGGCTTCTTAAAAGGAAACCCTTAAAATGCAAAGCAGAAATTGATTAACCAACTATTTATAGAAACTAAAAAAAAAAAAAAACACAAAGCAACAAACTAGTCAAAACACTTTTACTATATGCAAATACTTTATGTTTGTTTGTAGCTTTAAGGAATGTGTTATAGATTTCAGGAAACAGGCTACCAGTACAAAGAATAATTACTCTAATATTTATATAATAAATCAGCAGAAACAGATGCCATGGGCTTTTTTGTTTCGATTTCACATTAAACATCACAAAATAACTGCGTCAGTTAAACTTACATTCTTATTAGGTCCCTTGCACCATGAACCACAGGTTTCTGGCTAACCAGTATTTTTACCCTGTTTGTTTTGAAAAACCAGTTCCAAATGTTCAAATTCAACCATGCATTTACCAAAAAACAGGTGCTTTTATTTAACCGTGAAAGATGATCTTTCTCACCAGGATGCTGAAAGGTAAAAGCTACCAAAGAAAAAAGCAGAACCAGTCTGTCAGCGTCTCTCACACACCCACAGATGAAGATTCCTATTGTTTTATATTGTGAAGTCTTAACGCATATCTTATAGCACAGTGGACTGAATTGAGAAACACAAACACTGTGACAAGAGTTTGGCAATGTTTTGTGGAAACAGAAACAAATATATGATTTTTTTTTTTTTTTTTTTTTTTTTTTGTTGTTGTTAACAAATGTTTATTGAATTTTCTTCTGGGAACAATAGTACAAAACAAAAAGCAGCTGTGCAAATTTAGAACGCACCCCAACCCATTCCACCCCCTGGTAGACTTAAAAAAAAAAAATAAATAAATAATAAAAATAAATTAATTGTATTAATAGATAAATAAATAACAATAAAATTATTTTTACAAAGATTTTAGAAAAGATGACACAACATTAAAAGTTAAATGCCATAAATTTACAGTTTTCACATTAGATCCATGTATACGAGAAGTTGAGAGTTCCATCGAGATGATGTCCAACAAATACACACTCCAGGTTCGTCTGTCCATTGTGTGAGGAGGATTCCACCGGTTGACTAGTAATTTTTTTGCTGCTGTGAGAGCAGCTAACAGTAAACATCTCTTTTGGACGGACAAGGTGAAGTCCCAAATGTCATTCATGAAAAAATAGAGTCAAACATATCTCCTGTGAGAGCTGAGTCCATAAAGGAGAGAGAGGGGCACTCCCAAAAAAAATGCAAAAACGTGCCTAAAGATCCTTGTGAACAGAGATTACACTTAGGAGAAGATGACAGATTCATATAAAACCGTTTCATTGGAGTCAAGTAAACCCTATGCAGCAATTTCCAATGAATCATTTGGTGATTAGGGTTTTTAGAAGACAATTTAAACATACCCCATACCTGATCTGAAAATAAAACATGCACATCCTCATTAAGATCCTTAGCCCAAACAGTTGTAATAGATAAAGGTTTGTATGAATGCTCAAGAAGAAAGAGATAGATGACTGAAGCAGAGGAGGGAGATTCCTCAGAAGGAAGGATTAGTTTGTGCAAAGGGTGAACAGTCAGTTGAGAGTTTCAAGGCACCCCATAAGCCCGCAGGGCCGATCTAAAGTGCAAATACATAAATGAGGTGCCTGGCAGATTATATTGAGTTTTGAGATTCTGGAAGGATTTTAAACCACTATCATCATAGATATCTCCCAGAGTGTTTACTTTATTATGAGTCCATTACGGACAATGAAATGGAGTACTGCCTGACAAAAGATTATTATTGTGGAAAATAGGTGAATGCCTATGCCATATTGTAACTAGTTGTGAACGTCTTTCA
Organism: Spinibarbus caldwelli; assembly: GCA_039654775.1. Classification (NCBI taxonomy): domain Eukaryota; kingdom Metazoa; phylum Chordata; class Actinopteri; order Cypriniformes; family Cyprinidae; genus Spinibarbus; species Spinibarbus caldwelli. The sequence continues at coordinate 25,901,469 of CM077260.1, forward strand.
ACATCCCTCCATGTGGAGAGGAGGTGGGTTACAATGGGACCAAACCGAGATTTACACTGCCTAAGTGGAACCCCCCAAAAAACGAGATGCTTCAATTTATATGGATAAACAATAGATTCCTCTATTGCTCTCCAAGACACAGAAGCGTCAGGATCAAACCAAACTGATAAAGGACGGAGGGAAAAGGCTTGAGCATACAGTCTAAAATCAGGGAAAGAAAAACTTCCATGTAATCTACATCGTTGTAAGGTAGTCAGTTTAATACGAGGATGTTTCCCATCTCATATATACCGTGAATCACATGCATCAAGTTTGTTCCAGTAGCCAACCTGGAGTGAGAGGAATCATGGAAGAAAAGAAATACGTGGGAGAACATTCATTTTAATCACCGATATACGAGCCTGAAAAGAAGTAGGAAGACGAGACCAATTTTCCAAATCTAAGGATACTTTGGCTAAAATACTATTATAGTTCTTTGAGACGATTTCCTGCAGGGAAGGAAAAACATCTATCCCCAAGTACTGAATATATGAATTTTTAAACTAAATTCTACTAAATTCTATTACATTTAACATCATCATGTTGTTTTTAGTATGTGTGAATTTCTTCTGTGGAACACTAATTATTTGTTCCAAAGAACAAACAAAGACTTATGGGTGAATAAATGATGACAGAATGTTCATTGCTGGGTGAACTGACACCCACACACATTCAGAACAAAAGCCACTGCACACCTCTATTTAATCTTGTAGTTTTCTCTTATAATTATTATATTAGAACTGATATACTAATCTTATTCAGCTGCATCCAGATATTTAGTAAAACACGTGTGTGTTCAGAATAGCAGTCCATGTAAATGTTATAGGAGGAAAATCGGGGTGGGTTTACAAGTTCACGTGTCCAGTAACAATTAGCAACTCCCGTTTGTGCTGCGGGGAAAGAGCTTGTTTTTTTGTGATGTATCTTGACTTGTTTTGAATGGTCCAGTGATTTTTGTATGTATCACAGTAACTAAACACAGAGTTTACTCAGGCTACTTGTAACAGCTTCTCAGAATTTGTTTCATTAAAGGAATAGTTCCCACAAAAATGAACATTTGCTGAATATTTACTCACCCTCAGGTCATCCATGATGTAGATGAGATTGTTTCTTCATATGAACAGATTTGGAGAAATGTAGCACTGCATCACTTGCTCACCAATGGATGCTCTGCAGTGAATGGGTGCCGTCAGAATGAGAGTCCAAACAGCTGATAAAAACATCACAATAGTCCACAAGTAATCCACACCACTCCAGTCCATCAGTTAATGTCTTGCGAAGCAAAAGGCTTTGAGTTTGTAAGAAACAAATCAATCATTAATGCATTTTTAACTTCAAACCGTTTTCTTACAAGTCCTCTATACATAAAATTGTTTTCTCAAACTCATCTTGTCTGAATCAGGAGATAAATATATACAGACCAAGGACCATTTACAACCCAAAACGGTCCAAAACAGCTCTAAACAAATATGTAGGTGGATTTCTATGTGAGAGGACAACAGAAGATGGACTTTATCACTTGAGGAAGCATTATTATGGATTTATTATGGATATTTTGTCAATCATTCCATGTAAAATAAAACTCAATTCATTCATTAATTAATCAATTACATTTAAAATAAAACAACAAAAATTATTTAGAAGAAAAATATTTTATTTACCTGAATGCCATGTGACCATTAACTGACATTAAAGAACCATGAATATTAAATATTAAATTAAAATCTCAGGGGGTATGTCCTCTACATATTTTATGCCAAAGGGGTTCAGCTGACAAAAGAGTTCATAGGTCGTATGGGGGTCGCCTGTCTCATGCATGTCGGGAGTTCATAATACATTCATAATTCAATATATATGACCTGAAGGGCTGGGAGGTGTGCCTCAATCTAATCTAATTCTAACCCAACATTTAACTCACAAGTCAACGCTGACAAAATATACCCTGTACGTAAAAGATTTACAGTTTTGAATGACCAACACAAGACATGACAAATAACTAAACACAAAAGCTGCAACAACATTCAGTTCTCAGAAAGCGGCATCATTTATTCAGCATCATTCAGAATCCTGTACTTTATGACATACTGTTCATTAACACTTTACAATAGCGTTCAATACAGTTAGCTAACATGAATTATACACTAACAATGCGTTTACAGCATTTATTAATCTAGTCTACATGTACTGATACAATTTTAGCATTTAAGATACATGAATTCATAATAAACAGTTATATTAACATTGCTTTTGTGAATTAATACTAGATAAATAAACGCTCTAAAAATTGCTCTAATGCATTAACTAATGTTAACTTATTGAATATTTTTGTAAAGTGTTATCAAAAATCAGGTAATGTTACACATATATTTTTAGAGAGATTGTTCCTCAAAGAGAAAGTAAAGATTGCAGACAATGCCTCAGGCCCTGAGCACCCAAACCATCAAGATGACTGAATGTAAAATATATCATCAGTCCTTAAAATCATTGGTTGAAACAAACAAAAACTATTTACAATACAATGAGCAATATGAAAGAAACAGATGAACACTACATTGTGTGTGATGTAAATGTAACATGATAAAAATGAATTCCAGCCACTCTTCATAAAACTTCCCTACAGTGGAAAAAACCCAGGTGAAGAAAGGCCTTTTGAGTAAATACAGAAGAGTGAAGTAATGATGATCAGCGGTGGATTACTGCCACCTGCCAGACTCTCGGATACTGTTGAATGATGACAGATCTTTACTTTCATTTTCTATCCCTATTGCTCTGCGAAATAGCTTCTGCTTGTTCTTTATCATTCTTAATCACTTTTGCTGTTTTTTTTTTTTTTACTTTTCATGCTCAGTCACTCAAAAAATAATATTCAGTCATTATTTACTCAACCTCACATTGTTCAAAGATGGTGTGGTTTTATTTATTCTATGAAATCTAAAATAAATATTTTGTTTTGTCCAGTCAATATGTTTGTTGGAAATCAATGCTTTTTGTTTTCCAATGTCCTCCAAAGCATTTTTATTTCATGTTCCTCTCCAGAAGAAAGTGGTTTGTATGGAAGCTTAGCCTATTTCAGTCACAGAATATATATATGTATAATGGTCATTGCTTCTTTTTTTAATCTTGCAATTCTTGCAAAATTCAGCATGAGCATGTGGTCAGGTGTCTAAAAAATAAATAAATTAACAAAAAAAAAAATTCTGAGAGGAATACCAGAATTTCAAGATGTAAAATCAAAATTCGGAGAAAAAAGTCAGAATTGTGAGATACAGTCGTTCAATGGTGAGGAAACAGTTGCAATATATTTTATTCCGTGGTGGACATAAGCTTCTGTATAGGTTTGGATAGACATGAAGATGAATAAATTATAGAATTGTCATTTTTGGCTGAACTGTCCCTTTAAATACACGAGTGATTCTGCAGTGCAAAGTCAAAGTGCACAAAACAATATGATAGCTAAAGGCAGCAAGTGCAGGAAAACCCCAGATAAACACTATCTGCATAAATAATTGTGGTTGTGGTGTGTGGCTTTGTGTTTGAGATCTGAACAGAACGGTGGCCTCACAAGGCATCAAACTGGTCACGGCCAAAACTACAACAGTCCAAGCCACCCACCGCTTCATTTCAGACAAGCTGATGGGATGCAGGCGCAAGTTTTCATTTCAAGCACCCAACATGCTTCTTTACGCATCCATCGTGAGCACAAATGCACAGTGTATTCCATAGTTCCTTGAGGGCAGGCTGTCTTGGCACTGAAGATGTAATGTTCACAGCTTATATCCATAATCATCCTATGCCTGTACAGGTGTCATGGTGCTCAAATTCAAGGCATGTCTTTGAGCAACAGTGGCCTAGAGCACTGTCTCCAAAAAAAAGAAAAAATTCACAGCACAGGAAAAAATTTAAAAAAAAATCGCTGGAACCCCTCTGCAGCTCAGCTGAACAAGCATTGTAGAAATGTGGAGAGATATAAAGCCTCAAATCATCACCCACGTTCACAGCCGGATGTTCCTGCGCTCCACTGACTGCTGACAGATCCCACCCAGAGTGTTGAACTTTGGCCCGAGGTTCTGCAGGAAGTCCAGGTTATCACCGAGGTTGCTGACAGTCAGCTGATCCAGTGATTGACAGTCACTGGCCCTCCCCTCATATTCATACTGATGCGGGGAATACGCTGGATAGTCCCTCTGGTCTTCCGGAAAGCCACTGATTTTCTATGATATAACATAATGGAAACAGAAATATCATAGTCTTAATGATTATGCTGATACAGTGTGAATGTTTTTTATCTGATGCTGCTACCTTGTGGTGTCTGCATGGTCTGCAGGTCTTTGTACATTAATATTATGTTGTGCTTTGAGGAATCTGGCAGATAGGTGGAGACAGTGCATTGACTTTTCAAATAAGAACAAGTTGAAGCAAGATCACCTTTCCACCAACAGTCCAAGGAAAATCATGCAGTGCTAGATTTTTGTTTGTTTGTTTGTTTTCACATTAAACAAAGCTTTGTTTATTCACATTTAAATTTAACTTTAATAAGTTTTATAGTATAAAATTATGTTATAATTAATTATAAGTTTATAGTATAAAAGAAGTATTATAGTATAAAATAAGTATATTTATAAAAACTGTACTTGCAGATAATGTAATGTTAATCAAATAAAAGGCTGCTTAAGTGAGAGGGACACTTGCATGGCCATGTTACTTTAAGTACACTTTTAAAAAGTGCACTCTATCAAATTAAAGTTTAAAGTAAAATCCTTTGTCATACTTTAAATATATATATATATATATATATATATATATATATATATATATATATATATATATATATATATATTCTCAACTGGTTTGGCCAGCTCAACTGGTTTGGTGCTACGAACACTGTATAACATCTGACAGGACAGGATAGTTAGTTTTTCTGAGGTGAGAGACTTTTTTTCCATAGCAAGTTACGAAAATAACGATAGAATAATGACACTGACAATAAATCTGTCTACATCTCATCTGACCGCAGCTACTGAATCTGAACAGCGTGTTTTTCTCAGGAATTATTACTGCATCTGACAGAAGTGTCAACAGCTTTCATGTACGTCTTTTAAAATAAAAGTCTCGCACCAGAAAAAAAAACATTTGGAATTACGTTTTTTGTTGTTGATGTTGTTTCTTTGGCCGTACACTCCGCGACCCACCAGTTGAGAACCACTGGTATAAATTATAGTCAAAATTAGCATTATAAAAGTTCTCTCTCTCTCTCTCTCTCTCTCTCTCTCTCTCTCTCTCTCTCATTTGTACTCCAGGTTTCTGTAAAATCAGGCTTGTCAGTTGTTTTGTGTATTAGACTCACCCTCTCAATGTGTTCTACCAGGTTCCTTTCTGTTCGTGCCTGGCTGTATGAGCGGGACATCCTGCGACTTTCATTCTTAAAAACAAGCAATATTTAATTTACATAATTTAATTTCACTTGTTATTTCTGAATTTAACTATTTTTTTTTTTTTAGTTATTTCTAATATTAAAATGCTTTCAGTACTTTTGTAGTTGATTAATGTTTGAAAATCATTTCTTAAAATCCATCTTTTTTTTTTCTTTTTCTTTTCTTTTTTTTTTTTTTTTGTATGAATCATTTGAAGAGCTTACCCTAAAGCTTTCCCTATCCCTTCGGACCGATGACCGGTTGTGGTGTGCCTTTAGAGAAAGAGGGAAAAAAACAACTACATTATTAAATATCCATCATAATCATAACACTTACTGTATATACACTACTGTTAATTTTTTAAAGTTTAAAAAAAAAAGAGAAAAAAAAAGAAATTCATACTTTTATTCAGCAAGAATGCATTAAATTAAAATAACAATAATAATGAAAATGTATGATAATAAAAATGAATCAATAATAATAAAAAAGTTCCATGTGTTCATATTACAATGATTTCTGAAGATTTGACTGAAGAGTAATGAAAATTTAGCTTTGATCACAGAAATAAATTAATTTGTCTTTTAAACTATATTTTTGATCAAACAAATGCAGCCTTGATGAACATAACAAAATAACTGTCAATCTCCCTCGGACTGGGGCTCCATGCAAGATCTCACCTTGTGGAGTTTCAATGATCATGAGAACGGTGAGGAATCAGCCCAGAACTACACGAGAGGATCTTGTCAATGATCTCAAGGCAGCTGGGATCATAGTCACCAAGAAAACAATTGGTAACACACTACGCCATGAAGGACTGAAATCCTGCAGTGCCCGCAAGGTCCCTCTGCTCAAGAAAGCACATGTACAGCCCGTCTGAAGTTTGCCAATGATTCAGAGGAGAACTGAGTGAAAATGTTGTGGTCAGATGAGACCAAAATCCAGCTCTTTGGCATCAACTAAACTCGCCGTGTTTGGAGGAGGAGGAATGCTGCCTGTGACCCCAAGAACACCATCCCCACCGTCAAACATGGAGGTGGAAACATTATGCTTTGGGGGTGTTTTTCTGCTAAGGGGACAGACCAACTGCACCGCATCAAAGGGACGATGGACGGGGCCATGTACCGTCAGGGCCAGGGCATTGAAGCCAGCCAGGGCATTGAAAATGGGTCGTGGATGGGTATTCCAGTATGACAAAGACCCAAAACACACGGCCAAGGCAACAAAGGAGTGGCTCAAGAAGAAGCACATTAAGGTCCTGGAGTGGCCTAGCCAGTCTCCAGACCTTAATCCCGTAGAAAATCTGTGGAGGGAGCTGAAGGTTCGAGTTGCCAAACGTCAGCCTCAAACCTTAATGACTTGGAGAGGATCTGCAAAGAGGTGTGGGACAAAATCCCTCCTGAGATGTGTGCAAACCTGGTGGCCAACTACAAGAAATGTCTGACCTCTGTGATTGCCAGTGGTTTTGCCACAAAGTACTAAGTCATGTTTTGTGAAGGGATCAAATACTTATTTCACTCATGAAAATGCAAATCAATTTATAACTTTTTTGAAATGCGTTTTTCTGGATTTTGTTGTTGTTGTTGTTGTTGTTGTTATTCTGTCTTCTTCAAATAAACCTACCATTAAAAATTATACACTGATCATTTCATTGTCAGTGGGCAAACGTACAAAATCAGCAGGGGATCAAATAATTTTTTTTTCCCCACTGTAAATCTACCATGAATTTACATTTGATTAACAACAGAGATATTGCAGTCTTCTTCATTTTACGCCTACATTTTCTGTTGAATTCCAGATTACTATGCAGTCTCAGACATGTGAAGTCTGCTCTGCCATGTATTTTAGCACATTTCACAGACTGCTCTGAAGCAGGAACTCGTGTCAAGAAACACCTTGGGCAAAATACTAAATTTCATACTTGTACTTTACATAACCCTTCCCCTCCCAGTCTGTCGTGCCTCAGGTGTTACACCCATATGTCTCAGTTTGACGGATGCTGTCACTCACCATGCTCATCACTCCTCCGCTGGACATTTCTTGGAAGTTGTACTGAAAGTTATACTGTGAGAGAAAGCATAAATCATCATCATCAAAGAACAACGTGACTTATGACCATGATTTATGATATTTAGTATTATTAATTTTTGAATTATGAATTGTAGTGTTTTGAATAGAAAAAAAAATGCCACGCAATCTCATGGCAATTCCTGAGTATTTTACATTTTGCCAAATTGGTGGCTAATTTGATTTAATTTGTATAATCTCATTTGTACATTTTTGTATGATCTGCTTACGCCCCACTGATGGTTATGTTTAGGAGTGGACCTTCACGCTTACTTTTTCCCTAAAAATCACTTCACTTTTTTTTTGTATGATTCACGTTGTACCAGCACAGAAACTGTAGCTACACAATTCCACAGAAAATACTAAATGTGCCCTTACCCCTCACGCTTTTGAGTCATTATCAGTCACAATTTCAGGGCAATAACTAGGAAAAGCCAACAAGTCTCAACACTGCTTTTGATTTGAGATCTTTTTGATGCTTTATCTTAACATCTTACTTTCCCAATCCACGAGTACAATGTCACAACATCACAGACATACTTTATAAGTAATTCAACCATTACATTTCCACCACAGTTGGCAAGCCTTGGCAAGGCTTCTTTCTTTGGTAAGTCGCATTAAAAAAATCACAGGTCGCGGGTTGCGGTTTTTTGGGCTTATTTAAAAAAAAAAAAATACGGTTGCTTGTTAGGAAAACCTGACAAGCAATGTCGTTTCTTTACATTTATGGTCATTGTTCTTTTCCAATATATTGTTGACAATGTCTGCTTGCAGCTAATAACCAATCAGTGTAATAATAAATGTGATGTAGCGTATTCGTCATCGCACATTGCGCCCCTCTTCCCCCTCATTGGAGCAAAATTGCATTTAACGTGCAGACATGTGAGGTTGTAATCCAAGCAATGATGGCTAATAGATGTAAACAGACAAACAAGGCCACCAACAGAGATGGAGAAGGTGAATGGTGCAGGGGAGGAAAGGGATATAATTTAATTTGTAAAATATTTTTATAATGTATAAATCATTAAATCAATACATAATTAATAATTGAGCAGTTATACTATAGTAGATATATATAGTTCAAGTTTATTTTATTATACATACTGTATGTTGCTATTTAAGCTCCCCTTAGTGCTCTTGTCTTGTTTTATTCTCCTTTTCCATCTCTAGTGGTCAGTTTACTATGTTGCAGTTGATAATAAATAACATTGATGCTAATAAATAATATGATAATATTGGGCTTATTTTTGAAGCTGTGGTTGCTTATTTATCTTGCAAGAGCTGGCAACCACCCTGTGCTAACTGAAGAAGAACAAGGGTGGAATATGTCATACAGTTTTAACGTCCACCAGAACATATTTTCACATCAGTTCATTTTATTTTGTATAAAAAGGGGGGAAATCAGATCCAAGCAATTTTTTTTTTTGAAATTGTAGCACAAAATATATCTGAAATAATTTTATATTTTTACCATATTTAAATATATTTAGCAGATTTGTGAAAAATGTGTACTGTGCGTTCTGGGTGTTGCACCACAGCTTATAGTCAGTTTTTCCATAAATGTCAGCAGAATGATCTGGGATTAATTCTTGGCAGTCAACACATTTACTTCATTTGACACTCACCCCTGCAGGGCTTCTCAGCATACCATTTTCACTCTTCCTGTATCCATCAGTAAACGTGTACTCAGACTGGAACAACAGGCAAACAGTTAGCCACTTGTTATCAACTTATGAGATGAAAAGAGCCACATTATTTCCTTTTAGATCCTGTTGTTACTTAACAGTTAAAATCCAAAAAAGTTACAAATCTCACATTAAAGGATTAACGTTAGTTCACTTCCAGAATAAAAAAAATATTTTTATTTATAATTTACTCACCCCCATGTCACCCAAGATGTTCATGTCTTTCTTTCTTCAGTCGAAAAGAAATTAAGGTTTCTGAGGAAAACATTCCAGGATTTTTAGTGGACTTCAATGGGGATCAACGGGCTGAAGGTCCAAACTGCAGTTTCAGTGCAGCTTCAAAGGACTCTACATGATCCCAGCGGAGGAATAAGGGTCTTATCTACTGAAACACTCTGCCATTTTATTTATTTTATTAATTTTTTTTTAAATGTATATACTTTTTAACCACAAATGCTCGTCTTGCACTTGCTCGACCTCACACATTACATAGTCATGTTGGAAAGGTCACACGTGCCGTAGGCAGAAGAACCGACCCAGTGTTTACAAAGCAAATGTGCAAAAAAAAGTCAAACCCCCTTTACAAAAAAAGGTAAAACAACGATGTCGAACGATTTTGAAGTTGCAGGAGAAAATGAGATGGAGTACACTGAAGTACACAGCTGAAGATCTAACCATGTGTGATCTTTTTTAACGTGATTACGTAATGTGTGAAGTCGAGTTAGTACAAGACTAGCTTCTGTGGTTAAAAAGTAAATACATTTTTATTTGTTTTTAAGAAAATGACCAATCATTTTGCTAGATAAGACCCTTATTCTTCGGCTGTAGAGCCTTTTGAAGCTGCTATGAAACTGCATTTTGGACCTTCAACCCGTTGGGTCCCACTGAAGTCCACTATATGGAGAAAAATCCTGGAATGTTTTCCTCGAAAACCTTAATTTCTTTGCAACTGAAGAAAGAAAGACATGAACATCTTGAATGGCATGGGGGTGAGTAAATTATCAGGAAAGTTTTATTCTGGGAGTGTACTAATCCTTTAATGCTTATAGGACAAAACGAAATCAAAATCATGCAAAAAAAAAAATAAATAAATAAAATCCATGGACACGAAATAAAATTTTATCAGAAGCTTCTTCTAATGTATCTATACTGTGCATACTACTGCACAGAAGATTGGGATTGGTAAAGTCTTGTTTCTTATGCTCACCAAGGCTGCATTTGTTTGATCCAAATATATTATAAAATGCAATTTATTCATGTGATCAAAGCTAGATTTTCAGCATCATTACTCCAGGCTTCAGGGTCACATGATCCTTCAGAAATCAGTCTAATATGCTGATTTGCTGCTAAAATGTCTTTACTGTCACTTTTGATCAATTTAATGCATCCTCAATGAACAAAGTGATAATTTATTTTGAGGACAAAACAAATTACCGACCCCAAACCATACAACAGTAGCTATAGCACCATACAGAAGTTAACAGTCACTATGAGCCAAACTACCACTAGTGCCAAAAAAAAAGTGCTTGGCACCCTGTAACTACATATAAATAATTTGATTATAATATGAACATTTAGCATAACAGGTCCAAACATGTAAAAGAACCTCGACAGCCAAATTATAACAAGTGTGTTGTTAACAACCTGCTGTTATGTGTTAGTCTTACAGACAGCATGTAGCAACATGTAGAGCTTTTCCATTCAGTATAACTCATCTTGAAATCCTATTCACTGTGCCAAAATGCAACAACATACATCATCTGGCTTTTGGCCGTGTAGGCATTAGGCCGATGAGAAAAGCAACAGAAAAAAAAAGAGAGAAAAAACTTGTATGTACCGGTGCAGAAGGAGCTTTCCAGCTTTCCTTCCAAAACACTGGATCGGGCTGAGGAGAAAAAAAAAATAACGGTAACACTTTATTTTAGGGTCTCTTAACTAGTTGCTTATTAGCATGCATATTACTAAAATATTAGCCATTTATTAGTAGTAATTAAACACATTTTAATGCCTTATTCTACATACCTAATCCTACCCATTGCCTAAACTTAACAACTACCTTACTAACTATTAATAAGCAGCAAATTAGGAATTTATTGAGGGAAAAGTTAATAGTAGTTAATAATGAATAAGTGTTCCCTATTCTAAAGTGTTACCAAAATGATAATCACAGGCAAAATGATGATCACATGTTCTGCTCTTAGACCATAGGTCCTGCTTGTAAAACCGCACCAAATATTCCCAGGTAAACAGTTTCAGGCCTTATATGCAAATATCAGAGCAAACACTTTGAAATGTCCTGGAACAAGTTATGGGTGCACACAAATAATCTGTAGTCAAATGAAATGAATATTTAAATACAGATACAATCTCATTCGAAAATACTAAGTTACATTTTTCAAAAATGTGCAAAATGTAATCAGATTTACTTTAATTTAGACTGACAAATATCAGCCTATGAAAACAGTTCGTGAAAAAAAATGATTGTGTCATATATTTGTGTAAAATTTACTGCAATACAAGACACACAACATCAAAGGGACATCAAATACCAAATTATACTTATAAGAAATGAAACTCAGGCACACAATCAATAGTTTCTACAGCTCTTACTAAATTCATAACTCTAAACTTTCAACAAGACTGACAGTTTCGCATACCTTATAGATTGAGCCTCCTCCCTCTTCATTGTATTTGACAAGTGTTTGGTTGCCCTCAATCTGCAGGTTCAGAGGGATGTGTTGAAAATTCTTGCTTTGGCACTCACAGAGGAAACAAAAGAGGAGCATCACTGCAAAACAACAAGGTGCCATTATATAACATACAGTACATATTACACAGCATTGGAGGATGTGGAGAGTATGTGCCATAAAATGAACTGCACTTTTGCAAAAGTTCTTATACAATCAAAACATTGCAGCAGAACTGTTGTTGTAGGCTGTATTTGATATTTTTGTCTGTCTGTTGTGTTGTTGAAACTCACAGAACAATAGGAGAAGTCCAGCAAACAGGAGACCGATGGCTGCTGGACCCAGTCTTGAGGAGAAAGGAAGACGGCCACGGCACATGTTGATTCCTGTGCACTCACACACAACCACCTGAAGAACGTCTTCTCCTTGCAGACCCTGCTGATCCTGTATCTTCAAAGGAACGGAGTAGTTTCCATATGGCAGAGTCGTCAAACTTATTAGAGAGGTGTTTGTTCCTGCGGTACAAACCCAGCAATATTGATGCTGTAAAACAGGGTTAACTAAAACCATAACAAAACATTTCTGTTTCTTGAAATAAACTTATTGTATTTCAGTGAGTAGCTAAGGAAATACAGGTATGTCTCACTGGGAACACTTTTGTATATGGACCAATTCTCACTATTAACTAGTTGCTTATTAGCATGTACAGTATATTACTAGCATATTGGCTTATATTGGTTTATTAGTAATTAAAAAGCATATATTAATGCCTTATTCCAACCGTATTCTAGATCTCGTAATCCTACCCCATACCTAAACTTAACAACTACCTTACTAACTATTCATAAGCAGCAAATTAGTAGTTTATTGAGGCAAAAGTCATAGTTAATGGTTAGTTAACAGTGAGAAATAAAGTGTGACCATCTCTTTTAGTACTAACTGTGCCAAATGTACTATTTTAGTATTTGATGTAATAAAAATAACTACAACTAAAACTGAAATAAAATTGAATTAAAAAAAATATATAGACATTAAAAACTATTACAAAGTAAAACTACTAAAACCTTAACTATAGTTAAAAAGAAAACTGAAAATATAATAATAATACTATATATACAAATTATACAAATTATAATAGTGTCTCAATAATAAAATAACACTGGTATGAAACTATATGTGAGATGTTTACAGCATACCTCCTTAAATTATGTTAGATTTATATTTTTCATCAAGAAAAAAAAAAAAAAACAGTAAGGCTTTAGTTTAGGGACAAATTCTCACTATTAACTAGTTTCTTATTAGCATGCATATTACTGCATATTGGCTGTTTATTAGTACTTATAAAACACATATGTGACCCTGGACCACAAAACCGGTCATAAGGGTCAATTTTTTCGAAATTGAGATTTATACATCATCTGAAAGCTGAATAAATTTGTTAGGATAGGACAATATTTGGCTGAGATACAACTATTTAAAAAACTGTGATCTGAGGGTGCAAAAAATATCTAAATATCGAGAAAATCGCCTTTAAAGTTGTCCAAATGAAGTTCTTAGCAATGCATATTACTAATCAAAAATTAAGTTGTGATATATTTACAGTAGGAAATTTACAAAATCTCTTTACTCTTGATCTTTACTTAATGTCCTAATGATTTTTGGCATAAAAGAAAAATCAATAATTTTGACCCATACAATGCATTTTTGGCTATTGCTACAAATATACCCGTGCTATACTTATGACTGGTTTTGTGCTCCAGGGTCACATATTAATGCCTTATTCTGCATGACCATATTTTAGATCCTCTAATCCAACCCCATACCTAAACTTAACTACCTTACTATCTTTTAATAAGCAGCAAATTATGAGTTTATTGAGGCAAAAGTCATAGTTAATAGTGAGAATTGTTCCCAAAACTAAAGCGCGACTAAAAAAAGCATCTTACCAATATAATTAGTAAAATTCAAGAAATGTTTTGAATAAACAAGTCCTAGTAATTCTCTTGTAAATGTATCACGTTTTTATATTTTTACTAGATACAAAAAGAAAATAATTTGTATTGTCCAGCTAACTGATGGAGCCAGAAACATCTTCAACCATTAACAGTGAATGAAGTAAATGAAATGTTTGTGACCTGACCTGTGGTAGGATCCAGCTTCCAGAGATTCTTCAGCTCTTCCTCTCCTCCCAGAGAGAAGGCGAAAGGACTTGCAAACGGAGGGCCGTCAAGGTCTGTTGGTTTCACATCCACGTGATTGACTTTGTTCCCGCACATGACCGCATTTTTAGATACGAGATAGGGAGCGTTATCGTTCTGGTCGCCTAGGTAGACCTCTACAGTACATGTGCCTGTAGCTGGAGGCTGTCCTGTGAACAGCATGTGGGAAAAGGTCAGCGACAGCTGCATTCAGAGATTAAATTAGTGTTTTTAAGAACAGTAAAATGACTTTCAGTGCTTTCACAAACGTTTGGATTGTGTTGAACATACTGAGAACAGATAGTTCGGTGCTTACCGTCATCTATAGCATGTACTACGACAGTGTAGGTGCCATTTTTTATAAAAGGAGACTCCCAGTCCATCTTCTGAACTGTGGTGATCTTTCCTGTCTTCGGATCCACACTCACCCATTTGGCTGGGTCTTGAACTAACTCATATCTACATACACATACAGACTGTAAAACACTTTTACTCTCTGTCAGATCAGATCACCGTCCATTTTCCTCTACATCTCTGGTGTGTGTGTGTGTGTGTGTGTGTGTGTGTGTGTGTGTGTGTGTGTGTGTGTGTTCTTTGTTGCTTTATATTTACATTATATATAACACAATTTTATATTAGAATTTTTTTTTCATATACAGTATTGTTAAAGAGTTTGTGGTCAGTATGACTTTTTAAAATTAAATTAATACTTGTATTCAGCAAGGATGCATTAATTTGATTCAAAATGACAGGGACTTTTTTCTATTGTTACTATATATATATATATATATATATATATATATATATATATATATATATATATATATATATATATATATATATATATTTCTAGAGCAGCAAATCAGCATATTAGACTGATTTCTGAAGGATCATGTGACACTGAAGACTGGAGTAATGATGCTGAACATTCAGCTTTTTAAACTGTAATAATATTTCATCTTTTACTATATAAAATAAATGCAGCCTTGGTGAGCAGCAGAGACTTTTTCAAAGGTTTTTTTTTTTTTTTTGCTTTTTTTATTTTTCTCAAAATCCTTAGAGAATCTGCCCAACCCCTAAAATTTTGAATGATTGTGTACTTAATGAAACTGGCATATAATTTTATATATATTATATTTTTACATTTTATAATATTTGAATTTTATAATATCATAATTTGATTTGATATTTTAGATATTATAAAATAAAATTAGCATACAAATCTTCAAAAATGAAAATTATTTTAATTGATGGGTAATTTGATGCTGTGCAGCTCAACCACACCTGAGTTTGTTAACGTCCGAATCCTCATCTTTGATCTCGGGTACTAATAACACATCTCCCAGAGGTCCGTTTTCATTCCGGTAAACTTTTTCAATTAGCTTTTTAAACACAGGGGGATCGTTCACATCATTGACTTTCACTGACACTTTGGCAGTGTTTGGCTTTGGTGTGGGTCCTGCTACAGCCTTTCCATCAACACACTGAAATAATTTCTCCTCGTTCTCGACTGCTATCTCCAGCTCTTTGACCTCAGTTTTCTCGAAATTTTTCCCCTGTGAAAATACAAGCATGTTAAATGCTGTCTATCTTTTTTTCTAATTCAATCCTGTTTTTCAGCCCACCAACACAATGTAAAACTAGCATGCGTACTGAAAGAAGTAACTGTAATAAGTATGTGAGTAAATCTGTGAAGTCTGCTTTTTTATTATTGAATTCACCCGATGAAGAAGCAATGGCTACCATCAATAAACAGTTGATGGTAGCCATTGAATTCTTTTGTGCTCATCAGAAGAAAGAAACTCAAACAGGTTTGGATCGACAGTGTGATTAAATGATGACAGATCTTCATTTTTCTAAGAAGCATATGAAATATTTAAAGGGAACAGTGGCATTTACCTTGATAACAGACAGCACACCTTCATTGGTTTTGGGGTCTGTCTCGATCTTATAATTTCCTTCCTCATTGCCCTTCAGGATGGAGAACACTGCTGTTGAACCAGGCGTGTTCGGTGTGTCCTTGTCTTTGATGCTGATTCTTAGGATCTCCTTTAATTCCATTTCCATCACTTCAGTGTTGTACTGTTATACACACATATATTCATTTATATCAAAGTATATCATATCAGATCCCATTTATTAAAAAGCCAAGTTAAAAAAAAATCATAATATTTATTATTATTATTATTATTATTATTATTATTATTAGTTCTAATAACTTTTTTTTTTTTTAATAAAGTTCCCATTAAGTTATGGAAACATTATTTCTGAAAGCTAATGTTTAAATGTTTAGTTTTTTTAAATATTAAAAAAATAGTTATGGTAAGAGAACACTCCATTTTATTATTTTGCAAGCCTTATGGGAATGTTACATTTGAATGCTCTGAAACAAGTAGTCAAATTTAAAAAAAAAAGTTTCAGGAAAAAAACGCTCCATGAACGATGTATAAAAAATATTTTTGTGATAATGTTTTGAGATCATTATTAAATACCAGATAACTTTGAATGAATGCTCTATTAATGTTACTAGCAAGACAATTGTACATAAATATATATATATATATATATATATATATATATATATATATATATATATATATATATATATATATTCAGTGGTGTTTGCTCATTCAAAACTCCCTGAAGTGTTGCTATGCCATTGAGGAGTACTGATTGGTTTTTAGTGTGTTGCTATGCTTCTTTCCCTTAGCAAGCACCCAACTGACTGTTTACAAACAGGTTTCCTAAACACTTCTGTCATTGGTCAGCCCAAAACTCACGCCATTGGCTGACGCAGTGTTACTATGTCAGACAGCAAACACGTCACAGTGTTTACATTTTTTCACATATCAATCTGCACATGGCTTCCTTATAGTTGTGTGCATATTAAAATGGGATTGTGCAACTAGCCAGACTCACCGTGGCCGAACTGAATTCTGGGGGATGGGTGTTGGAATCAGTGATATCCAGAATAACAGTTGCAGTTGAAGACATTGTAGGTGTTCCTTGATCCCTCGCTTCAACTAGCACTTTATATTGTTTTACTTTCTAAAATACGGGAGACAGAAGATATGAGAAATACTGAAAAATGCTGAAAACGTGCATTCAGCATTAGTTACTCACATCATAATCAAAGCATCCCGTGAAGGCGAGCTGTTTGACTGTAGTGGTAGTAGGTAAGTCCTTCAGGGTAAATTTTGGTGAAGCAGGGTCTTGTGACACCACCTTCATGGTGAACTGGGAATTAGGAGTATCCTTCTGATCACTGTCATGAGCTTGTAATGTCACTTTGACTATGCCTATTAAAACAAGGATGATTAGAAAAAGAAAAAAAAAAAATCTGCCTGCCCTTTATTTTTAAAAGTTATTTTCAATAACTGCTCCTTTTGGACTGGAGAGTAAGTTTTGACTTTTAAAAGTGTTAGTATGTATAAATATTACAATGAATTCTTTTATCTGAAAAGATCAAGAACATTAACACTTCGAACAGCATTAGAGTGTGTGATTTCTGTGTCGCCAAATAGAAATACTAAAAAAAAAAAAAAAAAAAAATTACAAATGCTGCACTGGGGCGGTACACTTTCAGAAGGTACAAATATGTTTAGGTTCTAACATATACACTGTAGATACTAATAAATATATAAGGTATATATATTCAAGGTAAGTCACCATACAAATTACTGTATTACTATATTAAGCCATGACTAAAGAAAGCATTATAACAGAAAAAAAAAACTGCACACTTTATCTTCATATATATTCAGTAACCTTCAGGTGTGTTCTCGGGAACATGTGCATGTATAGAGCTCGGAGTGAACTGAGGACTATTGTCATTCTTGTCCTTTATTTCTACATTAAATGACAGCGTTTTGTCCAATGTGGCTCCAGTCTGCCTGTCTAGTACATCAAAGTCCACCTACAAAAGAATCAAAAAGCCACAATGAACTACATCGATATAAACCGAATCAGTCCTTCCTGTTAGCATCATGACAAACTCAACAAATCTTGTTTAGTCTTACATGGAAGATGGGGTACTGTTCCCTGTCGATGGGCCGGTGTACATATACAATCCCGCTGTTTTCATCAATGGTAAACAAACCAATAGGTTTTTTTGTCACTCCGTCTCCTTCGATGCGGAACTTGACAGTGTTGTCCACCTTTTTCTCATTGTGCAGCTAACATCAATTAAACCAAAACTACATGAGAATCATGTACAGGTAAAGTATAATTTATGATCATTTATTTGCATCCATTATTAAGATTGTAAATCCATTCTGATATTCGCTTACATAAACCAAATGACACCTCATGAAAAACCCAATCAAATCAACAATTGAGTTTTATGGATTTTAGTTTTATGTCCAAAGCTTTGAGGACATCTGCTAGTGAACTCCTAAATACATACTGTATACATTTACATTTATTCGTTTAGTAGACGCCAAGGAGACTTGCAGATGTGAGCTATCTATAAAATTACAATCAACCCAAACAACCCGGCAGCACAGAACAGAAAACAGTGCTCGTGAAGAGATTTTATGAGGAACACGAATAGGAGTGAAGTTACCTGTGTTACTATCGTGGGATACGGTCCAGGCATGTTCTCTTCCAGATCAATGGTGGACAGAACCCATCTTCTCTTTGAACGAATAAGAATAGCATCCTTTGAGATAGAGGGAGATACAATGAGTGATCAGTAATGAAAAGCTACAGACAAACTTCTTCTGATTCAAACGACACACCTCTCTGATTCGGAAACAGGCTACAAAACTAAAAGAAAAAAAAAAAGAAAAAGAAAATTCTTTTATAATTTGTCAGGACATAGCTGATATATTAAGTTATAACAATATATCAACTCTATTTTGGGTAATTTAAAGTAATAACACTTTAATACCATATATAATGCTAGTACTTTAAATTATCCAAAATAAATAAAGAAAATAAAAAAACACATAAAGCTCATTGGATCCTGTGTGACCTTGTGGAACTCATCAAACCCAACATGGAAAGATGAAGTCTGAAGATTTCATCTAATTTTTAAAATCATCTGTTTGATAGTAAGGTGTCTTTCAAAGATACTGTTTTAGTTCATGTTTTTACTTACATTATGTAATATATGTGTATTTAAATTAGTGCTGTCAAACGATTAATCATGATTAATCGCATTCAAAATAAAAGTTTTTGTTTACATACTATATGAGTGTGTACTGTGTATATATAAATAAACACAAACACATGCATGTATATATTTAAGAAAAGTATGTTATGTTTATAAATTAAATACATTTATATGATATAAAATATAATAATACAAATGTATAAATGTATATACATGTAAATATTTTCAAAATATATACTGAATGTGTGTATTTATATATACATAATACATAAACCCAGAACACTCACATATATTATGTAAACAAAAACTTTTATTTGAGATGCGATTAATCGTGATTAATCGTTTGACAGCACTCATTTAAATCTAAATTAGGTCTTGTATTGTGGTCTGATGATAAGTGGGATTTTAAGTTTTGAGACATGTTGTGTCAAGACAGTGAGCTGAGATATTACGTGCTGATTTGGTCTTTTAGATTACCCACCCGCTTTTCCCGATTGCTGGTATAATTTTTGCTGGAAGCAGCCACATCAACAAGCTGATGAATAGACAAAAAACAGGGTGAGACTAATTAATGAACATACAATCATCGAAATCATCAATCATCTGATTGAATAGAAACCCTTCTTATTGCCTGAGAAAAGATTATTACGTATCACTGGCAGGTTTAAGCACACAAATAGTGTTGTTATGATGTACAGTCATTTAACTTGACTGTTCTGTGTCCAAAAAAGCTTTTCAGGCTTGACCAAAATGTTTAAAAATTTTAAACAAATAGCTTTAACAGTTATAAGGTTAGGGGGGTTATTAAAATCACTAACCCTTGGAATGAACAATAAACATTTGCATTATATGATAACACCTTCCTGTTAAACTCATAAACTTGGGCTAAAATGCAAAAAATAAATAAACAAATAAAATAAATAAATAAAACATTTTGATTGACATTCTTTCAATTGTCTTTAATTACACACTGTCATGTTGTCGATCTTGTTTAAAAAATGCAAATCAAAGTCAACATGAAAAACAGTAACCTATCATACCAAATCCCTTACTAACATCAAAAGTGTTATAACATATGCCGTGCTTAAACCTTCTCACACCCAGTATAAAAAATATATATA
Source organism: Spinibarbus caldwelli (assembly GCA_039654775.1). Taxonomy (NCBI): domain Eukaryota; kingdom Metazoa; phylum Chordata; class Actinopteri; order Cypriniformes; family Cyprinidae; genus Spinibarbus; species Spinibarbus caldwelli. The sequence goes on from CM077260.1 coordinate 25,921,790, forward strand.
TATACATGGTTCACATGTGGCTGTTGTCAAAATATAATTACCAGTTTTGTTCTTGTAATTGTCAATGAAAAATGATGCCAATACAGTATGAACTCTCTCTTAAATTTCACATTATTTTATTAAGTTCTTGAACAGGAAACTCTAAAAAAAAAAAAAAACTATAAATGTCTTAGGCTTAGGGTGTTATTTTTTATGCGCAATCCAGGCAGTATCAGGCACATGGTCTCAGATCCTCCTAAAGGTTTGGTGAGGTGGCCTGAGTTTGGTTTGCTTGTACGTCCTTTTGTAGTTCCATTGATTCACGTGATGTCCCCTTTTAAGTTCACTAACACTGTGAACTCCAAAAGCACTGAGGCAGCTGGTTCTCTTTTTGGTTCGAACTGGGTGTGTATAGTATTTTATATATATACAGCACTGTGTCTGAAAGCATGCCTTATTAATCCATGAAATACTTCATGAAATTACTGGTGAAGCTTTCGCAAGGTTAAACAGACACAATGCAAATGCCGTTTGTACCTGCAAGACACCACCACCATCGCATTAAATGCTATTTTGTTTTTACCACCTGCTAAAGATGAACAACGACACTCTATAAATTATAGATTCCATAAGGAGATTTTCACAGTGATTACATGAAGAAATACTATATATACAAACATTTAAAAAAAATAAAGAAATTAAATAAAAATGATAAATGCATACAATAAAATTTCAAAAATAAAGCTAAAAACAATTCAAAATATTAAAAAACAAAAGGTATAAGTGTATAATAATGATTCTAACATAACACTAAGCCAAACACCAAAAAACAACTACATATATGTGTATGTACAACCACACACACATACATATATATACATATATACACATTTATAAATTCAATATATATATATATTATTTCATTTCCATTTAGTTTGTTAAAGTATTAAAATAACTCAAAAAATAAAACTTAATAAAAAACCTATACAGACATAATAAATACAGACATAATTTAACTAAAATTAAAATAGATAACAAATACAAATGAAACTACATTAGTTTATCAGTAATCCTAAAAAAAAAAACACTGAGCCAAACACACATGCTAAAAAAACAACAACTTACTGATACAAGTAAGAAATGGTTAAAAAACTGAAACAGAAGTGAAACAAGTAGTAGGAAAGAGGATAAATAAAAATCAATATTTATATCCTTTGCCGGTGTCCCTGCCCGGTGGAGTCGCACGGTAGAGTCGATGGTCTTTACACACTTCGGTCTTCACACGACAGCTGCCGCGACCGCAGCCGCGGTAAACTAAGCTTTTTTATACCCATCTAACAAAATACTAATTGAATTCAGCTGAACACACTTTCCTTTTTATCACAACATCCTTTTTATCACAACAAATGGCCAAGCAAGCGCAGACACTGACAAGGTACGCGATACAGTAAGAGACCAAACACAATTTCAGCATGTCTCCACACAGTAAACAAAACAAGCATTTACTAGCAACGACAACTGCACTAAACACTAATGAGACAAGTAAATACACTTACGAGCTGCTTTTAACTTCCGCTGATAGACTGCTTCTCTCAAAGAGTATTTCTTTACACTGTTATTTATTATTTATCTGGTTTATTGTGGTTGTATTATATGTGAGATTTCTAAAAGCTCCAAATAGACAATTTTCAACACTTTATTAAAAATAGACCTGAGGATACAATACAGAATACGACTAGATAAGACTAAAGACTAGTCACCATTGTTAATAAAATGATTAACAATAATGATTAAAGTTGACTCATTGAATAAAAGGTTACTCACGGCAAGTAGAATCAGGAATAAAGTGCTCTTCGTCATTCTGCTGCGCTCCTGTTAGCAAGCGCTCTCCAAATGTCAGATCAGCACCTGTGACAATCACCTTTTGTGTACTATTGCGCATCTATGTGGATGTGTGTGTTTGTGTGTGTGTGTGTGTGTGTAAACGGTGCCTGTGAATACAATGAGTCATCTATCAACACAAAAACTCTTCAGGGCAGCGGCCTGGGAGTGGCTACTCCGCAGCGAACAGCGAATGAGGTTTCACCTCAGTTTTCCCTTCAGCTAAAAGAAGACAAACTGGCTGCTCAGCTTGCCATCTGCCAAGTGGAAATAAGCACTTTTGGCAGTAACCCTGAGTTTATGTGTAGATCAAACATTCAACTCTGCTACTTATATGCAAAGAACGTTCACTACAAGCCTGGGCCTGTATTTACTGATGCATTTATCTGAGGAGGATGTGAACTACGTCTCAAGGCACATGCTGTGGTATGTATCACAAGAGTGTGTTAGGATGTGAAAAGTGGTCTTAAAATGGACCTATTACTTTTACATTTTCCTAGTAACCACCCACAACACCCTAACATACAGCAATGCTCTGGCAATCACCATCATCATCATTGTGGTGAGCTTGCTATTCACATTTCTTTTTTGTTTTTATATATGCTATTTCAGAATTTATTTTATTTTATTTTTTTGGTCTTTTTGTAAGTTTGTCTTTTTTTCTGTAGGAATGTTCAACATAGGCTGAGTGAAAATGTGTTTTTCATGTTTTATTGCAGCTTTATCTCTATTTTGTCATTGTATGTTGTTAAATTTTCAGGGTATTTTAAGTGATCCACTACATGAAAAGTACCTTGTCAAAATTGAAAATCTGCTGAAAATTTACTCCTCCTCATCAATGATGTAGATGAGTTTGATGCTTCATAAAAACAGGTTTGTAGACATTTAACCTTGCATCACTTGTTCATCAATGGATCCTCTGCAGTGAATGGGTGCCGTCAGAATGAGAGTCCAAACAGCTGATAAAAACACCACAATAATCCACAAGTAATCCACACCACTCCAGTCCATCAGTTAATGTCTTGTGAAGTGAAAAGCTGCTGTTTGGAAGAAATCCAACATTAAGACATTTTGAACTGCAAGCGGTTGTTTCTAGCTAATATACAAGTATAAGTATTTAAGTATAAAAAGGATCAAGGGAAAAATGTTACTCTGCAGTTAGATGTGTCCATGTCTATAGCATAAGACAGTGGTTTTTAACCACATAACTTTTAAGAGGGCCTCAAGTTCACATAAAATGATTTAAAACAAAGACAAGCAATAAAATAAGCTAAAACAAGTAAAACTTATTTTAATTCACCGCTTCAGTTTTCTCCCCTTTTAAATAATTCGTCACCTTGGAATTATAAGATTCTATCTGACATTTTTGTCAAAATGGAGTTATTCACATATTCTTATTATGTGACAACTTATTTACATTATGTGATGTTTCTTTTGTAAGCTGTGTACATTTTGGGCCTTTTTTTAGAAAACAAAAAGGATTCCATCTACAGAAGTCTATGGAATGCAAAAAATTTGAAGGTCAATATCTCAAAACTGCTCAGAATGTAGATAGAACCTTATAATTCCAAGGTGGCGAATTATAAAAGTGTGATTTATAATTCTAGAAAAGTTTAAATTAAATCTTATAACTCCATGGACATTTCATACATTTTATGAATCCTTTTTTAAGATAATTTGTCTAGTTATGCCAAGCTCTAAAATATTTTATAAGTAGAAGTTATAAGTAAAATTTTATTCCTATCCAATAAATCACAAATAAGTGGAACAGGGCCTTCAAATTTTGTTGTGGACACAGAATAGCCTTGGAGACAAAAGCCTAATGAAACCTAATGAAAACTTATGCCTGTGTTTTCTGATCACATGGGTTTACTTGTTTTGATTGTTGACAGGCTAGATATTTGTCAGTTAACTGCCTCAAGCCAGAAAAAAATAAAAATCACATGCACCTTTTCTGTGGTACTACAGTAATTATCTGTGTGCACCCCTCAGGACTGACAAAAGGTAATGACCGTGACTATTAAAAACTTGATTTTTATGTTTAGTACATACAGACACTGTGACTCATATTTTCTGTGAGAACCTTACCAGACACTTCTGAGAAAGTGATGTACTACATCCACTACCTGAAACTGCTGCAGTTTAAACAGCAGCAAAACATGTAAAACAGCACTTTTAATTGATTTCACCATTCCAATACTGTGGAAAATTAATTCTGAAAATATTATAAAATATATACAAATAGTGTGCAAATATTATATAATTGTGTATTTAGAATACATAACATTCTAACTATGAAAATAGCCATATCAAGTAAAAGGAGTAGGCAATTGCATTCCAAAAATCCACAGAATATTAATAAACACAAACATATAATTTGAGATGTGATGGGTATAACCCCAATTAAACACACCTGAACGAGCCATACAAGGTGAACAGGATCACTAGAAACTTCCAGCCAAGTGTGTTTGGGGCAAGTTGGAGCTAAACTGCAGGACGTTGGCCCTCCAGGAGCAGGATTGGATTCTCGGCTGTAAATGATGTGATTCATCGTGTTTAACAGACGAACATCCTGAGGCATTGCTTTTCTCCATATTACTAATAACTCATCGACTTTTGCACTTATTGAAATGCTGCTAAAACTCTTATTCAGTTTAATTAAAAATGTATTTATAGCCAAATCATTGCAAAGCAGCTTTCCTTACAAATCTCACAGCGAACCAGCCAAAGACAACAGTGGAAAACTCATAACCTGAGATGTTAATGTAGATAGGAAGAAACATTGGGAGGAGCCCATCTCATCAGTCTGGCATCTATACCGATTACAGTTACATGTATTATTGTAATTATAATACTAATTAATTTGTCAGTCAAAATATGTAATGAATAACTCTGGCATTCTGGAATATTTTGGTAAGATAAGATCAGTGACGGAGCCAGAGGGGAGTCCAGGGTGGCACACTGTTAATTATATAAATGTTCAATAATAAGAGAATATTAATGTTGGTTGCAAGATACAGAAGAATATATTCAAAGCTAGTCACACATTGCATATTTGTCTCGCATCATTGTTAATGTACAATGACTTCAACCTCAGCTGGAAAAGTGTGTATAGACTTTTTTTTTTTTTTTTCAGTAATACATTTGTCTTTCTGTGGACTGAATAAAGTCAATGCTTCATTTAGAGAGATACATGTTTTTACAGCAAAACTCATTGACACCCAGCAAACTTTTTGCCTGTAAGGTGATTACAACCCGAATTCCGGAAATGTTGGGATGTTTTTTAAATTTGAATAAAATTAAAACTAAAAGACTTTCAAATCACATGATCCAATATTTTATTCACAATAGAACACAGAGAACATAAATGTTTAAATGGAGAAATTTTACACTTTTATCTACTAAATGAGCTCATTTCAAATTTGATGCCTGCTACGGGTCTCAAAAAAGTTGCCACGGGGGCAACAAAGGGCTGAAAAAGCAAGAAATTTTGAAAAGATTCAGCTGGGAGAACATCTAGCAACTAATTAAGTTAATTGACGTCAGGTCTGTAACATGATTAGCTATAAAATCGATGTCTTAGAGAGTCTCTCAGAAGTAAAGTTGGGCTCTCTTTGTGAAAGATTGTGCAAAAAGATTGTGGAATACTTTAAAAACAGCGTTCCTCAAAGTCAAATTGCAAAGGCTTTGCAAATCTCATCATCTACAGTGCATAACATCATCCAACCCGGTATCACGCCAAAGTGTGTAATAGACACACTGGTCCACTCGAGGATGCGTGTGAATGTCACGCTTTGCCTCCTCTAGGCGTGAAAATGACATGCATATATTAAGCTGGAGTTACCACTGGAGGACCAGCAGGAGCAATAATTTCCCCAATGGCAACAACTCCACACGGACCAAAGACCAGCGATATAGTGCGTTAAAAGATGGATTTACATGATTTCAAGACGCATACAGGTAGGGTTTCCAGCCGTCTCGTAAAATAGTCGATCGTCCCGTATTTATGAATGAAATTATTTGATATTTTCCTGTCGTGGGAAAGGGATCATTTAAAATGTCCACACATTTACCATATTTTTTACCATAGTAACTGTCGCTCAACCATGTCATGTGTAGTCAATCCCTTACAAAAATTAACCATGGTTTTATTGTAGTAAAAGTGTAGTAATGTTTTTTGTTTTAATGAATTGTATGGCTTTTGCTAAATAAACCACACACAGTCTGTTCCTTGTCTTACTGAATTGTGTAATAGTACAAAGTGTCACAGTATGTATTGGTTATTTAAATTGGTGTCTTTGTTTACTGTCAACACTGTATTTTTGTTCCTGATCTAATGAAATAAATGGAGCCCATTCCAAATAGGCACTGATGTAGATTTTTCGGGGGGTCTATTCTTATTCTAAGATAACAATGACTTGCAACTTACACATTGACAAGTTGTTGAAAAGACAATCCAAAAAATGTGACTCAGCACAGTTTGCTGTGAATGATGAGAATAGATCTGTGTATGTTTTACTGCTCTGCCATCCCCAGGGGCCCAGTAGAGTCCCCTGGAAGAGCAAAAATATTTAACATTTCAAATGGCTGTAAATCAAAGTCTGATTATAGTTTTAAAGAGAAATTTGGCAGGACAACTATTTATGCTGTGTTAATTAAATAATGTTGGACAGAGCTTTCAGACCTATATGGAAAGGTGGTATACAGGTGTTTAAAAAAGTTCTCTTAGTAAAATACCAAATTTCAACCTGCCTCTTAAATATGTCATGAATGTTTGCACAATTAACATGTTTAGATATACCTTTAAAGATTGTATTTTCCCCCCTTTTATTATTAAACATTTTAAACTACATTATCCATAAGCCTCTGCCATTCAAACGCGAAAAACATGGCGCTGGTATTTGTAGTTTAATAAAGTTATGCCCAGGGTTAGGGTTATGATCTTGGTAAAGTGGTAATTTCTCACGACAACACTGCATTGTTAACTGAAGGCATTACTGGCGTAATAATAACAGCAAAACATACTTTGCAACATTAAGTGTTTTTTAATTTGGGTTAAAAAATAGTCCAATCACAGCGAGGTCTGCGAGTGCCAAGAGAACTTCAAAGCCAATGGCAACCCAGTTGAGCAGAGGCATCACACTTACTTATCCATATATGGTCATCTATGACAGGATCTTCCGGGTTCTTGTAGTGAATGGACAGATAATCAGTTAAAGGCTTATTTGTCTCCACTCAATATAAAACTGCAGCAACAGATTGCATCGTGTGATTAACCCTGATGCAGCAATAGATTTGTTGATTATAGTGTATTTTTATTTATTTATTTATTTTTTTCAAACAAGGGTGTAATGGTTCCCATTGTATACATTGTTTACACTAATATTAATGTACAATATTTAAACTCAAAAGTGTGCATATACTGTGTGAAAAATTAATAATAAATGTCAAAATGTTTCATTTGCTTACAAAAAAAAAAACACCTCTGATAATTATTCAAACATGCAGTGTTTTTCTACTATTCAATTTTGCTTCTGTAACATTTACAGTGTATTTATAGTGTATTAAAGGTACAATTAATCACTTTTATGTTTCCTGGAAATGGACCCTACAAACTTGCCATTCTTAGCTCTATATATAAGTTTATTGATATGTCACACTTTTCCAAGACAAACAAAGTGCCCAGAACAGCACTCTCTCTCTCCAGTTTGTGCCACTATGAAAGAAAAAAAAAAGCAGTTATAGTGAAATATAACAACTTAAAACAATGACTGATTAATAAAGTAATAAATGGGTACATGGAAATAAATATGCAACTAAAAAATATGCAATAAAAACCCCTTTTTTAAAAAATGGTCTAATATTCAAAAATAAAAAATAAAATGTTTACAGAAAATGTCATAAGATGCTAAATAATATTTTACAAACCGGGAGTTTTGAGGCTCCAGTTGAAAAAAAAATATTTTCTTCCCTTTAATGAACAAATAGTCAAAAAAAAAAAATTAAAAACCATATTTCAATATTTTACGATTATTATTTTCTTGTAATCATTGTTTGCTTCTATTGTGACTAAATGCAGGACCAATTAAAATGGTTAACAATTATAATATATAGTGACAGGAGTGCTCACAGTAGAGATGGGAGTGGGAGTGTTGACTGTAAAGGAGAAATTAATACAAGTAGACATGGTAAGACTGGAAATTGGCAGTAAAGGACTGAGAGCAGATGTGCCACACGAGAGAGAGCGATGTGGAAGCTTTTGGAAGGGCAGATATTGTGGAGAGCTGATGGAGAAGGACTAAGTAATCTGTGAGAAATCCTGCAAGACAGGAACAAAGAGAATTTATCACATGATGAACAATAAAAACCTTGACAACAGCAAATAGCAGACAACAACATACTGTAACTGCAGCGTGTATAACATTAAACAGACCATTATCGTCTGTTGGTGTGGATGCTAAAATATTTACCATTATATTACTTGTTCTTGGTGTGAACAGCTTTAAGTGATCTGATTTGGCCAAATTAATCGCAGATCTGATTTTTCACGTGACAAGTTAAACTAGCATTTCCAGACTCTTGCTTCTTAGACAGATCAACACGGAAAGAAAGGCAGACTGTGAGGTGTGGACAGATATCACGTACTGTTGGAACGGGAAGACGCTACACCAATTTGTAAAGGTTAATAAAGACTACAATGGACTTAAAATAAACTTTATGATATAAACACTCTGACTACTTACAATGGGCACAATCTGCATGAGAGTTGAGGCAATGGCCAAAGACAGCAGTAGTAGAATTTTGTACGAGTACGCTTGTACAATATCAAATGAATTTGCTGACTTGCACAGTTGTATGAATTATTACTACTTCAACATGAGACTTTTCTGGGGGTTCTTCCTGATGGGATCTGTAAAGCAAAGTTTAAGAAATATCACATGCTGTGCAAAATGTAACTGCAGTCAGGGATGGGCAGTATTTCAAATACATGTATTTAAAATACATATTTGAAATACAAAATACTATTTTGTATTTTGTATTTAAATACCTTTGAAAAAAATCAAATGTATTTTGTATTTAAATAGATTTAATCTTAGTATTTTTGTATTTTCAAAATACATAAAATACTTTTTGCCAATCAACCTCTTTATTAGACTGCTGATTTCCTGTATCAGCCAGTTCAAACTTCAAACATGCCACTTTCATGCATGTGAGCTGCAGCTGTATGACTCCATTTAGAATTGGGTAATGAAATTTTCTGGATTCCTGTAAGGAAATAAGGAATAATACTGCCTTTGTGTTCTATCAAAATTTCCTACTTCCAATTTCAGAAGTCCTGATTACAAGCATGTCGCATTCAAGTGCTTTGCTGTTGGAAAGAATAGGAATCATGAAGGACGGCAAGTTTCCTGGGAAAATCTTATTAAAGCCAAAATCGTAGATATTTAAGATATTTAATTTTGAATAAAAAGTAGCATCCCATTTGTTGACAACTGTATCATCATTCACAGTGCTACCTTTATAGTTAGCTTGTTGATGCACTACTATGTGCATGACTTTAACATTAAAACAAGGTAATCTTGCTTTTGTGGGAAAAAAAGCATACCTGTCCCAGCAGGTAAAAAAAAGAGCACGCGCAAGGGGAACATAGCATTAGCACTAGTCAGTCTTTTTTTTTTTTTTTGGTCAGATTTTGGTTTTATCAAAATCTGACCAAAAAATATTTATGGCAATATAACTATACAAAAATATTTATGGCAATATAACTAATATATATATATATATATATATATGTCAGCGATGATATAAGTGTAAATCGATTGAACTTTTTCTATGTCATTTATATATCATTGTGGTGTGCAAATATATCTGTGAAGCTTTTAGTGGGCAGGAGCTATTGACATGTCAGAGCGATAAAGAAACATGGATAAATGAGTAATTAGCAGCTCTCTGTGTGTGTGTATACCCCAAGACAAAGTTAACGGTCCCACTTTATATTGTGTCCCTAATACCTGTGTACTTACATACTAACTAGATGTGTACATAGTATGTAACCACAGTGTAAGTCCACATTGGTACATAGTATCTACAGCTGTAATATTTCTGTAACTACACACTTGTAACAACCCTCAAAATGGTATGTGTAAGTACAAATGTGTAACAGGACATTGGAAACAACACTTTTTTCACTTCACTAAGTACTCGTGTAACAGGAATAATATAACTACATTTTGTTACAACAGTATGTATAAGAGTAATTGGAACAATATGATCCAGGGGGTGGAGATGGATAGGTTTAGGGGTGGAATGGGATCCAGGGGGTGGAAACGGGTAGGTTTAGGGATATGTAAAGTGGGAGGAGTTGGATCTTGAGTTGGTGGAGTTGGTGGACCACTGTAATACCAGTGTACTTAAATGTTAACTCCTCAGGAACTGTCCACTTAATATAAAGTGTAACATTCTGGACACCAACCACAATTTATATGTAAAATATAAATTACTAAATTACTGGCCGCTGCTGTATAACATCAAAGTAATTACATGGTAAATCCATAGGAATTGTCTACTTAATATAAAGTGTAACACTTTCTTTACCAAAAAAAAAAGTGCTGTTAGTCCTGTTACACATTTGTACTTTCATTACAAATTAAAGTATTAGGGCATACTCATATTAGGCACAGTTGCCTTGTACTAAACCCCAAGCGCGATTGTCCTTTCGCTAACAGACAGATATCACAGGATTATTACAGAGGCAACTGAGGTTAATGGTGGAATTTGCAGCTTTACTCACAAACTACAATACCTGTTCATCAATAAGATGAGAACCAGACCCATTATAAATCTAAATGTACTCGAAATTAAATTAATTGAAAAGTGTGATATCCAAGTAGTAATAAAGATTTTTTGCTGTCATGATAACAATAGCGCACACAAAAATAGTAAATGAACTGTTCCATGGTCCAACGCGGTTAGCGATCACACTACATGTGTATCGCACACGAGCCACCTCTTCAAGTGGGCCAGGGCATGGTTAAATGAACCACACTGGACATGGTACAGAGCATTCACACTTGTGAAATGAACTGGACTTTGGGGTTCAATCGCGCTCAAGCACGGATCAGATCCTCTAGTGTGAGTACATCCTAAATCCAAGTGAATAGCAGATAGCACACCACAACTATAACCATAACAGCACAAAAAATGACGAATGATAAAAACATTGACAGCCAATCAGAATAATTTCTGCTTTAAAGAGCTTGAGCATTTAAAGTGACAGATGACACAACTGCATTGTATACTTAGAATACACTAATATAGTTATTTTATAATTATCGTTCTTGGTGTAAACAGGGCTTAATAGTGTTACTTCACTGGATGGCCAATTTCAAATGTATTTTGTGTATTTTCAAAATACAAAATACTGTATTTTTTATACATTTTATTTTTTTTTTTTTGATATACATTTATAAATTTTATACATTTTCCCACACAGTATTTTGTATTTGTATTTAAACACATTTTTCCACACAGTATTTTGTATTTTTATTTTAAATACATTTTAATGTATTTGTGCCCATCTCTGACTGCAGTACAGTTCAGTCAAGGTGCTGAGACCAACATAGACATACCATTGGAAGTGTTTGCATTTGCAGCTTTTGGTCTTCTCCATAAACGCACAAGATGTTCAAATTCAAATCCCATGACAAGCCTTCCTTTGGTCTTCCCTTTCAGCTGAAACGAAGAGAAATATACACATGTTGAGACAGTGTGTTAAAATGATCTATGACCAAAATATTTGAGGGAAGGACTGTAAGGAAAGTTATTAACACATAAAATAAGGGTGCGTTCATTAAAGCAAATTGTTTATAACCAAATGTGTTCAACATTACCTGTGAAGAGTTGAACCTTTGAAGGACTTGTTCAGCCTCCTTGGCAGTTTCTGGGAGCTTCGAGTTCAAGTTCCCTGTTAATTCTAGCAGCTTTCTGACAGAATTGGTCAGAATTTGATTCTGAGTTTTAGTAAAATAGGCAATTGATGAACCACAGAAAGAGAGAGACCAAAACAATGTGTAAATGAATCATGGATTACGGTTTGGAAAAATAGGAAGGGAAAGGAAAAGCTGAGAGAGAGAGAGAGAGAGAGAGAGAGAGAGAGAGAGAGAGAGAGAGAGAACTACAAGAGATGGCTTCTGTAGTAGACAGCACATTCCAGGGCCCAGTTTATGGCAGGGCCCCTCTCTGACCACTATAGTGGACAAAGGTTTGCCTCATTTTGATTGGATCTTGGTGGACTAACATAAGCAAACTATCCAACGACATCAGATAAAGATGCCAGGACAATGACCAGGCAACTCTGAGAGGGCAAGAAGACGACCTTTGGAACAAAGCCCGGGAAGGACAGGACTTCTCATTGGTCAAAATGCAGTTTCTGCCCTTCACCGACTGATTCCTAAGGTTTTGGCCTGTGACCGCCACAAAAATTCCTTAAGACCTCCGGATGTAGCAGCAGTGAGTGAAACAGTGTCACAAAGTTCCATCCAAATCCATTCATAACTATGTTCTCAAACCTTAAAACTAATGCACACTACAACACACACATCTCATACTTATTCAGAGAAATAAGTATTCTCAGTGACAGCGATGTGTAGTGCAACATCTTTCACAAACTCAGCTGTTAATGGTCATATGAATGCATGCATGACAGTTCAATCTTCTTCCATCATGTTTGGACTTAATGTGTTCGTAACATTGCAAAAGGTATTCTGGTTGTGGTTTGGTAAGTGAATGATGCATTGGTAAAACTTTAGTAACACTTTTCTAAATGTGTGTTTGGACTATGCAAATAAGTTCCACAGGAGGAAAGAAGGGTGGGCCACACCGTGTCCCCCCACTCTGATGGAAATAACCAATCACAGCCTGGAAATGGAGAAGCACCAGATTGCAATTTCTTCCTCATCGGAAAGGGATAAAGGTACCTTCCCAAAAGACACTCCTTGTTGTGAGTCTCCGACCCATAAGGGAAGCGACAGTAACAGACACAACCTGTTTTGAGTCTGAGTCCCGAAAGGGAAAGACTAACAGATCAACACATTCTGAACCTCTGGCCCGTGAGGGAAGAGGTAATAACAGATACCAAGTCTTGAGTCTTCAGCTTTGAGGCAGCAACAGATATGACCACGTTCTGTGCCTCCAGCTTGCGAGGAAAGAGATAATCTACGTTCAGACTTCATTCAGAGTATTCTCCAGCAAGACAACAGCAGATGCAGCACGTCCTGAGTCTCCATCCTAGAGAGACAAAGCAGATCGACCAAGTTCTGAGTCTCTAGCCCAGAGAGGCAGAAGACACACAGACATTTGCAACAAGGTTAAGCTCCGGCGAGCAAACCTTCACTCCACGGTACCTTTGCTTGCGTGTTCCAGGCTAAGGACCTTCTGCACCTACTCCAGGGCCACATCTGCGTGTTCCAGATTATTACCCTTTGGTGCTCCAGGAGATCAGCATCCTCCAGCGCTGCCACCGGACTGCTCACTCAACCACAGAGAACGTAACTATCACCTATCGTCCTCTTCCAGAGACCTTGGCATTGTTGTGTATTATTAGTATATGATTCTTCTAATTGACATTACAGGTGCATCTCAATAAATTAGAATGTCGTGGAAAAGTTCATTTATTTCAGTAATTCAACTCAAATTGTGAAACTCGTGTATTGAATAAATTCAATGCACACAGACTGAAGTAGTTTAAGTCTTTGGTTTTTTTTTTAATTGTGATGATTTTGGCTCACATTTAACAAAAACCCACCAATTCACTATCTCAACAAATTAGAATATGGTGACATGCCAATCAGCTAATCAACTCAAAACACCTTTAAAGGTTTCCTGAGCCTTCAAAATGGTCTCTCAGTTTGGTTCACTAGGCTACACAATCATGGGGAAGACTGCTGATCTGACAGTTGTCCAGAAGACAATCATTGACACCCTTCACAAGGAAGGTAAGCCACAAACATTCATTGCCAAAGTAGCTGGCTGTTCACCGAGTGCTGTATCCAAGCATGTTAACAGAAAGTTGAGGGGAAGGAAAAAGTGTGGAAGAAAAAGATGCACAACCAACCGAGAGAACCGCAGCCTTATGAGGATTGTCAAGCAAAATCGATTCAAGAATTTGGGTGAACTTCACAAGGAATGGACTGAGGCTGGGGTCAAGGCATCAAGAGCCACCACACACAGACGTGTCAAGGAATATGGCTACAGTTGTTGTATTCCTCTTGTTAAGCCACTCCTTAAAGTTGGTTAAATGACCATGGTGTTGGTGTACTTGACTGGCCAGCAAACTCACCAGACCTGAACCCCATAGAGAATCTATGGGGTATTGTCAAGAGGAAAATGAGAAACAAGACCAAAAAATGCAGATTAGCTGAAGGCCACTGTCAAAGAAACCTGGGCTTCCATACCACCTCAGCAGTGCCACAAACTGATCACCTCCATGCCACACCGAATTGAGGCAGTAATTAAAGCAAAAGGAGCCCCTACCATGTATTGAGTACATATACAGTAAACGAACATACTTTCCAGAAGGCCAACAATTCACTAAAAATTTTTATTTTTTTTTTATTGGTTTTATGAAGTATTCTAATTTGTTGAGATAGTGAATTGGTGGGTTTTTTGTTAAATGTAAGCCAAAATCATCACAATTAAAAGAACCAAAGACTTAAACTACTTCAGTCTGTGTGCGCTGAATTTATTTAATACACGAGTTTCACAATTTGAGTTGAATTACTGAAACAAATGAACTTTTCCACGACATTGTAATTTATTGAGATGCACCTGTAGATGTTATTATATAGCTGATTGCAGTTGATAACAAATAATCTTTCAGGTATTTGTTTGATGCATAATAAGGTTCTTCACCTTACTTGTTTCAGAGTAGTGACAGTTTATCGTTCCAGATAATGTAGCTCTGACATAGCAACATCCAACATAATCACTTGCATTTTATGCATCTTATGCACTTTATTCCTTTTTCATTCATGGTATTCATTTAGTAGTTGTTGATTACTCTTGTCTATCTTTTGTTAATAAAATTTATTTTATTACACTTGTGTCTTCCTTGTGTTGATAATGCAGTAAGCTTCTACAAGTTAGGTATCCCACCAATCTTTCTTATGTGATGTACTCCTAACCACACCTTAAGTGACACGGTGATCCAAAAATCATAATGTCACCTGTGACGTGAGTACCCATCACTACACTATTTCACCTCCTTAGGTTGGCGAAAGCAAAATTCACTGCATTAATTGGCGTCCCTGGGTGGGCTAAGTCAATACACTAAATGATAACAATAGAAGTAACTTTAGCAGTAAACTAAGTCTTTCACTGAGTCAGAAACCAATTGCATAGCAACAGTGGTTCCTTCTAAGTCTGATTGATAGTTTCCCTGCTCAACTCTTTGGTATTGTTAATGAATAGGTTTGGTTGCAAA
This sequence comes from Spinibarbus caldwelli, assembly GCA_039654775.1. Taxonomy (NCBI): domain Eukaryota; kingdom Metazoa; phylum Chordata; class Actinopteri; order Cypriniformes; family Cyprinidae; genus Spinibarbus; species Spinibarbus caldwelli. Next base: position 25,937,130 of record CM077260.1, read on the forward strand.
GTGTATAGAATTGTGATTTTATTGCGGCATAGAGCTTGCAAATATTTTGTCCAAAATTTTTGTTTGCACAAGTTGTAATTGTTGATTATAACTAATTGCTTCTAGAAGTATAGCATGTGGTTCCCACCTTGTAAGTCTATCATAACATTCTAGAATTTTTATGTGAACCTGTCAGGAAAGGGTAACGCCCTCTGACAAATTATAGACGAGTGCTAGAATTCACACCGCTTGTCTGTGTGTGACATTCATTGTCTTAGTAGTTCAGAGCTGCTCACATTCGTGGCAAACTTCAAGAGCTAACTAATACAAGTGGTGTATTTATTTTTATTTATTTATTTATTTATTTATTTATTTAAAATAAATATGGCTGATATGACCGCTGAAGCAGTGAGCCAGGCCTTAAAGGGCGCTTCACTTATAAAGCTTCTGTCCAGCCTAGCACTAAACTGACCTATCCAGCCAAACCAGGCCATAGACAAATTATCCCTTGCCCATGACCAGGACAAAGATAGGGATTTAATGTTTCAAGAACTCAAAAATGAGTTGGCTGATCTGCGTAAGGACAATTTGAAGTTAAGAGCAAAAATATGCAGATTGTCTTCAGATACTAAATGCTTACAGTCCATCGCTGACAGTCAGGATGTAGAGCTGAAAAAGCTGAAAACTGACGTGGCCACTCTGCAAACTGAGTTGACCCATTCCCATAATAACATGTCAGTACAGACAGAGAGATTAAGTGCAGTAAGTACTAATCTGAATAAGACCAATGCCTAGTTAAGGTCAGCTATGCTTGAAATTTCTGCGCTGAAAAGGCAACAAGAAATAGAACACAAGACTTGTGATCTGCTCAAGCTAAAGCCTTCTAACTCAAACGTTACCCAAATCCAGAATAGGGAACCATTGATTAGAGTACGAGCTGAGGCTACGAACATCTGTGTTGGCAGACAAAGATGGCAGAGCAGAACAGAGATGTGAAGTAATAGGAAAAAGGATGAGTATTGGAGAAAGGCAGGCAACTTCCCCATAAGCAACCTGAACCACAGAGAGTGCACACCCACTCCACTGGTTCAGCTGTAAGGGACCCCCTGGTGAATAATCTTTCACAGGGACAGTGTTACCAGAAAAATGGTAATTTTACAGCCTCTACCGGCCTTAGCATGAATGCTGGCTTCACTCATTCCTAAAATGCAGCCTCTTACCCCACCATAGGTAGAAAGACTAGCTGCTCCTTACCTGAATCTCCTAGCTCCCAGCAGTCTAGAGACAGCCACCTGCATGTCCTTAGAGAATTAGCGCGTGACATAGATGTGTTTAACCTCGAGACTCCTGATAACAACATAGAGTTGTATTTGAAGGATGTAAATGCAGCCTTGACATACTTTCCTCAGGCTAGTATGGCTGACAATGACTACTATGTCTTTCTTCTGAGAAAGACCACTGCACAAGCCGTCCGTGGTTTCATAGATAGACAGAGCCCAGCTATCGCTAACAATTATGACAAATTGTGTAAAACCCTTCTGTCAGAGTACACTCTGTACCAGAACCCATCTGCCTCTCGTCTCTCAGCTTTCCAAATTAAGCAAGGCAGCCATGAATCTCCCAGAGAGTACTATGAGCACTTAAGGAAAATGTATTTTGCTGGTAGAGATGACCCTAGCACAGAGGAGGATGTCATGTTTAAGAGTTTGTTTGTGAGTAATCCATACCCCACTGTTAGGAGACCACTCATACTTCTAGTAGATGTTGACCGTATGTCTGCAGGAGAACTGAGGCAGCTTGCAGTGCAAGCCTGGGACAGTGAGAGGGTAAGCACAAACAGGAAAGACAGAGAGCCAGATACATCTGTGCTTGAATCTGAAAATGACAGTAAGTCTCCCTTTCAAATGGAAGTGTCAGAACTTCCCCAGAACAAGTTTGTCCATCCCAGCAATCTTCAGCAGAGCGCCCAGAGCCCTAGGTTCTCAGGTTACAGGGGACATAACAGTCACAGGCATGCCCCCAGAAAGGAGAGCAGGCAGTGGGATGACAGAGAGCAAAGACAGAAGAAGGGTAGAGATGGCTATGAGTATGGCCATAAACAGTGTAGTCATTACAGAAGTAGGGAATCTAGAGGAACTGAAAGTAAGGATGCTGAGAACTTAGCAGAAATCCAGCACCTACATCTTAAAGCCCTCAAAGACCTCAAGTCAGAGGAGAACACCTCCACTGACAGAGACCTGGTAGTTTTATTGGAACTGTGATGCTGTCCTCTAAAGGAACCTGCAGACTTTAGATGGAACATTCAAATTTACAACCTCCACTGCTGGTCAATATACAGCCCCTTGAACTACACCACAGTGCAGCCAAGATAATAGATGTCATACAACATAACCACTCTCATTAATTGGTCTGTATATTAATGCAATATTTACTTATGATTTAAGTGAGCTTTGCTCCTGATAATTAGACAATAGAAACAATCTTGTCATATGTGGTACCAAGTGAACCAGTTGAGGATTCTGTAATCAGGCATTGCAAGGAACTATCTAAACATCGCAGGTGCACATAGCCTACAGCTTGAAGAGTGCCAAACCAAATTATGTCAATCCAGACATTTAAGAAATTGGTTTTCTGCTAAATCTGCTCAAACGTTTTTAATGTTTACTCTTACCTTGATACTCTCTTCAGAGATCTTAAACAATAGACTTTAAGTTACTTTTAGGACAAATTTTCCTTACACCCATCTTCTCCAGAACGCTTCTAACCTGTTTAGAAATTATTCTAATGACCCTTACATTTAGTTAATTTAGCTCTATATAGAACATATTGAGCCAAATTGTACTTTAATGCCAATGGTCAGAAGGAGGAGGTGTGTGTGTTTTGTTCCTGCTTTTCCTTCTAGTGCATCGCCCAGATCAACGACTTCAGGTCCTCGATCAAGCCGATCAGGGGGGATGTAGTGGACAGCACATTCCAGGGCCCCTCTCTGACCACTATAGTGGACAAAGGTTTACTACATTTTCATTGGATCTTGGTGGACTAACATAAGCAAACTGTCCAACACCATCAGATAAAGATGCCAGGACAATGGCCAGACACCTCTGAGAGGGCAAGAAGACCACCTTTGGAACAAAGCCCGGGAAGGACAGGACTTCTCATTGGTCAAAATGCAGTTTCTGCCCTTCACCCACCAACAGACTGATTCCTAAGGTTTTGGCCTGTGACCGCCATAAAAATTCCTTAAGACCTCTGGATGCAGCAGCAGTGGGTGAAACAGAGTCACAAAGTTCACAAAATCCATTCATAACTACGTTCTCAAACCTTAAAACTAGGGCTGGGCGATATGGCCAAAATAATTATCACGATAATTTTTTTCATATCAGTCGATATCGATAATTATCACGATAAATGTCAAATCTTTTTTTCTTTCAAGTTTAAAGCCAGATTTTTGCTCCAAAGTGAAAGTTGTAGAAACCAGACCATTAATTTTTCTTAAAATAAATATCTAACGAGAAAAAAATAATTTCTTAGATTCTTCATGTTCTAATGAGTGATATTGTTTCAAATCAAGAAACAGGTTTGAGTTGCCTGATAATATTAATAATAATAATAATAATAATAATAATAATAATAATAAGGATGCAGAGGTCAATTTTTGTTCATTTTTAAAATCAGCAACATCTGTAAAAATTGTAGCATGGTTAAATTTATCCTGACCAAGTTTTTTTTTTATTACGCATTGGTCTCCCATAGTAGCATACATTTAAAACATGATAAACACAGTTAAAACCACACATATAACACCTCAATACCATGGTAAAAATATAACTATATGGTTTTCAGGTAGCCTATTTGTATGAAAAACAGTAGTCTAAAAACATTCAGTATAAATGCACACATGCTATAGCTTAATCAAAAATACATGCACTATAATTATATACCTACAAGTTAGGTATCCCACCAGTCTTTTTTATGTGATGTACTCCTAACCACACCTTAAGTGACACGTGATCCAAAAATCATAATGTCACCTGTGACGTGAGTACCCATCACTACACTATTTCGCCTCCTTAGGTTGGCGAAAGCAAAATTCACTACACTTCTTAAAGGAGCTGTTGGATTACAGGTTGTTGTGGAGTATGTGATCTGACGTAACTGCAAGACAAAAAAAAAAAATAGATGAATTACAGTCACTTCACAAAAAGCTTTGTGGTTACTGTGCTTTACAAATAGTATACAGTAAAAACACAGGTAATGTGGTAAACACCACAGTAAAACTATGGTTACTGAGGTAAACCCATAGTAAAGGTTGTGGTTATGTGCTTTAACTACAAACACCACATTAAAAATACAGTCACTGTGGTAAAACCATTGTGAGTGCTGTGTTATACTGTGCTTTCAATACAAAGAGTAGACAGTAAACAGTTACTATGGTATGACAAGTGCTGTGGTTACCATACGTACAAATACCACAGTAAAACTACATTTAAGGTGAAGCATGGTATATGGTGTGGTTACTGTGGATCCCTTACAAAAAATTACCCACATGAAAAAATACTATAGTAATTTATAGTAAATACTATAGTGTTTTTGAACCACTATAGTAAAGTGTATTATACTGTATATATTATAGTATTTACAACACTTTGTTAATGAATGCTACATTATACTGTATTATTAACTATAGCGAACTGATAAACTGTAATAAATACTGAGTTATACTTTAGTTTTTATTACAGTAAACTGTAGTGTATTGAAGTATAATATACCCTATAGTTGTAGAAACTTAGTACAGTATTGGATAAAGTAATTTGTTTATATTACTATAATTGTTATATTACCACATATACTATAGAATTACCACAACAAATTAATTCAAGTATGGTTCAAAAACACTATAGTATTTACAAAAATTACTATAGTATTTTTTTTTTTCATGTGGGCATGGCTACAAATTAAACCAAAAAACAATGTTTGCTATAGTTAAACCATGGTAACCACAAATTAACCATGGTTTTGCTACACTAACCATAGTTTAACCATGGTATTTGTAGTAAAACTGTGGTTATACAAATGGTAATAAATACGTAAAAAAATATTTTCGTAAGGGATTGACTACACATGACATGGTCAAGCGACAGTTACTATGGGAAAAAAAATATGGTAAATGTGTGGACATTTTAAATGATCCCTTTCCCACGACAGGCAAATATCAAATTAATAATTTCATTCATAAATTCATTCAGAAGAGAAGATCAATCTGATGAGTAAGTAATGTTTCTTTTTTTGCGTTAATTAACGTGTTATTGTGACATAAACAAGAACACTAGTTGGGTTTTTCCCAAACTACAACATGATAAACATAAGAATGTTTAGACCATGTTTATTATTAATAATCTGTTCACAAATATATTTTAATAGCGTGCTAAATGATAACAATTACTTCTCAAATATAAAATATCCTTTTTTATAGTACAAAGTACATCCTTTTATAGTACAAAGCATGCGTGAGTCTATGGCTGCAGAATCATATCTTAGGCAACTATAAAATCATACATGATGTTCAGGATGGCTAAATGACTAGAAAATCATAGTTGGGGTTTTCCCAAACTATAATTCATGACTACAATGTTTGAAATTGAGTAAAACATTTTGAATATGATAGGCAATTCATTGTATTTCAATTTCTTATGGCGCGATGATGTTTTCATGCTCTATATAAAACAAAGGTAATATGAATGTACACTGTAACATGATGAATGCTACGAATCTAAGTATGTTTAGAACATGTTTATTATTAATAGCCTACTCTGTTCAAAAATAGATTTTAATAACGTGCCAAACAATAATAATTAGTTTCTCAGATATAAAATGTTTTTGTTCTTACGATAGTACAAAGCATGCGTGAGTCTATGGCTACATGTATACAGACGCTCGTGATATTAACATGCTCACAAATGTTTTTTTTTTTTTGGTTGTTTGTATTTTATTGAATCAGATACCTGCACCACAGATGAATCCTGCTGACTTTCAGTCTCTTCAAACTGTTTTCCTCTGAGAGCGCTGTACCAACATCAGATTTTCAACTACACTGATATTCTATGGTAAAGCAAGCTCCTTGACTACTGATTGTTTTTTTCTTCTTGAATCCATGGAAAGAAGCAGAAACACTTAAAACAAGTAAATATCAGGTATGATTTACTTGTTTCACTTGTTGAACAAAATCTGTTGCAGAAATGACTCAAAGTCTGTTCACATCTCTGTGGTTAGATCAGTGTGCACAATAATGTGTCTTTGACCTTCATTATGTATGTTTTGATTATACTGTGTTGTAAATAAAATACAAATAATTAAAAAAAAAAAACATTTTTTCAATCTCCTCACATTCTCTCTTACCTGCCTCAAAGTCACAGTCACACTGATGGGCCATTAGGGGGCCATTAGGGGAGGGCCCTTTGTCTCTCAGGTGAGAATCACTTAATATTCAAGACCATTGCCACTCCCTCGCATATAGGCTTTTGATCACAAAACATGTCTTTAAAAATTTAAATCAATATATTGTTTTCTGTGAGTGAGTAAACAAGCTGATTTTCACATAATTTTGAAGCAAAAACTCTAGGCTACAAGATCCAGTTCTCAAAAGTCTTGTAAACAGATGTTCTGTATGTGTTTTATGGCCTTATTTCAGTGACTTCAAAATTTTAGTTTTTCACTAACCACGCATAAACGTTGCTTTCTCAAAAACACAATCATGTACATAAATGCTGCTAACATATTATTATAGCCCAGTTTGTGCTGTTTACAATGTTATTAGACTTTAGCCATTTATATTTTTATAAGTAACTGAAAAAAGCACAAATGTCAGGGCATGTCGAAACTTCTCCAGGCCCCCAAAACACCCTCAGACCCCAGAGGGTTAAAATGGACTGTTTCAAAGTGGAAAAGTGTTCTATGGTCAGACGAGTCCAAATTTGACATTCTTGTTGGAGGAGGAAGACCTTCCAGCGTGTCATCAGCATTCAGTTGAAAAGTCAGCATCTCTGATGGTATGGGGGTGCATAAGTGCATACGGTATGGGCAGCTTGCATGTTTTGGAAGGCACTATGAATGCTGAAAGGTATATAAAGGTTTTAGAGCAACATATGCTCCCCTCCAGACGACGTGCATTTCAGCAGGACAATGCAAAATCACATACTGCAGCTATTACAACAGCATGGCTTCGTAGTAGAAGAGTCCGGGTGCTGAATTGGCCTGCCTGGATTCCAGATCTTTCACCAATAGAGAACATTTGGCGCATCATTAAACAAAAAATACATCAAAGACAACCATGAACTCTTCAACAGCTGAAAACCTATATCAGGCAAGAATGGGACCTAATTCCAACACCAAAACTGAGCTCATTTTGTGCATAAAATTGTAAAATATCTCAGTTTAAACATTTGTTATGTTATCTATGTTCTATTGTGAATAAAATATTGTCTTGTGGTTTCAAATTCTTTTAGTTTTCATTTTATTCAAATTTAAAAAATGTCCCTACATTTCTGGAATTCGGGTTGTAGATTCGGTGATTAGATGTTGGACTTTTGCCTTGAACGTGACAACACAATGGCATGGCACTTTTCATCCGGTGTGCCCAGCTATTAAAGCTGTTATTCAGTGGAGTTAGCGATGTAATTCACATATATAACTTTTATGAATTCTGTTGGGAAACCATGAGAAACAGGCGAATAAAGACTGAGAGAAAGAACTTCAATAATCAGAAATTATTATTTCAAGAAATTTTAAGCATTCTTTCTGGCTCTTGTTCTGTTAGAGCTGTGTGTGGAGGGAGTGCTGTGTGTTCAGCTCTGTATTTTTCTGAGTGTCTCTAAATGTGTTTCTTCATTTATATGCTCACATTGTTTTTAACTAGCCGTACAGTTGTGTTTGGTCATGTTATAACGCCATGACCCATATTATAATGTAACCCTCACATGTTACAACCCGCTACAACGTGTCAATATGGAGTATGTTGTCACATTTCACTTCCATTCTTTCAGGGTAAATAAAAAAAAAAGTGTATACTAATAAAACAAGACCACATATTTATACTAGACATGTGAAATTAATTTGCAAAAAATAAATAAATTCTCTAAACCCCAAGTGAAACAGTTGCTGATAGCCATTGACTTCCCTAGTAAGGATAAAAGTATATTATGAAAGTCAGTGGCTACCAGAATATGTTTGGCTAAGTCTATAAATACATGTGGAAATTGTACTGTAAGTTGCTTAATGGCCCACCTTCCCTAAAGAACGTCTCGGTTACGTATGTAACCCTCGTTCCCTGAAGGAGGGAACGGAGACGTCACGTCGGATGACCGACGAAATTGGGATCTCGCCAGAGAGACCAATCCACTTCGAGTGTAACTAAACGAGCCAATGGACATTGGCATGCGATTATTGCATCCAGCTGCCGCTGATCACAGCGTGAACATAAGAGGCAGCTGATGCACCGCATCAATTATGTTTTCGCTGAGGAGCCGAGCCGGCGACCCGGCAGCTCAGCGGTGGTACAGCGACTGTGGCGACGGGACGTGACGTCTCCGTTCCCTCCTTCAGGGAACGAGGGTTACATACGTAACCGAGACGTTCCCCTTTCAGTCGGTCACTCCGAGTCACGTCGGATGACCGACGAAATTGGGATCCCTACCAAAGCGCCACAGGAGCTGCCCCTTCCAGTGCCCTGTGTAGGGCTCCTGACCCTTCCTATAAGGCAGACGATAGGACCGGGCTCTACACAGAGAAGGTCAACTACTGGTGTTCCTTGAACAACCCAAACAGTAGGACTAGGATAACACTGGGAAGCGTGCCCTTCCACTTGGAAGAGGCACACTGCGGAGTCACCTCCTCCCAGAGGGGGTTAAGTGACATTCAAACATGTGAAGTAACCCCGAAGGGCCCTATTGCACATGGAAGTCTCTGAGATGGCTCAGACTGCATCTTTAGAGATGGCAGAACGTGGTCCGCCAGGGGAAACATGGCTCTAATAAGAATACCATGGAATACACATATGGGATCCCGACAGGGTCTCTCATATGGGCACTAGCCTCGCACCAGATTTCAAGAATTCATTGGCTGAAGGCCTGGCGCCGGACGCCCCGCCGCGTCTGGACGCCGGAGTGCTGGAGGACTCAACAGGGTTTGCCTGGTTAAGGAACTCTCTGGAGAATTAGGCGTAAGGACGCCGCAAGCCGACTCTGAGCCGGCCCTCTCAGTGCCACTACCCGTTTGAGGTGAGAACACAGGAGGAAACCGGTTCGACACGTAGGCTATAAAACCTAGCGAACGTGTTGGGAGTCGCCCAACCCGCAGCTCTACAGATGTCTGCTAGCGAGGCACCACGAGCCAGCGCCCAGGACGATGCGACACCCCTAGTGGAGTGAGCACGCAACCTGAGTGGGCAGGGCACACCTTGTGCTTCGTAGACCAAGGTGATGGCATCCACTATCCAGTGGGCCATCCTCTGCTTGGAGACAGCCTTCCCCTTCTGCTGTCCTCCGTAACAGACAAAGAGCTGTTCTGAGGTCCTGAAGCTCTGAGTTCTATCCACGTACTGACGCAGTGCGCGTACAGGACAGAGCAAAGCTAGGGCTGGGTCTGCCTCCTCCAGGGGCAGCGCTTGCAGGCTCACTACCTGGTCCCTGAAGGGCGTGGTAGGAACCTTGGGCACATAGCCGGGCCGGGGCCTCAGTGTTGCACTGGAGTCAGCCGGCCCAAACTCAAGGCACGACTCGTCGACCGAAAATGCCTGCAGGTCCCCCACCCTCTTGATTGAGGCCAATGCAGTCAGGAGTAGGGTTTTCATAGAAAGAAACTTCAACTCGACTGACTGCAATGGCTCAAAGGGGGCAGTTTGTAGGGCTCTTAGCACCAAGCCAAATCCCAAGAGGGAAGGGAGGGAGGCCTCGGAGGATTTAACCTCCTGGCCCCCCTAAGAAACCTGACGACCAGATCGTGCTTCCCCACCGACCTCCCCTCTATGGGGTCGTGGTGGGCAGAAATAGCAGCAACATATACCTTAAGGGTGGAGGGGAACAGCCTACGCTCCAACCCTTGTTGCAAAAAGGAAAGCACGGCTCTGATCGAACATCTCCGGGGGTCCTCCTGGTAAGAGGAACACCATTCGACGAACAGGTTCCACTTCAGCGCATAGGCCCGTCTTGTGGACGGTGCTCGTGCTGAAGCGATAGTGAGCGCTACCTCCTGGGGCAGGTCACCTAGAACCTCCGCGTCCCGTCCAGGGACCACACATGAAGTTTCCACAAGTCTGGACACGGGTGCCAGAGGGTGCCCCGTCTCTGAGAAAGCAGATCCTTCCTCAGAGGAATCGGCCAGGGAGGGGCTGTCGCGAGGAGCATGAGTTCCGGGAACCAGGTCCTGTTGGGCCAATATGGAGCCACTAACAGGACCTGCTCCTCGTCCTCCCTGATCTTGCACAATGTCTGTGCTAGCAGGCTCACTGGGGGAAACGCATACTTGCGCAAGCCCTGGGGCCAGCTGTGTGCCAGTGCATCCGTGCCGAGCGTTGCCTCGGACAGGGAGTAGAACCACTGGCAGTGGGTGGTTTCTGGAGATGCAAACAGGTCTACCTGAGCAACTCCGAACCGACAAATCAGCTGGACCGCCTGGGGATGGAGTCTCCACTCCCCAGGAAGTGCCGCTCGAGACAGCTCGTCGGCCGCCTGATTGAACACTCCTGGGATGTGGATGGCACGAAGGGACCTCAGATGCTTCTGACTCCAGAGGAGGAGGTGGCGGGCGAGTTGCGACATGCGACGGGAGCGCAAACCGCCTTGCCGGTTGATATAGGCAACGGTCGCAGTGTTGTCCGTACGGACCAGAACGTCCCTGCCCCGAAGGCGCCCTCTGAGGCGGCACAGGGCAAGGCGTACTGCCAGCAACTCGAGGCAATTGATATGCCAACGCAGAAGGGGGCCCGTCCAAACCCCTGATACTGCGTGCCCGTTGTACGTGGCACCCCAGCCGGTGGTCGAGGCATCCGTGAATACCACAGCATGCCTGGATACCTGCTCCAGGGGCACTCCTGCCCGAAGGAACGAAGGATCTGACCACGGGCTGAAGGTCTTGCGGCAGGCCGGTGTAATCTGAACCCGGTGAGTACCGCGTTTCCACGCCCACCTCGGGATTCGACCATGGAGCCAGTGCTGAAGCGGTCTCATATGGAGCAGACCGAGCGGAACTATGGCCGCAGCTGCAGCCATATGCCCCAGGAGCCTCTGAAAGAGTTTCAGTGGGACCGCTGTCCTGCCTGATAAAGTCTTGAGGCAGTTCAGCACCGACTGAGCACGTTCCTGGGTGAGGCGTGCTGTCTGGTTGACCGAATCCAACTCCATGCCGAGAAAAGAGATCCTCTGCACTGGCACGAGTTGCTCTTTTCCCAATTGACCCGAAGGCCCAACTGGCTGAGGTGCCTGAGCACCAGGTCCCTGTGTGCGCACAACAGCTCTCGAGACTGTGCAAGTATGAGCCAGTCGTAGAGGTAGTTGAGAATGCGCACACCCCGTTCTCTCAAGGGAACAAGGGGCCGCCTCTGCGACTTTGGTGAAGACACGAGGCGAAAAGGGACAGCCCGAAGGGCAGGACCTTGTACTGATATGCCCGACCGTCGAACGCGAATCGCAGGAATGGCCTGTGTCGCGGGAGAATCGAAACATGAAAGTACGCGTCCTTCAGGTCGATTGCTGCAAACCAATCTAGGGGACGGACGCATCCAAAAATGCGTTTCTGCGTCAACATCTTGAACGGCATCTTGTGAAGTGCACGGTTCAAAACTCGCAGATCCAAGATCGGTCGTAACCCACCGCTTTTCTTGGGCACAATGAAGTAAGGGCTGTAAAACCCCGACCTCATATCGGCTGGAGGGACCGGCTCTATTGCATCCTTCGCCAGTAGGACTGCAATCTCCGCGAGCAAGACAGGGGCATCGACGGCTTTGACTGAAGTGAACCGGATGCCCCTGAACTTGGGGGGGACGCCGGGCGAACTGAATCGCATAGCCGAGTCTGATGGTCCGCAGGAGCCACCGGGACGGGCTGGGGAGCGCTAACCAGGCTCCGAGAGACCGCACCAGCGGGGCCAACGGGCCCACCGACATGCCCGCGGTGGGGCAGCGAGGTGGAACACAGGGACCGGCCCCAGGGCCTGTGACGGCCTGGCCTGTGACGGCAGGGGGCGGGGTCTGGGTGTGTAGTGTAGCACTCACCTGATTTCTCCTCGCGTGGGAGGAGACACAGGAACCCGGCTTGAGGCTTGTGACAGCCCGGCGTTTGACGACTTGAAGCGGGGACTGGAGTGCTACTGCCCTTACCTGGTTCCACGAATGGGCAGGAGGGGTGCTCTTGGGCAACCACCCGCTGCCTGCTGGCGAGAGAGGAGGAGGGAAGCGATCCTGTGATGCACGGATCACCACTCTCCTCCTCTTGAGACCCGGAGATTGAGGAGACCGTTCTTTACTGATGTTTTGGGTACCGCTGGCTGCTGGGCCAGAGGCGGAACAAAATGAACAAAAGATACTCCACCCGGCCCTCCTCCGGGGGAGGGAGTGGTGCAGTCACCATCTCCCGATGAGCAGTCTCCTCCATCTCTGGGTCGACCGTCCCAGGGCCTCTTGCACTTGCGCTTGCCGCCAGGTTTGGCGGGGGCCTGGACGGGCTGGGCGTCCTGCCTGCGACCGGCTCCACGACGCTGCCTGGTGAAAGGCTGCTGCGGCTGCGCGGGAGCGGGGGTGGCCGCAGGGGGGCGCCCACGGCGACGAGCAGGCTGAGTGGCTGCAGCCGGAGTGGAAGCAGCAGGTTTCCTCCGGCGCATGATGTGTTTGCCTCAGTCTGCTTCTGGGCTGCCGAGAACTGCTGGGCAAAGCTCTCGACAGCGTCGCCGAAAGGGCCGGTCTGTGACACGGGAGCATTCAGGAACTGTACCTTCTCCTGCTCCTTCATGTCAGCGAGACACAGCCAGAGATGGCGCTCCTGGACATCGCACGACCCAGAGACTGTGCGGTCACCTTCGTCACTCGTAGCGCGAGGTCCGTCGCAGCACGCAGCTCATGTAGAACCGCCAGGTCGTGACCACCCTCGTGCAGGTCTTTCAGTGCTTTGGCCTGGTGGACCTGCAGCAACGCCATAGCGTGGAGGGCGGAAGCCGCCTCCCCACAGGCTCTATAAGCACTGCCAGTTAGACCTGACGAATACTTAGAGGCCCGTGAGGGGAGACACAGATCACCCCGCAGGGTGGAAGCGGCTGTTGGACACAGTTGCATGGCCACAGACCGTTCCACCGAGGGGATGCCCGCATACCCCAAAGCGGCTCCACCATCGAGGGTGGTGAGAGCGGAAGAACTACAAGATGTGTTTCGGGCAGTGAAAGGTGCCCTCCACGATCTTGTCAGCTCCTCATGCACTTCCGGAAAGAATGGCACCGGAGGGGGGCGCTGAGAACCAGCGCCACCCCCACCGAGGAACCACTCGCCCAGCCTCGAAGGATCGGGACACGGTGGCTTTTTAGGATTCCACACGAGCCCGACATTCTCGGCGGCCCGGGAAAGCATAGCCGTCATCTCTGGGTCTGGCACGGACAACGCTACCACACCCGAAGGGGGCAACGCAGCCGGGTCATCATCCCCGGAGAGAGAGGGCCCGCCCTCCGATGCAGTGATCGACATCTGGTCGTCAGAGGGGGCACCGAAGGAAACGCGTGGCCAGTGCGCTCCTTCGGCAGCTCCACCGGCTGCGGAGTGCTTGAGGGGTGAGGAGCTCCACTTGGGGAAGCCCTCACCGTAATCCTCAATCACCTCTGACTCCACCGGATCCAGTGTGCACGCCGGATCACGGCAGGCAGAGGGACTCTGCCATGTTTGACATAGCAGAGTCGCACTCCGAGATGGTCATGTCCCCGCAAGAAGAACATGAACCATCCACGAAAGCCACCTCAGCGTGCTGAATGCCCAGACACGTGAGGAAGCGATCGTGACCGTCCTGAGGCGCCAGGAAACGACCACACCCAGAAACGCACGGGTGAAAAGACATCTTTAAAAAGACGCGATCACCCGTGTTGCTCTTTTAGAGAAATTGCTCTTTCAGAGAAATGCTCTTTTAGTGCTGAAGCACGCAGGGGAGCTGGCCACCGCACACTCCTAGTGTGGCTGTCAGCAGGAAGACGATCTTTCTCTCCCGGACACCGTGACCACCGCTGCCGCGCCGTAACGCCCGCACTCGCTCGCAGAACACTCTCTTGGAAGGGAGAGCAGTAGCTTTAACCACTACCGCTCGGCTCCGAAGCGAAAGGATAATTGATGCGGTGCATCAGCTGCCTCTTATGCTCACGCTGTGATCAGCGGCAGCTGGATGCAATAATCGCATGCCAATGTCCATTGGCTCGTTTAGTTACACTCGAAGTGGATTGGTCTCTCTGGCGAGATCCCAATTTCGTCGGTCATCCGACGTGACTCGGAGTGACCGACTGAAAGGGGAACTAAGAGATCATAGTCTGGAGCACAAACAGTGTCAGTGGGAATATTGTGCCAGAGCTTAATGCTGAGGATTAGGGCTCTGTTATTTTCATATCCCCATAAAAGAGCAAAGCTTGTCTTAGCAAACACCACAAATTTAAAACACAAATCCCAGTAAATAACACTACCAACTGAATAAATAAACAATGATAGAGTAGATGCATACCGGGATAAATAGATGAGTCTTCTGTCTTGACAGAAACAGAGATATCCCATTAGGAAGGCTATTTCAAAGATTACAAGCCAGAAAAAAAAAAAAAAACTTCTGCTCCCTGTTGATACTGAAGGACTAGGCCATTAAAGGAATGACAAATGACAGTTCTGTCGTTATTTACTCACCCTCATGGCATTACAAATCTGTATGGCTTTCTTTCTTCTAAAGAAGGTATTTTGAAAAATACAATGAAAGTCAATGGGGTCCAATGTTGTTTTGACTCCATCTTCCTTCAAGAGTTCAAAGTTCACTACATTGTAGACCAAAGTGCAGTAGGCTACAATAAGGACAGATGAAACATACCAAACGAACTTGAAATTATAGATTTATATGTTCCTTTATTTAGATTTTATAACCGATATGGAACTAAACACTTGAACCATTTTCTGTCACTTAACAAGCCTGCCTTTACATGCACAGCGCCAGGCTGCTTAACAGCATCTCACATGACCTTTATTCTGAATACGCACTTGCAAACAATGCCCTAACCAAACGTTACCATAGAATAGCAGTCTCCTGTAACTGCAGCGTCATTCAAGAATATGAATTATACAAACTGTCACTCCCTGGGAGGAGGTAGAAACCTTGACTTTTGGTGATATTTCAAGTATTTTTCACTCTGAAAACACAGCTGAAAACCATATTCCATTGTGAAAAAGACTTTAGCATATACTTTAGCATATTTTTAGATAATGTAGTCGAACATACTTTAAATATAAGAACAAACTGAATTTAATGTTTTTGTACACTTATTTACTTGCTATTTAAATTAAAATGTTTTACAGTTTAAATTCATTTTAAATGCAATTAGCTAAGTGTTTTGTTTGCCTGTTTAAGCAGGATGTAATTGTCACAGATCGGCCAGGCTCATTCACCACCCAATCACAGCGCACACCATCACCAGAGTTCTAATTGCACACACCTGCACCTCATGAGCACCCTCATGAAGCTGGCTACATAAGCACACACCTCACACCACTCCAGTGTCCGGTCTCGTTCATTTGAAGTGGACTCTCTATCCTACTAAGAAACAAGCCCAAGTCTCCGTCCTGGACACCTCTCCTCATTCATCCAGGCCCAAATAAACCTTTCATTGTGGAGGTAGATGCTTCTACCTCTGGGGTAGGAGTGGTACTGTCTCAGCAGCAGGGGACTCCATTTAAACTCCATCCATGTGCCGCCTTCTCCCGCAAACTCAGCCCGGCGGAGAAGAGATACGGCAACAGGGAACTCCTTGCCATCAAATTGGCCTTGGAAGTGGAGACATTGTTTGGAGGGTGCTCAACATCCATTTGTTGTACTCCCTGATAACAAGAACCTGTAGTATCTGCAAGATGCCAAGATACTAAATCCTCGCCGGGCGCTCTTTCACTTGATTCAACTTTACCATCTCCTATCGTCCAGGCCCCAAGAACGTGAAGGCTGATGCTCTCTCTTGACTATGCTCCAGAAGAGGTCAGTGAGGAACCAGAAACCATCATCTCCAAAGAAATCATCGTAAGCCTTATCCAGTGGAACCCCAATTCAGATACCTCCTCCAATGCTTCCATGGCCACTCCGCCGGGCTGTCCACCCGGTTTGCAATACGTCACTAGAGCTCAGTGCACTCCCCTGATCCACTCTGTGTACACATCTCTGGGCACTGGCCACCCTAGGGCCAACAGCACCCTCTCGCTGCTGAAGGATTGCTTCTGGTGGCCCAATATGGCCAGGGATGTGTGGACTGCACCACTTCCAAGTGCCCACACCACTTACCATCAGGCAAACTCCTTCCGCTGCCCATTCCCAACTGTCCTTGGTCACACCTAGGAGTAGATTTCCTCACAGATCTGCCTGCCTCTGACGGTCACACGTGTTCTAGTAGTCATCGATCGATTTTTCCAAATCCTGTTGTCTTCTCCCCCCTCAATGGTTTGCCTACAGCAATGGAGACTGCTGAACTGATGTTCAATAACATCTTCAGATACTATGGAATTCCTGAAGACATCGTCTCAGACCAGGGACCACAGTTCATCTCGAAGGTATGGAAAGCCTTTTTTCTCTCTCCTAGGTGTGACCGTAAGCCTCTCGTCTGGATACATCCCCAGTCTAATGGGCAGACGGAAAGGAAGATCCAGGAGATTGGACGCTTCCTATGAACCTTCTGCCATGGCCACCAGAACTCTTGGAACCAGTTTCTTGGCTGGGCCGAATACACGCAGAACTCTCTTCACCAACCTTCCAGTGGACTCAGTCCCTTCCAGTGCGTACTCTGTTATGAGCCACCTCTATTCCCCTGGTCTGGGGAACCACCCGATGTTCCATCCGTCGACTACTGGTTCCGAGAGAGCAAGAGGGTCTGGGACGCTGCTCACCATCAGCTCCAGCGGGCAGTGCACAGACACAAGATGACCACAGACCTTCGATCCGATGCACCTACCAACCTGGACAGAAGGTCTGGCTGTCAAGACCGAGACATCAGGATGCACCTGCCCTGCAAGAAGCTTCGTACCAGGTATGTTGGCCCCTTCACCATCATCAAACAGATCAAACCTGTCACTTACCAGCTACAACTCCCTCCTCTGTACAGAATTCATCTTTCCATGTGTCTCTGCTCAAGCCTTACCATCCTCCTGTTTCTCCCTCCACAGGGCCTGGCCCGACAGAGGAACCCCCTCTTCTGCTGATTCTGGAGGACGGCGCCATCTACAAGGTCAACAAGATCTTGGACTCCCGGCGCCGTGGTGGTCAGCTGGAGTATCTGGTAGACTGGGAAGGCTATGGCCCGGAGGAACGGTCTTGGGTTCCCAGAGACAACATCCTTGACCCAGCACTGCTGGAAGCTTTCCACTCTGCTCATCCTAATCGTCCTGCTCCCCTAGGAAGAGGTAGACCACCACGACGTCAGGGTCCTCGGCCCTCAGGAGTGGGCTGTGGAGGAGGGGGTACTGTCACCGATCGGCCAGGCTTTGTTTCATATTGCAACTTAGCATGCTGCTAGCATGTTTCTAACATGTTTAGCACGTTGATACCATAGCAAATTGTTAACATTAACACATTGCTAGCATATTTTAAAGCAGTGGTTCTCAACTGGTTTGGCCTTGGGACCCACGTTTTCCCATGGTCATCAACCCGCGACGTGTGTGTGTGTGTGTATATGTGTGTTAAATAAAAACACATTTAATAATTTAAGTTAAAACTATTAAGAATATTACTAATACTGAATTAGTATTAATTCATTAATACTGACTTTCATGCAAATCCTTCCCAGCTAAGTACCAGTTATGTGATTTATCGGTACTGTACTTTTTTCACGCGTTGCATGCTCGTAGTTTCTGCGCTTTAGTGAAGTGATATACAGCGCGGCACCGCGTTCACGCGTGCTATAGAAGAGTTCGCGCTAGGAACACTGTATAACATCTGACAGGACTGGATAGTTCGCTTTTCTGAGGTGGGAGACTTTTTTTTTTTATAATTTCTTTTTTTTTTTTTTAAATGGAAAGTTACGAAAATAACGATGGAATGACACTGACAAATCTGTCTACATCTCATTTGACTGCAGCTACTGAATCTGAACAGCGTGTTTTTCTCAGGAATTATTACTGCATCTGACAGAAGTGTCAACAGCTTTCATGCACGTCTTTTAAAATAAGTCTCGCATCAGGAAAAACAGCCGTACACTTCGCGACCCACCAGTTGAGAACCACTGATTTAAAGCATTGCTAGTATGTTTTAGTATTGTTCTTTCTCAAGCTAACACAAGTTGTGATCAACAATTATTAGAAATGTGACCAAGACTTGCTGATACAGTACCAGATGCTTGTGTAACACTGAGCTTTTATAGCAGATTTACGCAAGCAGTCAAATCAATTATATTGTGAAATTTGTTGTACTGTAAGCATTTTAGATGCTTATCTGGTCAGTAAATGCCTGAGGGTCTAGTAGCAACATGATTAATCTAAACTACGGGTGTAGCCTACTGATATTAATCAAAGCATGACATTATGGGTGTGTTGCTTACAGTTTCAATGAAAAATGTTAATTTGTTCAAAGTTTAAAAGACTTTGGTTTGGCTTTGACTAATTATCTAGTTGTTTTGGCTTGATCAAATGTGTACTTGGCATGAAAAGTTTGAAGAAACCACTTGGAGAATCCTATCATACTCGTGCTCCTGACAGTTACTACAGGTTTTGGTTATTACAGTCTTTAGTTTCAGACTAAAAGAGAAAAACACACTCAAAATGGTTTTGTGCCACTGTTCGTTTTACTCCTATTTGTGTCGTTTTAACGAATCTTTCATTTTCCTCAAATACTATTGTATTGTTTAACTTAAACTGGTTAATTTTCCATATTACTAAATTATCAATCGTTAAACTAACGTAAAGGGTTTAATTTCGCCATTCAAAAACCCGGATATGACGATTTCGAACGAGATTGATGAAGACGGCGCGAAGGAGGTGCATCATGGCGTCTAGAAGAACCAGTCAGGTTAGAAAATCTAGTTTTCTTTGTCAAAGTCTTTCATTTCTGTTAGTGGGTCAGATAGGAGGGGTGGAGCGTCTCATTTCACTTCATTTGGTGAGGAGCGCGCGAAAATGATGTCTGGTGACGACGGGATGGCGGAAGCTTCAGCGAAAGGAACGGCGGGGAGGCACAACTGCTCCATGAATGGATCAGAGAGGTTTGAGTGGGGAGATAGTGAAGGGAGTATGGATGTAGGAAGTGAAGAGGAAAGTGAAAAATCGTTAGGAAATTGCGGGAAAGAAGTAAGGAGTAATCGGGGAGAAAAACGGAAAAAGAGGAGCGATGTAGTAGAGTCTGATGAAAAGAGTAGAGCGAGCATAAAATGCATCATTAGGTTTGGAGATCAGATTGGGGTAAACAAAATTAATCCATTAAAACTGACCAAGATCATAAATCGGGATAAAGGAAATACTGAGTTCGCTAAAGTTCTCTCAGATGGAAATTTACTAGTTGGATGTAATGAAGAAGAACAAGCAAGTAAAGCTCTCAAAATGAAGGAGATAGGAGGGATTAAAGTTGTCAGCACAAACAGAGTTGGAGATAAAAGTAAAAGTAGGGGCCGAAAAGGGATCATTTTTAGTGTTCCTCTCAATATAGGTATGGAAGAGTTTAAGGGTAACTTAAAGGGAGGGAAGATAGTACACGCGCAAAGGATAAAATCAGGTGCAGATGGAAACAGAAGAGACACTGAAACAGTAGTAATAGAATTTCAAGGGAATGAAATTCCAAAAAGAGTAATGTTGGGTGTGATGAGCTATATTGTAAGAGTATATACCAGGACTAGTGAGATGTTTTAATTGCCAAAGGTTTGGACATGTTGCTACAAGATGTATGGAACAGAGTAGATGTGCTCGTTGTGGAGGAAATCATGAATATGGCAAGTGTGAGGAAGGAGTACAACCAAAGTGTTGCAACTGTGGAGGGGCACATAGTGCAGCATTCAGAGGATGTGAAGTAATGAAAATGGAGCTGGAGATTCAGAAAAGGAGGGTGGAGAAGAAGATAACATATGCGGAGGCAGCAAAACAAATTAAAGGACAAACTAGAGATCAAAGATGTCAATCTGGGGTTTCAGTTGAAGGAAACAATAGAGTTCCAGAAGAAATTATGATGATTGAAAAGAGAAATTTAGTAACATTTATTGCAGGAGTTATAAATGGTACAGCTGGGATTGAATCAAAAACACAAAAGACACAGTTAGTTGTTATAGCAGCAATACGTCATCTTGGAATGACAGGCTTGACTTGGGAAGAAGTCAGAGATGAACTTCAGATAAGATCAAGTCAAGAAACTTGATAATATTTATAGATGATGATAATTCAGTGGAATGCAAGATCTCTGATAGCAAATGGTCAGGAGTTCAAGCATTTTATTGAAGAATTGAGTATAAAACCTGATGTAGTATGTGTTCAAGAAACTTGGATGAAACGTTGTTTAGATTTTGTTTTACAAGGGTATAGTATAGTACGGCACGATAGAGAAGAAGGGAATGGTGGTGGGTGTGCAACATTTATTAAACGAGAAATATCATATAGAATACTGGGAATAGGTAGAGATCAAGAATATATTGCTGTGGGGATTTGGAGTAGAGGTCAGGAGATAGTTATAATAAATTATTATAATCCATGTAAAAAATTAGAGCTAGAGAAGTTAAAGGAAGTACATGGTCAAGATAGTCAAAGAGTGATATGGTGTGGGGATTTAAATGCACATAATACACTATGGGGAGGAAGGTACATTAATGCCAATGGTCAAGTAGTTGAGGAATTAATAGAGGAGAGGGAGCTAGTGTGTTTAAATGATGGGAGGGGAACAAGGATAGATGTTTGTACAGGAATGGAGTCTCTATTGGACTTGACACTCGTTTTGAATAATTTGGCTAGTAAGTGTAATTGGGAAGTTTGGGGGGAATCTAGTATTGGGAGTGATCATTACCCAATAGTTGTAACATTGGATATTGAGACAGAGAGAACAGTAACTCCGAGAGGAGGAAAATGGGTATTTGAAAAAGCAAATTGGGATAAATTTGAGGAAATATGTGAAGAAAAAAAATGGTGGCAATTGATTCAAATCAAGATATAGACATTTTTAATGAAAAGGTGTGTGCAGTAATATTAGAAGCAGCGTCAGAATCAATTCCAAAAAGTAAAGGAAAAATGACAAGAAAAGCTGTTCCTTGGTGGACAGACAAGTGTAGTAAAGCTGTGAGAGATAGAAATAAGGCTTTTAAACTTCTTAAGAGAACACATAATTATAACCATCTAATTTTATTCAAGAAGGCTCAAGCAGTAGTGAGGAAAACTATCAGGCAAGCTAAAAGAGAAAGTTGGCGTGGCTTTTATAGTGGAATTGGAAAAACAACTCCAGTAGGTGATGTGTGGAGTATGATCAAGAGAATGGAAGGTAATAAGAAAGAGTGGGATTATCCAGTATTAGAGGCAGAAGGGGAAATAGCTGTAATGGATAAGGACAAAGCAGAAATGCTAGTCAAAACATTTGCACAAATACATGGGTCAGGGAATTTAAGTGAGGAAGGTAAGAGGAGGAGAGAAATAACAAAGAGACGAAATATAGAATCATTGGTAAGGAGGGGCGGAATGGAAGGCCAGCCAATTAACTTCCCATTCAATAGAGATGAACTGAAGAGAGCTATTTGTAATGCAAATAAAAAACGTTTATCTCCAGGAAAGGATCAGGTTGGATATATAATGATGAGACATCTTAAAGACCGGGCTGTGGGGAAAATTTTAGAGTAATATAATAGAGTATGGGAGGAAGGAAGACTTCCAAAAGTTTGGAAAGAAGCAATAATAATACCTATAAGAAAGCCAGGAAAAGATCCTTCAAAACCCTCTAATTATAGACCGATAGCTCTTACGTCAAATATTTGTAAAATTATGGAAAGGATTATTTCGGAAAGGTTGACATTTATTGGAAAAAAGAGGATTAATATCAAAATATCAAAGTGGTTTTAGAAAAGGAAGAGGAACAATGGATCCTATTGTATGTTTAGAAAATGAAATTAGAAAAGCACAGATAAATAAAGAGTCAGTAATAGCAGTATTTTTGGATGTCGAGAAGGCTTATGATATGATGTGGAGAGAGGGACTTTTGATAAAATTAAAAATGATGAATATTGGTGGAAAAATATACAACTGGATAAAAGATTTTTTGGCGAACAGAAGCATCCAGGTAAGAATAGGAAATGAAGTGTCAAGTACATTACAGATAGAAAATGGAACTCCTCAAGGGAGTGTAATAAGTCCACTATTGTTTTCCATAATGATAAATGATGTTTTTAATCAAGTAGAACCAGATATAGGTAGGTCTCTATTTGCAGACGACGGGGCTCTCTGGAAAAGGGGAAGGAATATCTTATATATTAATAGGAAGATACAAGAGGAAATTAGGAAAATAGAAGAATGGGCTTATGATTGGGGGTTTAAATTCTCAGTGGAGAAAACAAAAACAGTAATTTTCTCTAGAAAGAGGTTTGTTCCAGAAGTGAGTTTGAAGATGTATGAGAAAACATTGGAAAGAGAGAAGGTATTTAAGTTTTTAGGTATTTATTTTGATACAAAACTTACTTGGAGTGAACATATAAAAAAAATAGTTGAGAAATGTCAGAAGGTGTTAAACATCATGAGATGTGTAAGTGGAGTGGAATGGGGGGCAAGTTTTTCTTCATTAAAAACAATTTATATAGCACTGATCCGGTCTGTGTTTGATTATGGTTGTGTGGTATATGGTTCTGCCTCAAAAAACCTGTTGGAAAAACTTAGTAAAATTCAAGCTCAAGCAATGAGACAATGTTGTGGTGCAGTAAAGACTACACCCATACCAGCTTTACAAGTCTTGGTAGGAGAGATGCCACTAGAAATTAGAAGGAAGCAATTAACGAACAATTACTGGGCTAACCTCCAGGGCCATAAAGATGAACATCCTACAAAAATGGTGTTACAGAACTGTTGGGAACAGAATGAAAGGTGTAGAACAAGCTTTGGGTGGATTAGTAAAATATATGCAGAAGAAATACAAGTAAATAACATCAAGGTGAGTCCAACAGTTGTTATTCAGGAATATGAACCATGGGTGTATGTAACACCTCAAGTAGATTTGCATCTGTTGGAGGTTAAAAAAAAACTGAAAGAGAAGCTGACTTGACATATGTATTTTCAACATATACCAGAGTTCAATACCCCCAGTGTATACAGATGGCTCAAAAGATCCAGAACGTCAAACAACTGGGGCTGCTTTTTTAGTCCAAGACAGTGGTTACCAGTGGATCAGTGGAGTAAAGCGAACTTCTAATCATTTGTCAGTTTATACTGTAGAAATGATAGGAATACTCTTGGCATTGCAGTGGGTGGAGGAACACAAACCTGATAAGGTTTTAATTTGTTCCGACTCAGTTTTAGTTTTAAAAAGTTTGAGATCTTTTAAATCAAGTCACCAAGATATTCTCTTTAGTATCCTACAAATACATTCAAGAATTGTTCAAAATAATACATTAGTCGGTTTTATATGGGTCCCAGCACACATAGGAATAAGGGGAAATGAAGACGTGGATAAATTAGCAAAACAAGCTTTACAGAGAGAGACAATAGAGATTCAAGTTCCATTAAGTAAATCAGAGATTAAGGTTTTAATCTGGAGTAAAGTGAATAAAGAATGGCAAGTTAAGTGGAACAATGGGGACAAGGGTAGATTCCTTTATAGTTTAATAAACAAAGTAAATCAAAATATAAAGTGTATAGGTAAGTCAAGGAAAGAGGAGGTCATCTTTAACAGAATATTGTTAGGGCACTCAAATTTAAATAGTACACTTAAAATAATAGGGAAACATCCAAATGGATTATGTGAATACTGTAATGTTGAAGAAACAATACCTCATGTATTTATTGAATGTAGGAAATATGAACAAGAAAGAAGAAAAATGATAGAAGAATTAAGAAAAAATGGAATTCAGGATCTAAATTTTAAGGTTTTAATAAAATGGTCAAGTGAAAAATAGTAAAGCCTTCTATGATTTTATTACAGAGACGGGACTGGTAAATATAAATAGGATAAATATAAATATAAATATATTTACGGGACTGGTAAATATAAATAGAATATAAAATTCTGTTCCACACTCCGGAGCAGAAGGTGGCGGTAATGCACCCATTTACGTTGGTTGCCAGCCGCCGTTAAAAACCAAGAAGAAGAAGATTTCTGTTAGTGTGCTTTTAGTGTTTTGTAGTTGTGTAACTGTTTACCGTGCCGTTATGATTTCATGCGATTGGGAGATGTGAAAGCGCATGTCTTTCTGTTTAGACTGTAACATTAGTGTATATGTAACGTTATGTGTGCTTGTGCAACAATCGATGGGGCGAATTTTTAAAATTCAGATGGTTTTCCGTCTTAATGATATATGTGCAGTTAAATAAAACCTCCCTGTGCTCTTTCTACATTACTTCATTAGCTAAAGCACAGAAGCAAGTCGTTCACTTTCAAAAAACGATAAACGCCACTTTCAAAAAAAGAGCTGATTGCCGCGCATTATTCTCCACAGATAGGGTTCAGATCGCGCTAAACATTTTGTCAAATCCTGTATTGTCCACTTTCAAGACATCGCTAGTTCACGTTTTACTGCAGAAGCCGACAAGCGCCGTTGTTTGTGAACAGAAGCCGTTAAGTCCATTCTAGCGAATCAGCGCGCTGTATTCAGGTCAGGTGACAAGACTACTTTACTTTGAAAAGACGCGCTATCTGAGAGGAGTTTCCTCAAAGCTGACTAAAAGTTATCGAGGATGGATAATTTCGACAAACCTGTGATATCATCTTCAGGGCGTAAAAGGAATAAAAGCTGAAACGTTTACACGGAACCTTGCAGAAGCAGCGCGTTACAATGATGAGAAAAAAGCTCAGTGTATTGCATCTAATCACATCCATAAATCTATCACAACAACAACAACGTTTGTCAGACTTCTACACTGTCATCTGAGGAGATTACAAAGATTAAATGGGTTTTTTTTTAAACTCTAAAACATGAAATGTGGAGTTATCTGCTTTTGCTATAAACTTAAATGTACAAAAAACACTTTGTGGACTTTAATTTTGTAAATTTGCCTTATTTGTTTAGTTATTACTTAATCAAAACAACCCAACTGCAGTTTGATTGATATTACTTGGAATGCGGGGGGATGCAGTTTTTGTAAATGAACTCTTCAAGTAACAGTTACAAACAATGCCACATTCGACTTCTACATACATTTTATCTGCTATTCCTCTTTTGAAACAGCATGCATTTGATCACTGTTTTCTTACTTCATCGCTGCCTAATGAAGGAATGTCACAACTTTACTGACGAGTTTTGGCAAAAGTAAGAGAAGTGCCGTATCACCTTTTCATAATTTATAAATAGAAGTAAGAGGTTTCTGCAGGTCCTTGAAATGTCTTAAATTTAGTTGTACCATTTAAGACCTTGTATGGCTGTAAATTTGATACAAGAAAGTATTATGATTTCAAGAGGTCTTAAATTTGGAGACAGAAAGACAAGAATTGCCATAAAGCTTAATGTGACGATTTAACTTCAAAAGGCAATGATTTCATTGAATAAACATGAGCGATGCAAGTTTAAGTCCTTGCAGTGCTGCTTTGTGTACTGCCGTTACCAGGGAAACCGTTATATTAAAAGCGCAGAGAATTATTTAGCATTTTCAGTTTTTGTTAGAGCAATGTGAAAACTAGCAGTTTGCCAAATGTAATCGGTTTTATTTTTTGGATTCAACTTTTTTTTTTTTTTTTTAAATTCAGTTTTATGACCAGTCTTGAAGAGAAATTAGCTAACTTTTAACACATCTTAACCTTTTATGCACCCGGCCCCAGGTCTTAAAGGTCTCGAAGTTTTAAATTTTGATTTTAAAAATCCTGCAGATACCCTGTAGTAATATTTTGTAGACTTTTGTTACAATCCATGGCTTAGCCTATTTGAAGTTTTGGTTATGAACATGGCGGGGCGGTCATACAATGACTTCAAACCGGACAGTACTCTGAGCTGTTCACATTACATATGCTCCAGATATGTAATCACGTCCAGCCTTTTGGAATGATAAACATGACACTATTCATCACTCACACAAATCATTATTTATTTATTTTTTCTGATCATTGAATTTGTCTTTGCTGTTAAACTGTATGGGTGTTCTTGTAACAAATTGCACTTCATGTGTTTACAGATTTGTGCAGAATTTGAGACAGACAGAATTATGATAGCCCCATTAGTGTCAACAGTCTTTGCCAAAATGGATCCACACTGCAAAACTTAAGATGTTTGCAAATTGAAGAAGAGTCCTTGGACAAAGAATTAAACCCTCTTGGTGCCCACTACACAGGTAACAACCACTGAACTCAACAAAACCTTGTATGAAAACATTATTTTCTCACCGGCCACTGAGTTTTAGGGTTATGGTCATGGGTATTAACAAAAAAGACAGATATAATGAGATTAGGTTTATTAATACAAGGAATACAAAATGACTGATATTACAAACAAATTAACCTCCCAAAAACAATTTATTTTGAGGCATGGCAGGCATGTCCAAACCTGCTCTTGGAGAGCCAGTGTTCTGTGGAGTTTAGCTCCAACACACCTGCCTGGAACTTCTAGTAAGACTTTGTTTGTTTGAAAATTCCTAAAAATCTTGATTAGCTGATTCAGGAGTGTTTAAAGGGACAGTTCACCCAAAAATGAATATTCTGTCATTAATTACTCACCCTCATGTCATTCCAAACCCATAAGGCCTTCGTTCATCTTTGGAACACAAATTAAGATATTTCTGATGAAATCCAAGAGCTTTCTGACCTTCCATAGAGAGCAACGCAACTACCATGCTCAAGGCCGAGAAACGTAGTAAGGACATCAATTAAATAGTCCATGTGACTTCAGTGGTTCAACCTTAAATTTTACAAAGCTACGAGAATACCTTTTGTGTGCAAAGAAAATGAAAATCATTACTGCGTCATGCATTTTAAAAAAAAAAAAAAAAAAAAAAAAAAAGGATGGAATTACATAAGGGAGATTAAATGACATAACGTTCATTTTTGGGTGAACTAGGTATATAATCAACAATCTTTATACAAACATCCCCGTAATATACCAGCTAATGCAAAGCAAATTTTTCCCACAATTATGTACTTGTTTGAGGTGTAACTATGAGAACTTACAAAGCGGGTTAGTAGTAGAAGTATCTGGGGTAATCCCAAAGTAAAACAGGTAGGCCTCAGATGAGTGTGCAGTTGTCAAATCTGGGTTCCAGAAGTAAAAAAAGATGCAAGTAAAGTTTAAAACATTCAAAATAATAGCATAAATATTTGTCAAAAGTCATCCACATTGTTTATTTTAAAATATTGAATACAATTTAAGGTAGCAGCATACATTTTAGGGGTTGTAGGGTGTGAAATGTCCTCTTAAATATGCAAAAAAAAAAAAAAAGAAATGCATCCTGGAGGGCCGGTGTCCTGCAGAGTTTAACTCCAACTTGCCTCAACACACCTGCAGGATAGTTTCAAGTATACCTAATAAGAGCTTGATTAGCTGGTTCAGGTGTGTTTAATTAGGGTTGGAGCTAAACTCTGCAGGATACTGGCCCTCCAGGGTACATTTCTTTATCTTTTTTTTTTTTTTTTTTTCTTCATATCTAAGAGGACATTTCACATCCTACAACCAAAGAAACCAAAAGAAAAATAAATATATTTTCCATATTAATAAGAGATTTAAAAAAAAAAAAATGCTGACAAGTGACGCTAAAGAAACCACTAACCTGTGTTAACATGTCTCCATTTCTTCCATTTATTCAAGACATTTAATCGGTCCTCACGTCCCATGCCTTGGGACTTGTAACATTAGGCGATGATTACAGTTTGTGATCATAATGATTATAATAAAAAGATAGGCTTTAAGTATGCTGTTCATCAGACTTAACACTGCTAACTTTTGTCCATATGAAGTCATGTATAACATTTTTGTGGATGTAACCAAGACTGTCACCCTGTCCTCACCCTACATGTCTTTTACAAAAGACATTTGTTAGCACTTGATTTAAGCCATACCAATACACATGCTCTAATCCACAGTCCTCTCCTGTGGGACCCAAACTGCACTTCTCTGGTTTCACCAGACTATGTAGATGCAAATATCGATGGGGTGTTGCCTTTAAAAAGATTAGCTTTAACTATTTATTCCCCAATGAACAGAAAATAAAAATATAAGACTGTCAGTGTTGGACAAGCTACTCATAAGACTAAACCAGAGGTGTAAATAGTACCTGAAAAGCATACTTGGGTAAAAGTACAGAGAGATTACGGCAAAAAATGACTCCATTACAAGTCACCAATTCCAAGAGTAGAAGTAGAATGCTTTGATTCAGAGCATTCAAAAAGATTAGATTCAAAACAGTCGTATATTCATAAATCTGACATCAGTTGTTCTGATTCTAAATAGCCAAGGGAGAATACAGAACGCTCTCTTTATTGCTGAAATATTGTCAAGGAAAATGTAACATTTCAAGGAAAATTGTAGCGTGTCAAAAGGCTAGGACAGAAGAGGACAGAAGCTGTAGAAATACCCAGAGCAAAACTATTTGAGTGAACATCCAATTCTGCCCAGTATATTACTATCCTGAAACGTGTGCAGCTAGTTTTCTGATTGTTGTGAGCACTTTATTAAAGGAATAAAAATTCATAAATGTGTGTATTTCTGAGATTACTCTTAGCATAGAAAAAACTGAACAGGATGGGCAAAAGCTAAGGAAATGTATTGCCAGAGAAAAATTCCTTCCAAGTCCCAACAGCACAATGTTACCTCAATAAAAATGAAACCTATTCTAAGGACGATACACGTCACAAAACAGGCTTTTTCTCACTGTTTTTTTTTTTATTTTATTTTTTTTCCCCCTCGCTGATCATCATCGGTTGCATGTTTTTTGAGACTTGTGCCTCTAGCAAAACTGTGGGGGTGTAGGTGTTACAGTAACATGGTATCTTATAGCCTAACAAACACTTTATTTATTTTTTTCCTCCTGTTTGTGCTGGTATTTGGCCGGTTTATATTGAAGCCCATTTACGGTAGTCTCAGAATTGGGACTTTATTTCTCAGAATTGCGAATTTATATCTCACAATACTGACTTTATAACTTTCAATTGTGAGTATATCTCAGAGTTCTGAGAGTCAAAATTGCGGGAGAAACTTGTGAATTCTTTTGGATGTTGTGTGTGTGGTGGGTTTTTTTTTTTTTTTTTTTTAATACCCGATAATGTCAGTTTGCACATTGATAAAACAACAGTTACAATATTATCGTAGACAATATCACACACCCATACATATAGAAGCAGACAAAAAAAATACTTTCAATATTTGGCCGAATTTTGTGTCAAGAATTTTGACTGAGACTGTCACTTGCCTGTGACTGCATATAAATGACAGTGATCTACTTTAAAAGCTGAATAGAATAGAGTGGAGTGGAATGTAATGGAATAGAATAGAGGGCAGCAGAATAGAGTGGAGTAGAACAGAAAATAGCGCAGTACAATAGAATAGAGTGGAGTAGAATAGAATGGAACAGAATAGAATAGATTAGAGTGGAGTAGAATAGAATAGAATAGAGGCACTGGTGAAAAGGTAAGCCAGGTGAAAGCATAGTTTGTGATGTCATCAGAATAGCTATATTTATTTTTGATTGATTTATTCTGGAGCATCTGGATTTTAAAAAAAGTTATTAACACCTGCTGTGTAATTTTCATATTCTTACCATAGTAGGTTTGCCCTAATAAACGGATACAGAAATGTTTATGCTAATTGTTTTTATGTAGTATTTTCCATATGTCATTGGGAATTTAGAACGATAGTCTGTGATCGTGAAACTCATTTTTCAATTGTACAATGTAATTTATGATTATGTTTTAGGGATTGTCAGGTCGGTTCATTAGAATGAGAGTTTGTTCAGATATGACAATTACTCTAGCATGTTCTACATTAAAATGTCATTTGTCTTGCTGTCATTTTGTGTTCATGTTTTGTTAAAGTTATGTATTAGTGTTTTGAACTAGTTATTTGATTTTGCAGTTACGCTACAAAAAAATGATACTGCCAGTTAAATGAGACACCTGCACATTCTTTACTAAGGCTGTTTTGCACATTTCACAATTAACATTTAATCCCACCGGTCACAATAGTGAGTGAAAAAGGTTTTCATTTATAAAGTTCTAAACGTCACTGACTGATGTTTTAGTGCACTTCCTGCAAATGTGGAAAAAAAAATAAATAAAGGGTCTCAATTAAATATGTGCAGTGTCACATGGTTAGTGCAAATTGTCACGACTAGAGCAGTTTATTTCCTGTTTGCACCTTGAGAAGATGATTGCTGAATCAAAGCTCCAAAACAAAAGGCTAGTAAAGTGTGTTAACAAAGATGACAAAGATTTTTGGTACCCATTATCTTTGAGGTGTCTAGTATTAATATATGAATTCACATATATTCAGTTTTGTTGAGTGTGGTTATAGAATGAGTTGATGGTCACAATAGTGACCGGTGGGATAACAGTGAACTTAGATATACAATATAAATCCAATTGCGGTTGTTGGTGAAAACTGCACTAAAATGTTACAATGACAAAATATCAAAATATTGCACTAAATGAAAAGTTCAAATGTTACAAATAAGTTACAATATTAATGTTGTAATACTGGTAGCACTAATATAAAAATTTGGTGATTGTTACAAAAAAGTTACAATTTTGAAAAATGTTGATTTGATGGGGTTTTTTTTTTTTTTTTTTTATGCATAATAGTAACCCTAGAATGTGATCAAGCGGTTTAAAATAGCTGGGCTAAGATATATTACAATTTTTATGACTGCAGAAATATGTTAATTCAGTACTCCCCTTATCCCACCGGTCACAATTGTGACCGACCGTAAAACATTATTTTTCACACACTTTTCAAAAAAAAAAAAAAAAAAATTATATTCTCTTTCCTATTACTTGTTTCACTTCTCTTTCAGTTTTTATAACCATTTCTTACTTGTATGTTAAAAAAAAAAAAAAAAAAAAAAAACATACACAAAAAATTTGGGATTAAACAGGTTAAGTCATCAACTTTTAACACAATTGGGAGTATGAGATGCATTCTAAAAAAATGAGCTCTAGATTTCAGCTCTGGACTTTTTGTAACTGACCTTATGAGATGCATTAGTGAAAAGTATTACAAGAGTATTATGTGTTTCTGTTTTGGGACCAGAAGTTTCAGGACACAGGCTGGTCATCTAGCGTTAAGGAAAGTATTTTAACACACCTGTTCTATTGTTACCTGTTACTCTAAAACATGCAGTTAGTGTGTTACTTGTTTCTCATTTTTTAACTTCCCTTTAGAAAATGTCTGCACTGTTCATCTCACACCCTCAGTCCCAAGGAAAATAAACAAAAGACAGAACTATAGCAGGCAAAAACATGCATTCATGATAACCGATGTTCATCCTATATACTGAGAGAACTGGGTTAGGCCGTTTTATTGCTTCATATGTGACAGGCAGTTCTGACATGTTTGCAGCACTGACTTCACACAGAGATTAGATGAGATTATGATAAGTATGTGTGTTGTAACTCTGACAGACTATTGCAAATGTATTACTCAGACACTGTAGTCTAAATTTGTCAAATAGCTCTCAATAAAAGGTGGACATTTTCAAGCTTACAGTTAAATAATAATAATAATAATTATATATATATATATATATATATATATATATATAAGGAAGCATAAAACTCTGTACATTTATCTACATGTTATTAAAACATAAAAGTGATCAAGAGGAGAAAGAGTGATGAACATTTTTATTTTATTTTTTTTTATTATTTTTTTTATATTATTGAAAACCATATACTGTCCCACGTTCACATTTTGCCACAGAAAGTTATGTGGTAGAAAATGAATGGATATCATTCTGTGATGGTCTATAATGAAGTGTGACGATCACACCTGATCTAATTTGAAGCAGTTGTTATGCAGTTGTTTTGTAAAATATAACCGTTACAATGTTTAGAAGACACACACATATTGTATTTATTTGTTTTAACTAAACATATTTCTGTGAAACTTTTTTCTAATTATTTTTATGTTCTTAATTTTAAACAGACATTTACATGTGTTTGTCTTGTTCTCTGTCTTTTATGACAATGTAAAGCATTTTGAATAATATTATGAATTTTACTATATCAACTTGCCCATCTTAGAAATTTACAAACATTTATTTCAGCATTTATTTCATAATATTGCAATTCATAAATTACTAACATTTTAAAAGACAAATTATACAAATAGATCATTCATACATTTCAAATAAACACTGTTCTTTTGAAGCAGCACAACTGTTTTCAGCATTGATAATAATAAATATTTATTGAGCAGCAAATCAGCATACCTGGGGTAATGATGCTGAAAATTTCAACTTTGATCAAAGAAAATACATTAACATATATTCAAATAGAAAATTAAGTTATTTTAAATTGTAATGGTATTTCACAATATTACAGTTTTCACTGTAGTTTTGATCAAATAACAGCAGCTGTGGTGAACATGAGACTTTTTCATGAAAAAAAAAAAAACCTCACCCCAAATCTTTTGTATTGTACTGTAACAACAGCAGCAACAACAACATTAATATAAAAGTCTCTGTGTGTGTGTGTGTGTGTGCGCGCATAAATCATGGATGTCTGGCTCTTTACTGCCCTCTACGGTCCACAGACACTGTTCCTGTGACTCCTGTGAGAAGGCAAACAAGCTGCAAACTCCTATTTTGTAAAATAATTCATTTGAATTCAAAAAGCTCACATACTTTTGTGTCAGCCATTCAAAACTAAAGTTCTGCTCTTTTTTTATGAATTATTGGCTTGAATAAAGAGAGACACCACTGGATTAAATTAGGCTACAAGCAAACTCATACAATTACTGAATCAATTACTGCCATTATATATTATCAGTAGAGTGTAATGTATAATCATTAGAGTGTCCCCCTGAGTCATTCCTATGACTACAGCTAAATAATACTGAGCACAGGAAAATCTAAACAATATTAGCAAGAAAGAAAGAGTATTTCATCAGTTTCCTGCATTTCTTTCTTCTTCTTTCTTCTTTCTGCAGTGTTGTCAAATTGGAAATGTCCAAGTATCATACCAGAAACTCAAAATTATCCTATTTGGAAGAACAAATACGATAATTATCATACGTCAACACAGCTTTGAAGTGATGTGGAGTTTATTTTCTACAAAGCTTTTCTACACATACTCTATACTGCCATCCATTGTTGCCAGATTGGAAATGCCCAAGTATCGTACCAGAAGCTCAAAATGATCCTATCTGGAAGAAAATTTTCGTACATGAGTCTATTTATTTAGAGCAACAACTTTTTGACATGACCTGCAAATTACCACAATGGATAAATAACTGGGAGTACCTTACATCGTGTCAGGACAAAAATAATATACAATACTACAGAACCATAATCAGTGATGCTGTCTACACTGGATGCGGCGCGACACGACAAATCCCCGACAGTAAACTGATGCCTCGTTCTGTTTATAACGTACTTATACAAAGTTAAAATGATTTTTAACAGTCCCTTTGACGCGTCCAGTCAGTGTAGGCAGACTTTAGCTGTTACGACATCGTACAGAGGTCAAAATTTCCGTACAAATACGATAATTATCGTACATCTGGCAACACTGCTGCCATCTGCTAGTCATAGAAATGAACTGCAACTCAGAGTGTTTCATTACAGCAGCTCATTGCTTACTGAATGAATGAATGAATAAATAAATACATTAACTAACTAACTAAGAATGGTTTTATTATCTTGTGTAATATGCATAAGAATACAATTACCCTGCCTCATTGTTTGATGTATTTAGTTAATATATTGTCTGAGGGTGTATTATTTTATTTCCTGGAAAGGCCTCATACAGGCAAATATGTAACTGCTACATGTTGTAGAGGACATTAAGCAATTGTCCTATTGCAAGTATGCATTTTCTTTTTATGTAATACCTTTGTATTGTAGCCAAATAGACAAGTTATTGTAATTGTTTTATTAAGAAAGTGGTTTATTAAGAAATACACCACACCGTGATATTGTATAGAAAATGAATGGATATTCTATAATGAAGTGTGACGATCACACCTGATCTAATTTGAAGCAGTTGTTGTGCAGTTGTTTTGTAAAGTATAACCGTTACAATGTTTAGAAGACACACACATATTGTATTTATTTGTTTTAATTAAACATATTTCTTATTTCTGTGAAACATTTTTCTAATTTTTATGTTCTTAATTTTAAATAGACATTTACGTGTGTTTGTCTTGTTCTGTCTTTTATGACAATGTAAAGCATTTTGAATAATATTGTGTGAGAATTTTGCTATATAAACTTGCCGTCTTAGAAATTTACATTTATTTCAGCATTTACACCACACATATTGTATTTATTTTATTGAGAAAGTAGTTTATTAAGAAATACACTACACATTATTGTATTTGCGTTATTTAGAAAGTGATTCATTAAGTAAAAACACCACACGCTATTGTTTTAAGCCTTTATAACATGTATTAGCAAGAGATGAAACATGTATTAGCACGAGCATTGAAGAAAAAAGAAGGTGGACAGTACCAAAACAGAACAAAAATGAGAAGATGCAAGGCCTTTTATAATCCACTTCTGATGGGATTTCCAGTATGACGTGACAAGACATTGGGATCCACCTGCTGTCTATAAGAGACTGAAGTGTGAAGATGAAATCAGATGCTGCTTCGAGACCACCTGAAGAGCTCTCCGGCACCAGAACCATCGCTGATATTACCTTGAGCAAACAACTTTTTCATATTTATACTTTATTTAATACTCATATACAGTAGTTGTGGAATATTTGTACTGCTTACTTACTAATTGTAATAATAAACTGACTTGTATTTATATAACACTAGTCTGCCTAAAAATAAGGTAGAAGGTGTAGGAAATTTAGCACCATAAAACAATCTGAACTGTGGAACGTGCAGAGAATATATTATTAACCAAAGAGTGATGGCATAATGATATGTGGGGTTATAAACTCAGAAACATTAGTTCAAATCTGTGTTGTGGTTTGCACCCTTATACACTGTAAAAAAAAAGAAAAAAAAGAAAAGGGTGTTATGTTACTAAAAAGTTATTAGTTACATTCATTATTATACATGTTTTCCATTACATATTGCCTAAAGAACACATTAATATGCAAATTATAGACAATGAATATCTATTGATTAAGCCTATAATGGGAAAATACATTTTTGGCCATGCTTACACATATATTGTATAAAGGAAAATGGTATATCAAATCTAATATCTTTCATACCATACAGTATTTATTTATTTATTTGTTTATTCATTCCTGTGGTTCTTAGGAGACTATATATGTGTTTGGAACACTTGACCTCCTGACAGACAAATAAAGCTTTGTGAGTGAACATTTGTGTTGTACTTCCTCACTTTTCTGAATTTCCATCACTCAGTTTTGTCAACTAAATCATAAAAATCAGATGATTTGTTAATGAACTGCTTTTATGAATGTTTATACAACAGATGGGATGACATTTTAGTTTTTTTTTTTTTTTTTTAATTGTTGTGGGTTCAATATATTATTGTTATAATAAATTATTACAATTATAAATAATATAAGAAATAGTAATTAAGATGTTTGTGGGTCTGGTTAACACTAACCAAAAATCACAATATGATAGTAAATTTACCACTGCAAACAGCAAGTTACAGATCAAACACTATTATAACAATAAAAAAATGATGGCTTTACAAAAACACATTATAAATATAAATATAAAAAATCTGAAAATAAATATAATAAATTATAATAAATATAATGTATTTTACAGATATGTATAACATTTTCTAATTGTCTTAAATATTAGCCTACAATTTTTACAAATGAAACGCACAGGATTGTGGGATATCAAAGGCAGCGAAGGATCCATCTATACTGCCTTCAAAAGTCGATCAGATGCTGAATAATATTTTCATTTTGGGCAAATTTTATATTCATAAATGTAAGTGCCTTAAAACAAAGCCATTGTTTTCTGTTTTTCAAAAGGAATTTTGGATGTATTGTAAATCTGTAAGGAAATGTAAAACTGGAAGAAGACTAGTTTATTGCAAAAATTTTAACTATTAGAAGAGTTTGTAATTCTTTTTTGCAATAATAATAATAATAATAAAAAGTCGATCAGATGAAGGCATCTCAGGAGACAGGAAGTAAAGCTCACTTTAGATTTGAAGGAGCTTTGATGCCTTCCCACCTTGAGATGAGTCCAGATTCAGGCTTCGGACCCCTTATACAGGGCCAGAAGTCCTGTCTACAATACTTTATTATATACTTATTGAATAGAAAATATTTGTGAAATCTAAGGTTTAAAAGAGGCATTAATACCATTATGCATAAACGTCATCATTTAGCAGTAAAGAATTCGAAATATTCCATTAATTCATAAGCAACGATTAATAATTTGCAAATTTTTAATTACTTTTTGTTTTTTTTTAATCACAAAACCTATTGTAGTAAGCGACAAATTGAACTTAGGCATTGTTTAGTGAAGAGAAGTGAAATGATTTAGGTTTCTGCCTGTATCTCAGGCAAACACTGCTCCTGCTCTCTGAGTGTGAGCGGAAGGGGAAATAGTTGCGCTGTTCGATTCCGACATTTTTGGAATCGAGTCCGATTCTGATTCCTGGTTCTGGAATCGATGAGATTCGATTCTAAGAATCGATTCCTCACTTGTTTTCGATTCTTTTTTTTTTTTTTTTTTAGATTGGCGGAACCTAATTTTGCCACTTTCTACAACAATAAGGTTGTAGAAAGTAGCCTTCTCATAATATGAAAAAATACGATGCATTTCTGTAGCTCTGATGGATTTTAAATTGTAATTGTGTCTGTATTGATCATGACATTAATCACAGTGCACAGCTCAGCAGTGGACATTATTGCATGAATGGAACAAGACGTGCACAGTTCAGCTGGATGATGTTTACTGAACCGTATGCTTTGCACTAAATTAACAAACTGTACACTGAAATAAAATAACCAGAACATTAACATCAACACTGAGCGCGTGGTTTATCTCAATCAGATACGCTCAATTTCTTTCAGAATTATGGCTGATAGAAAGGTTAAAAATATTATTTAAGATGGAAATAAGATCAAGACCTCGATCACGTCATTAAATATTCTGTCGTGCAGCGCTGAAAATAAATAAAGCAGTTCCACCGTGAAATAACATCTGAATCATTTTTGAACTGGTTCATTAAGATTATCTATCCGAAAGAACCTTTTCGTGGAAATGAATCAGAATCACAATTAGCGAGCAAGAGGCGAATTATAACAGGTGTTTCTCAAACGGATCCATAGATAAGTTTTGTTGAACTGAAAACGGCTCTGAATGAGGAGTCGATTCAACTTTGATGGGATCGACTCTCGATTCCCAATGCCTCGGAATCGATTCTTTTTAGAATCGATTCCCAGCCCTAGGAAATAGTTCCTGTCCTGCACAGCTATAGTTCATTTATTGCATTTCGACGCTTGCGATATGCAGTTATTTCCAAGACAAACAATTATTTAAAAAAATAAAACATTTATAATCGATATCATGAAACGAGGATATATCCTCATGAATGAACGAATCAGAGTATCGCTATTTCAAGATCCATGCGCCCATCCCTTCTGAACTAACTCCAGCGACACAGATAGCCTTCTCCAGCTTAAAAACACCCCTCAAACAAGACCCTGCTCTGCTGGAGCCTCGGTATCTGTGCGTGTGGTGACTAAAGATGAAGGTTAAACTTCATTCAGGCGCTGATTCGCAGCCTCAGAGTGATGAGGAGGAAACAAACAACCAGTATATCGTTGTCAAGCTTGAAGACGAAGATCCAGAAAGCGAGATGGATCTGAGTATATTCGCTCCTGTCGAGTCCTCCTCGGAGTGTGAGGAAGATGAAGATGAAGATGAAGTCTCAGACTCATCCAGCGTCTCTACCTGGAGAAAGAAAAACACCCGAGAGCCAGGTTTGGTTTGTTTGACCTACATCTGAGTCTTTAGCTTGTTTTATCTCTCTGTCTGTTTCCATAATTATCAAAACCTGCTCACCAAGTTACTAGAATATAAAGTTGTAAAGTAAAGATTGCTTTAACTTCACTTTTCCAGTGTTCAGCTGGTATTTTGGTGATTTTTCAGTAGATCTATGAAGTCAGTTCTCCTCTAATGCACACAGGTGTAGTTCATCACAATAACTAGCAGCATGATCCACTAATGTTTGACAGTGTTAAAAGTTTTTTTTTGTTGTTGTTTTTTTAAGGAATTCATCAAGTTTTCAAGATATTAGAATTTGTAAAGGTCACAAATTTTATTAAAAAATATTTTTTTTTTTCTTATTTATAACCTATATTACACTCCTCATTGATGCTCCATCTCAGTAGGTGACGGAAATGCACTATAAGTTGGTTTATGTTTATTTGTTTCAATAACTTTGTTTCATGTGTTGTAATTCAGTCATATAGACTAGGTTGTCCATATGTGACCCTGTACCACAAAACCAGTCATAAGGGTTATTTTTTGAAATAGAAATTTATACATAATCTGAGAGCTAAATAAATAAGCTTTCTGTTAATGTGTGGTTTGTTAGGATAGGACAATATTTGTCTGGAATATGAGGGTGCAAAAAATCAAAATATTGAGAAAATGGCCTTTAAAGTTGTCCAAATGAAAATAATAAATTAAATATATCAAAAATTAAGTTTTGATATAGCCTATTTAGGGTTGGAAATTTACTAAATATCTTCATGGAACATGATCTTTACTTAATATCCAAGTGATTTTTGGCATAAAGGAAAAATGTGTAATTTAGACCCATACAATGTATTGTTGGCTATTGCTACAAATATACCCGAGCTACTTATAACTGGTTTTGTGCTCCAGGGTCACACATATGGACAAATTTGAGTACGTATATTTCACAATTGATCACTCCCAAATTTGTGTGTCAGATAACCAGGAGGATCCAGCGCCCCTTGAGAAACAGTCTTCCAGGAGCAGTTTAAAAGGACGGCGAAAGAGCCGACAGCAGAGTCTGGACTGTAGTGCAGTAATCAGGGTATCTCATCCTTTAAGTGTTGCAGTTAATTAATAAGTAATAACTTTGGCCAGATGCCCATATTAATACATTCTTGGGAATGATTTTTATTTTATATATATATATATATATATATATATATATATATATATATATATATATTTATATATATATTTATTTTTGAAAAAAATTGCATAGCTGAAACAGTAGAGTATGGCGCTAGTCATGAGTAATGCATAAACTGATAAAAAGTATACATTAAATGCAATGTAAGTTGGTTTGGATAAAAGCGTTTGTAAAATTCAACGTGCAAATTTACTGACTTTTATGCCGTTTCAAACCCATTTTCTTCACGTTAAATGTGATGCCTCAGTATGTATCATGCCAAAATTATTGTTTTTTTGCATGTAATGGGTTGAGTGGCTATGATTTAATGGTTTAAACATGATCATGATTGAAAATTCGGTCTGTTTCTTAAACAAAAAAACAAACAAAAAAAAAAATTTCAGAAGAGCTGCAATATTGTGCACAAACCCTATTCGGGCAGGACTAGTTTTTTAGGAGGATGTTAGAGAAATTTGTGTTTCACAGATGTACTTTGTGATTTGAATCCCGGCCGAATCTGCTGAAGTCTAAGATTTGCTCGCACAACCTTTGTAAAAAAAAAAAAATAAATAAAAAAAAAAAAAGTCCAGAACAATTTACCTACTGTGTTTTGGCAATTTTTAACATCCTTCAGGTCCAGGATATCTAATCCTGTTCAAATGTCTGTGATTGCTGATGTATTGATTGTATCACATGCATTTTTTGACTAACCTGAGCTATTCGTGCACTCTTAAGGCATGTTGCAGCTTTTAATATTGAGGGCATCCAACAAAAACAAAATATAAAAAAATAATAATAATAATTAAGGACAGCCAAATCACAACAACCTGGCCATTTTAATATCAGCATCAGGCAAATAGGTGAATAAGGCTATAGACTACTTTTATTCTTTTATAATGCTCTTTTGTCAGTTTTTGTGCTTGGAAATAGGTATCATCACTATCAAAGAACAGCCCAGATAATCTGCAAAATATCTCCTTTGTGTTTCACGGAAGAAAGTCATATGGGTTTGGAACAGCATAAGGATTAAAAAACGTAATTTCACAAATATCAGATTAACAATGTAAATCAGTAAGCATTTTCATTGCAGTCACGATCATTCTCTTCCATAGGATGTGAATGTCGGACTCCCGTCTGAGAATCTCACATTTTACCATGCTGCACCTCCGTCTGATTCAGCCCGAGGTCCTGTAGAGATGTCTGGAGTGAACACAGCAATCAGCCCTTTAGCTGCCATGGAGCCTCCTGTATTTCCAAATGCACCAGTACAGGTTTCTTCAGTCTCCTAATACTTGTTTTAGTTGATAGTCAATGTTACCTCAGTTGATCTATTCAATGCATAAATTACACTGTTCACCATTCGGTTGTTGCACAGATCAAGTTTCCTTTTTCATTAACGTCCTAATTATTTTCTAAACCAGAGCACATCTGTCGTGGGGGAGGATCAGCAGAATATACTACTTGAGGTCCTGAACCATTGTAGGGTAAGAGCTTCTGTTCTTCACACTAGGGCTGTGACGGTCGCCATAACAACCGCGTGATTGACACTGGCGGTAATGTGTGTGACGTCACACTCTAACAAGCATAAAATACAAAGTTTTGTATACAAGTGCAATAATAGTAACAGTTGCAATAGAATTCGGTATTTATAGCATATACCATTTAGCTGTAAATTGTTTTATTTAGACTGTTAATTCACAAAATTACCTCAAACGCCATACATGGCACTTCCTTTACACCGTGTCTACACCGGACGCGAGAGGCGTTGTGCGGCACGACAAAATACAGTAGTCACACATTGGGTTGTAACGGTATGAGATTTTCACGATATGATAATCGTCTCAGAAAATCTCACGGTTTCACTATATACGGTATTAAACAATCAAAACAGGGTTTTTTGTTTTTTTTTTGGTTGAATAAATGTTTGAAAGCATGTGTTTATTCAAATTGCATTAATCAAAAACAATCAAGTAAATTTCATCATTGATTATATATTAGTTTAACAACTTATATTCATCATTAATAATTTATAACAAATCATAAATTCTGGTTTGACTTAATTTTTCTGGATTCTGTACTTTTATGATATATTACAAATATACTATCAATAATGGTGGTAATGAAATTAATGCATAAAGCTTTAACAATTTAATGTTTTAAAAAGTAATCAAATGAAAATAACGTATCCTTTTATGTTTTCGCAAAGGGGTGCACAAAAGAGATTTACTAAATAAAAATGAGGGGGAAATTATATTCCTTAAATGTTTCTATAAATTATTATTGTTATTTTAGAAGTAGACTACATTATAGTACAATCGTAATTTCTGTCAATTTCTTCGAGTTAAAAAGCGGACTTTTATTTTGAGGGTTGTAGTGAAGAGCTTTGAGTGTCAGTGTATTTGACATTGGTTTTCTCAAATAAAATGATGAAAGGATTATTAATTGTTCTCTCAGTGAGGCTCTCAGTGTTTGTGTTGACGTCCTCAGATAGTGAGACAGTGCGCCAGCGAGCATACTTGAGTATGTAGTACACGACACAACGCCGCTCATTCACAGAGAGACATGCAAAACAAACAGATTATATTTTTATATAGCAGTGTTTTTGCGCTTTAATAATCACAGACACTAGACCATGTCGTGATTTGACAGCTCTGTTTTTGATTTATTCATCAATCCATCAAATCGCGCGTTTTATGTGACATATTAGTTTTACAGCCAAATTAATTTCCCTATTATAAAGACAAAGCATTTCAAGGTAACAAAATATAAAAAAGAATGGCTTATTTTTTTGGCTAAGGTGGGTGAAGATAAAAATCTTTCATTATTTTATCTTTGCTATTAAAAAATAAGAACAAAGATACACGTTACAAATACTCACAATATACAAAAAAACAGTGCTTTATTTTCAGGTACAATTGGTGTATTTAGCAGGAACATTCAAGAAATTGAATGAACAAATATAAAAATAAAACACTACATAGATTTGTTATTATTATTAATATTATTATTATAATAGCAAAGCAACTGTATTAAAGTTCTTCAGTCAAGAGTAGTGAGTGATTTTTCTCTTTGTGTTTTGTTGTTTTATTAATAAAGGAATAGTTCACCCAAAAATAAAAATTGTCATCTGTCTGTCAGTTCTATCATAGTGTTTTATTTTTATACCATCATTTACTCACTCAAAAGTTTTAAACCTGAATGAGTTTCTTTCTTCTGTTGAACATAAATGTTATTTTGAAGAACGTGAAGAGTTGCTGGTCCACAGTGACTTTTTTCATAGTATTTTTTCCTACTGTCAAATTTAATGGGGACCAGCAACTGTTTGGTTACCCACGTTTTTCAAAATATCATCTTTTGTGTTCAGCACAATAAAGAAATAAATACAGTTTTGGCAATAACATGTGAGTGAGTAAATAATGACAGAAATTAAATTTTAGGGTGAACCATCACTTTAATGACAGTCGGCAGCATGTTTAGTTCTGTCCCTTTAAGACCTGCACGCATCTAATATACAGGCACGCATCCGTTTTCCTCTCAACTGTTTACTTTCATTTTAGACATAACCAACTTAATCTATATGTAAACCTTCTGTGTTTTGACAGTATTAGCGCAAAAGCTAACTTA
This sequence comes from Spinibarbus caldwelli, assembly GCA_039654775.1. NCBI lineage: Eukaryota > Metazoa > Chordata > Actinopteri > Cypriniformes > Cyprinidae > Spinibarbus > Spinibarbus caldwelli. Next base: position 25,980,316 of record CM077260.1, read on the forward strand.
GTCCAGTAATCAGGAGCTGTTTGACAGGCTTTGTGCACGTGCTTATACCCCTCAGAAAAAGCGCACGTCAGAACAGCGCGTGAATGAAATGTTTAACGGCTCTAAAGCAGATGCAAATAATGTACTTTTGTGACTGCGAATAAGTGAAGTGTCCTGTAAGAGTAACTCTACCGCTGAGTTAACACTCATGTGAATGTATGTCATGTTTTACAGTATCTTGAGATGGAGGAATAATAACTGCAGCTGACAGAATGCACTGAAGCACGATACTACGATATTTCTTCAAAAGCAGATCGTGGAGACATTTTTATTGTCCACGATCAAAAATCGTAATATCACACACCAATATCGTAATATCGCCATACCGGTATATCGTTACAATCCTAGTCACACAATACATTATAATCAGTGATGCTTTCTACACTGGATGCAGCACGACAAATCCCCGACAGTAAACTGACTGATGGCTCGTTTTATTTATGACATGCTGACACAAAGTTCAAATAATTTTAACGGTCGCTTTGTCATGTGTTCAGTGCGGCTGGAAACATCGTAACACCAATGAAGTCCTCTCTTAAACTGGACAATATCAACATGTTTGTTTTTCTGTCAAAGAATTTTAAATCTAACATTAGCCTATATAAAAGCCAAGGTAGGCTTAAGCATTAGTGTTTACGTTCTAATTGTTATCAGGCCAACGCAGATTTTCCAGCATGTGATTGAAGTTGTTACGAATTATTTAGGCTACTTTCTTATTTAACTGTTTGACAGCCTAATGTTTTGCAGGCTGCGTGTTGCCGTGTTCACTGACAGAAGTGTGTGTAATTTGATACTGTTAAGTGCTTTGACACAATCTGTATTGTTAAAAGAGCTATATAAATAAAGGTGACTTGACTTGACTTGTATGGGTAGTTGACGTATCAATGTGTCCTATGGTGTGACGGAAAAAAATTACCTCTAACATTGAAGATAAACCTCTCTCATGCTATTTGTAACTCTAAGAATGGAGATATATTTTTTTCATGTTATTTGTTACTTTTTTTTTTTTTTTTGGAGAAAAACATTTATTTCATAATTATATTTCCCCACATTTTAAATTCTTATTATCCAATGAAAGGTTAGATTTTTGTGAAATTTTTAAATAAAAGATCAAAAGGATTAACAGTGCAGATTAATTTTCACAGCCGCCTTTGTTCATATTTACCAAGGGTGCCAATATTTTTGGCCATGACTGTATAAACACCGCATCCCCACCAGAAGTTGGTCCATTACCACTGCGGTGGTAAAAATCTGCCACCGTCACAGCCCTACTTCACACATGCTTGTCTGATCAGAATCAAGGTCTTAATAATATACCAGTTTAATGCTGTGAATGAAAATAGTAGCTGATGTGGAATGATGGATGATTTCAGTGGTTTGTTTGCTGTTTGTTACCTTTCAGTTCCTGCATGCAGCAGTGCAGAGGCTTGAACAGAAGATTGACAGACAGATGTCAAATGAGGTACTTACCTTTAAACTAACTGATCCAGGGCTCAACAGTAAGGATGACCCAGAGCCAGCTGACACAACCAACCCAATTTATGCTGTCAATTCAGTTTGCGCGTACATGTTAGAATGTATTACAGCTACTATTTCCAAGTATGATGATGAGATTTTTTAAAAAATATTTTTCTCTTCTCTTAAAGCTCAGCTCAGCTGAAAGAAGCTCAGCGAACCTGAAGAATGGTCCAAAGGTTTGTCCATAAACCATTTATCTCTATTTATTGTTGATTAAATTCATTTGGTCTCACCAAAAACAGTTCTGGAGTTGATCAAGACCTTAAAGATTATAGCATAATTTAGTGTGACTAAGAGAAAAAAAAAAGTTGTGCTAGTTCAAGACAAGAAAAGTGATTAGAGGACAAAAGTAGACAATAGATTTCCTTCCAGTTTATTATACATAAAAACTCTCAGTACAGGTACGAGTCACAAAATCTGTGATCAGTTAATATTGTCTTTTCTCTCCTCTTGATCCTTGGATTTTAAACACTTTTAAGTAGACAAAGTAATATGACTGAAAGGAGTTTTCTAACCTATTGTTCATTAGAGTTGGTGTCATGTAAGGTGATAATTGGTGCGATCGATTAAAAAAATGAGCTGATTATTCACACATTTCTTTAATCATGTTTAATCGCATGTTGATATTTATATTATCATAATTTCACATTGAATCTTCAAATTATGTTGGAATAACATAAAAATGGCATATAAGTATGTGTTTATTGGCATCTTTTTACTAAGTAGGTTATTAATGAAGGCCAGTATCATTGATAACAATTACATCAATGACCTAAGCAGGTTTCACTTTAAAAGCAGCGCTCTCTTTAAATCCTGACGCACATGATGCAAATCTGACACGCATCTGATTTTTTCCCCCAATTCTTTACAGTCATTTATGGACTTATTTAAGACAGTATTTATGAGGTAAACTGAAAAAAAAAAAAAAAATCAATCTCACAATTATGACAGTCCTAGTGATAATGTATCCCATATCTCTCAGAGACGGACATCTCTGCGTGTTGAAGAAAGGCAGCTGTCCTGGTCTTTGGCCCAGAGACTTGATCCACCAGTCCAGAGAAACCCACGCTGGATCCCTCCCTGGAAACGAGGGCTGGACAGGGCAGATCTTCAGCAAGCTGACAACAGCAGCCCTCAGCTGGGCAAACCTCCCGGCGGCGGACGAGGCAGAGGCAGGGGCAGAGGACGCGGTCACGGTCGCAGGGGGCGCGGTAACGGATCCCAGCATCAGTCTCAGACTCCTGATCCTGCTTCACTCATGTCAAAGCCCAGTGGAGATGAGCTCTGCACCGCATCCACAGATGACCCACAGACGTCGGAGGTAATGAAGAAAGGCTCTCCGGCTAACACAGGCTCAAAGCGTCAGCAGAAAAGAAAGAAAGCCTTTGCTCAGGTGGACGGGGAGAAAGTTGAACTGGAGAAGATGCCCAACAGTAAAGAGGCCACACTTGAAGGTCAAGTTGACGGCAAAGGTAGGATATAGACATTATGATGTAAATAAGATTGTCTGAGATGAAGGAATAATCATTTTAAAATGTAGTTTCATGGCTACATTTTAAGTTCTTAGAAATGTAATCTAAGAAGTCACATTAAATTCCATTTTCAACAAAAGTTTTGATTTACCTTTTTCTGATAAGACCATCAGGTAAAAATGTTAAAGTTGTGATGGAAAAAGATTTGTTTTCTTCCATATTGTGATGAACATGTGAGTGAAATTGACTTAAGAAGAAATATAGGGAAGAACTTAGTTTTGTCCATCAGTTTTTGAGATTTTGAGATGTAGGCATTGCACTCAACAAATGTGCTGGGATGAGGTTTAAGAGCACTAAATGATTTTATGAATTTTTAATTATTATTATTTTTTAATATACCATTTGGAAACCTGAACTATTGCTGCCTTTAAGTGCACCTGGGAAACTCATTCACATCGGAAACAATATACAAGTAGACTAAACAAATAATACTGTGAACAATAAATCGAAACAATAATTATTCCAAATGATGAAAATTACTAATTTCTATCAGTTATTTATCCAAGATATCACAAGTACAACCCGAATTCCGAAATGTTGGGACGTTTTTTAAATTTGAATAAAATGAAAACTAAAAGACTTTCAAATCACAAGAGCCAATATTTTATTCACAGTAGAACATAGAGAACATAACAAATGTTTAAACTGAGAATTTTTACACTTATCCAATAAATGACCTCATTTCAAATTTGATGCCTGCTACAGGTCTCAAAAAAGTTGGCATGGGGCCAACAAAGGGCTGAAAAAGCAAGACATTTTGAAAAGATTTAGCTGGAAGAACATCTAGCAACTAATTAAGTTAGTTGACATTAGGTCTGTAACATGATTAGCTATATTAGCTATATAAGGGATGTCTTAAAGAGGCAGAGTCTCTCAGAAGTAAAGATGGGCTGAGGCTCTCTAATCTGTGAAAGAGTGCATAAAAAGATTGTGGAATACTTTAAAAGCAACGTTCCTAAACATCAAATTCCAAAGGCTTTGCAAATCTCATAATCTACAGTGCATAACATCATCAAAAGATTCAGAGAAACTGGAGAAATCTCTGTGCGTAAGGGACAAGGCCGAAGACCTTTGTTGGATGCCCGTGGTCTTTGGGCCCTCAGACGACACTGCATCACTCATCGGCATGATTCTGTCATTGCCATTAAATGGGCCCAGGAATACTTCCAGAAACCACTGTCGGTAAACACAATCCGCCGTGTCATCTGCAGATGCCAACTAAAGCTCTATCATGCAAAAAGGAAGCCATATGTAAACATGGTCCAAAGCGCCATCGTGTCCTGTGGGACAAGTCTCATTTAAAATGGACTGATTCAAAGTGGAAAAGTGTTCTATGGTCAGACGAGTCCAAATTTGACATTCTTGTTGGAAATCACAGACTCCGTGTCCTCCGGGCTAAAGAGGAGCGAGACCTTCCAGCGTGTTATCAGTGTTCAGTTCAAAAGCCAGCATCTCTGATGGTACGGGGCTGGATAAATGCATATGGTATGGGCAGCTTGCATGTTTTGGAAGGCACTATGAATGCTTAAAGGTTTTAGAGCAACATATGCTTCCCTCCAGACAACGTCTATTTCAGGGAAGGCCATACTGCAGCTATTACAACAGCATGGCTTTGTAGTAGAAGAGTCCGGGTGCTGAATTGTCCAGATCTGTAGCAGGCATCAAATTTGTTTGTGTGTGTGTGTGCATATATATATATATATATATATATATATATATATATATATATATATATATATATATATATATATATATATATATATGCACACACACACACATAAATGCTTTCCATTTTCAGTAGATTTTCTAGATCGTGACAAGTTTTTTTTTTTTTACTTCATTCAAATTTTACTTCAATTTCTTTAGTTGAAGTACCAGTGTTGTATGACATGGATCAGTAAATTCTCTTTTTTCCTCAGTAATGATCGGAAGCCCCTTGAGGAAAGTGTGGATCCCACTGTCTGTGTACAAGGAGGTGTTTAAGGAGGTGGAGCCCCAGAAGGCTGTAGTGCCTGTGCTTCACGCTCTCTTCCCCATCAGCACACTGTCCTGCAGTGCCATCACAGGAAACCCTGCAAAAAGCCTCCAGCAACTTGACCCCAACAAAATAGAAGCCCTTCGAGGTAAATACAGTCTCTTCAAGTACACGTTTGGGACTGAGGTGGATCTCTGGACAGGGACTCAAGGAGTAGGCTACAGCTAATCAAACGAATATTTTTTTCTTCATATAACAGTCAGTAATAGAAGATGCTGAACCAGAAAATATTGTTCATGAAACTCAAGTGGGATCATACTAAATATCAAGCTATATAAGCTGTATTTTCTTTAATATTTATTTTTCTTAATGGTTGGAAAGTCATGTTGTGCACAAAAAAAGTGTTTAGTCATTGCTCCCAAAAGGCTTTAATTTAGTGATTTTTGTACATGGCAAGCACTTACCTTTATGTCCAGTGTATGCTTTTTCATAATTAATGAATTATATATTTTTTTTATGCTTTGATGCATAAACGTTTAAGAGAGAATTTGTAAATCAGTTTTTTTTGTTTTTTTTTTCAGCCCAGTTTAGTCCGAGATTTGATTTGTGTGCCATTACCATTACTAAATGCATTTACAGTTTTCAAATAGTATATATAATTTTTATTTATTTTTTTTTTCCTGTGTACACATTCAGAGTTTCTTGCTGAGATGTACCCACAGTTTGACGTTGGCGTGAGGGGCGTGATGTGGGCACAGTGTCTTGGAGTGATTAACAACATCACCAAAGACCTCAAGAAACAAGCTGAAAAAACATCACATCTGCCAATAGAGGTGCGTTTCTCCATAATACCTGCTAGTTCTTTGCTAGCACTTATTTTACCTGCAAAATGTTTTTCTTCATTCAATAGTTTAAGGGCCAAAAACACTTTGACTAAACAGTGCTACTGTGCTTTATTTCAGGTCGGTTACACAAGAAACGATTGTTCATACTCTTGAGGATCTGACACTCATACTCAATGTGCAACAATGTAACCAGTTTTATTCACTTCAATCAATCGTCTGAACTGATACAGTGTTCATAACTGAAGTGCAACTCCCTGGTTTGACAACAGCTGTCTTTTGTTCTCTCTTCTATAGCTGCTAAGTTTCAATGGAGAGAAAGGTTTTTATTAAGAATTCTTTTGTTCTTAATAAATCCATATATTAGCCATTCTTTGTTTAAACATCTACATATTAATGTACATTTTATTTTGCCAAATAAAGCCTTTTTCAGATTTTCTGTTGAAAATTATAAATAATATCAAAGTAAGAACCAGTATAAATCACAAATGAAATTAAATACTAGTAACACATTCTTGACACAAACAGTCACTGTGTACAAACAAAGGTTTCATCTCCATATAACACAGCAGTTTTTGATGGGATACTCAGCACTAGCGTATCCCTCTCTTGATGCCCATCTTGCGCTCATATCGAAACTTGCGGATGGTGCTGTTAATAGCGCCTACGCAAACCTTCCAGTCGCTTCCGTCTTCCTCCAGCCTCATCCAGGGAAAACGCTCCAGCAGGTGCTCTGAAGAAGAGCAGGAACAGAGAACTAGTCCTTATTCAAAACGACCTCTTTTCCACCATCCACAGTGGAAAGACTACAGTGCCGCTGATCAGATATCTCACCTCGGAGCGCGGAGATCTTGTTGTGGTCGAGGGCCTGAATGCCGCGCCGCATCCCGCCGTACACGTTACTGCGCACCAGCACATCCTCTGGGAAGATGAACTTAATGAGGTATCGAGCGATGAGCTCAGGACGTGTTCGCAGATGTGCTGCAGACAAGGCAAACTCAGGAACCTTCACATCCCGATGAGGGGGGCCGAGATACACTGAAAAACAGACGAAAATAAGGAATAAGTCTTGGAGTAAGAAAAAGAGAGTTTAATATCTGGGCACAATAAATACGGTTTCAGGACAGATCTAAAGAAGTAGGGCTGGGCGATTATTGAATATTATGCAATTATTTATTGCAATTATAACATTTGCAATTATTTTGTCTATCAAAGTATCACTATTTTCACAAGCTGTGTGTAAATAGTGACACATTTACATCTAACACTATATGTGACACTGGACCACAAAACCAGTCATAAGGGCCAATTTTTTGAAATTGAGATTTATACTTCATCTGAAAGCTGAATAAATACGCTTTCTATTGATGTATGGTTTAAGACAATATTTGGCCGAGATACAACTATTTGAAAATCTGTAATCTGAGGGTGCAAAAAAAATCTAAATACTGAGTAAATTACCTTTAAAGTTGTCCAAATGAAGTTCTTAGCAATGCATATTATTAATCAAAAATTAAGGTTTGATATATTTACAGTTGGAAATTTATAAAATATCTTCATGGAACATGAACTTTACTTGATATCCTAATGATTTTTGGCTTAAAAAAAAATGGATAATTTTGACCCATAAAATGTATTGTTGGCTATTGCTACAAATATACCCATGCTACTTGTGATGTTTCAGTCGGCACTGACCGTTGTTCGATTCCCAGTCTGTGGGCATGTTGTGATCTTCTGTGATGTGGCTCATCAGCGTTTCCTGCGGTTTCTGCTCCGTGTCACTGTCAGACAGTTCAACATCAATCTCTGCCGCTGCTGCACACGTAACCGCTGTATGTGCTGATTCTGTCATGTTCTCAAGTTTTGCTCTTTCCTTTACCTTTAGCTGTAAAGGAAACATATCTTTACTTTTACTAACAAATACTGTTCCAAGAAAAATCTTGTATGATTTATGGTATTTGATAAATAATATTAACTATGCTTTTTAACATTTTTAGATTAAAATGTGTAGTTGTCGTGTAAATGAATGAGCACAATGCAAAAATCCAAAAAAACCCCAAAAAAAAAACGTGTAAACACCCCCTTAGATGAATATTAGCGTATCACACACTGCTGCCACTTATTGAAATGTTAGGTACAATACAGATATGATCAATGCAAACTAACTTTGCAGAGAACAGGCAGAAAAGCAATAATAATAACAGTTAAACACAAGTGTGGACAACAATCAATGGGGTCCATGCATTTGGGGGAAAGAGCTGGAAATAACCACATTTGCAAGTGTAGTGGAAGTGCTGCAGATGAAACTTGTCAAATAGTTTTGATTTGGAAAAAAAAAAAAAAAAAAAGTATTTTGTCATAAGTTTCATGAACAACTGTAACAAAAAAAAAAAAGGGTCTGAGTGGTGAGTTGTTGTACAGTGTAGTTTAGTGTTGTGCACTGTTATGAGAGTCTTGTCAGGTTTTGCTAAAGTTACAGAGGTGTTACTTTTATTCTCACCTTTCGTGTCTTGTCCATGAACCGATAGTAGCGGGCTGTTGAGTTGATTACAGACAGACACATTTTCCAGTCTTTGCCTTTCTCACGAAGGTCAAATTTTGGGTATCTCTTTACCGCCCACTCTGTGGAGATCCACACATTGTTAAAGCTAGCAACTTTCATGCTGCTTTGTAAACTGCATCAGATATTAATATATAATGCTGAGCATGTCATTTCCTGTATAGCCTTAATTAAAATCTCTTCATTGTTTATAAACTTTATAAATCACTGGCACGGTGTTGATTAAATGGCTCATCACAAACATGAAAGTGTTCTCAGAAAAGTAAGTTCTGAGAAAAGCTTAATGTTTAATTAAATTATTATTATTTATTTATTTATTTTTTTAAATGTGTAAAAACAACAGAAAAGGCACATCATACAGAGAAGGGTCCATTTTTCAAATATCCGTCCAGCTCACCTCTGATGGCACTGATCTTGTTTGGGTCGAGTCTCTTTAGGCGTCTCTTTGTGTTTCCAGTAGTGCTGCTTTGAGAGAGTTCCTCCGCTGTGAAGATGTTTCTCGACAGGTACCGCACCGCAGCACTGGGTCGTGCCATTTTACCAGCCCTCTGTAAGATACAGTTAGAGAGGAACACCTTCCTGTCAGAGCTGCCCAGACAACCTACGGAAGCAGAAACAGACACAAATGGCAGCATTAATATAAATTATTGCTGCACTGATCATTGTTCTGGAATAAAATCATTCACTAGCAATTTAGTGAGTTTTAGCCTTATAGTAACAGATTACCCAAAATGAAAATTAGCTGAAAATGTCCTTGCCCTCAAGCCATCCAAGATGTAGATGAGTTTGTTTCTTCTTCAGATTTGAAGAAATGTGTCATTCCATCATTGTTCAGCAATGGATCCTCTGCAGTGAATGGGTGCCGTCAGAATGAGAGTCCAAACAGCTGATAAAAACATCACAATAATCCACAAGTAATCCACACCACTCCAGTCTATCAGTAAATGTCATGTGAAGTGAAAAGCTACACGTTTTTAACTTCAAACTTTGATTCTGGCTGAAATACGAATACTCTATCCATAAGATTGCTTTCTGCATTGAAAAAGTTGTCAAGGGGGAACTATGCACAGATCAAGCACTGTTTACAAGGAAAAAAATAGTCTAAAACTGTTCTAAACAAATATGTGGGTGGATTTTGATGTGAGAGGACAGAAGGAAGCATGCGTTTGCAGTGGCCGGTCCTAGGCTATGGAACAGTCTTCCCTTATCCATGAAATCTGCATCTTCTGTTTATGATTTTAAACCATATAGTTACAGTCTCATCTTTTTTACCCTTGCATTTAATTCATTATAATTCTTGGTCTCTTTTTAATTTATATTTAGTGTATTATTTTTATTCTTTCTTTCTTTCTATTTTACCTTTTTCTTCTGTACAGCACAGTGGTCAACTCTTGTTGTGTATATTTGTGCTTTATAAGTAAATAAATTAAATGAAATTTTATGGATTGTTTTTTTATGGATTTTGACCAGAAATTTAAAGTTAAAATGTCTGTTTGTTTCTTATTATTGTGATGTTTTTATCAGCTGTTTGGACTCTCATTCTGACGGCACCCATTCACTGCAGAGGATCTATTGCTGACCAAGTGATGCAATGCTACATTTCTCCAAATCTGTTCCCATAAAGAAACAAACTCATCTACATCTTAAATGGCCTTAGGGTGAGCAAATTTTCATTTTTGTGTGAACTATTGCTTTATACTTAACTATATTCTCTGAAAGCAAATGTAGGATGTTATTCTTCCCAACTAAGTAAATTTCTAATTTTAAAGGAATAAGACTCTTACTCATATTCGCCAGATCTGCAGTTGAACCTGGGTCACTGATCTCTGAGCTTATTTTAGCTGGTCTCTTCACTCGCTCAAGATGCTGCATTAGACTCATTTTATTCCTGCTGAAAGCTTTTTTTGATGTGTGGGCTGGCGCAGTGGCCTTGACCAAGATGTGTGACTGGCTCTGGATAACAAGTTGAGGAGGGCTGGGCACCTCTGGTCCGGGGGAGAGTGTAGGAGGTTTCCTGCTCTCCACAGATGGAAGGGGAGACGTTGAGGAAATATGAACGAGGTGGGGCATAGACGCTTCAGAACCGATCAAGGTTTCAGACTTGGCCCGGCAGCTGTCTCTGTAGCTAGATGACCAATACCTCCTCTAAAATGAGAGGAAGAAAGTGAAGGAGAAAGTTAATTTATGGTAAACATTGCATTTTTTATTTCTTAGGTGCAGGGTTATTATAGTTAACTAAAACTAAAACCATTTAAAATGTTAAATAAAATTTAACTGAAATTAAATTTATTTCAGCTAGTTGCCATTTCCATTTAGTTTAGCATGAAGTTCTTAACTAAATCTGAAAGAAAAAAAAAAACAGTATTCAACTAATGTGGTCATATATGAATGACAATCAAACTATCTATATAATAATAATAATAATCATTATTATTATTATTATTATTATTATTATTATTATTATTATTATTATTATAATAATGCTATGAATAATCTTTTGCTTTGCATCCATTAAATTCCATATAGAAAATAGACAAATTAGATAGGCCTATTCAAATGTTAATTATTATTAGTGCTGTCAAACGATTAATCGCATCCAAAATGAAAGTTTTTGTTTACATAATATATGTTTCACGGATTACACAGAGAGATGGAAACCAGGAACGGGGAGACGTGGAATAAATCAAAACAAAGTCTTTAATGAAATCAAAACAGGGAAGTACATAACAGGCTAGACACACTCACGCGACAGACAGAGATGACGTTCAATACTCGACAGGAAACACAGGGCACACTATAAATACACAATGTAACTAGATAATTAAACATACACAGCTGGACAAAAATTAACTAATAAACACAAGAACAGGAAACTAACCAAATATGGGCATACAAGAGGAAGGAGAACACAAGACACACAAGACAATCCTGACATTACTCCCCCCCTCTGAAGGCGCATCCTCGCGCCATATACCATCCCATGGGGAGGGGGGTGGGCGCTCTGGAGGCCTTCAGGAACAAGAACATGCAGACAAGTCAGACAGCCTCCAGGGCAGCACCCATGGCGGTTCAGGGAGTTCAGGAGGCCATGGCGGTTCAGGGAGCTCAGGAGGCCATGGCGGTGCAGGGAGCTCAGGAGGCCATGGCGGTTCAGGGAGTTCAAGAGGCCATGGCGGTTCACCCCCCCAAAAAAATACTTGGAGGAACTTACGGGGCTTAACTGGAGGTCATGGGCTCTCTCTGGGCTTAACGGGGGATCCAGAGCCCTCTCTGGGCTGAACTGGGGATCAGGAGCCCTCTCTGGGCTGAACTGGGGATCAGGAGCCTTTCCTGGGCTTGACTCGGGAACTGGAGCCTCCCCTGGGCTCGACTCGGGAACTGGAGCCTCCCCTGGGCTCGACTCGGGAACTGGAGCCTCTCCTGGGCTCGACTCGGGAAACGGAGCCTCTCCTGGGCTCGATTCGGGAAGTGGAGCCTCTCCTGGGCTCGACTCGGGAACTGGAGCCCTTCTTGGGCTTGACTGGGGAACAGGAGCTGGAGTCTTCCGTGGGTTATCCTCCGGAACATAAGCCCCAATGGGGCTAGGCTCGGAATCCGAGGACCATTGTGGGCATGACTGGGGCTGAACAGCACTCCGTGTGCTGGCTGAAGCGTCAGGGGCCCTCTCAGGGGTAGACTCGGGAACCGCTTCCATTGGGGCGTCCTGAGAAGCAGGCGGCTTGGGAATGGCCTCCTTGGCCATGACAGGAGAAGCTTCCTGCTTCAGCGGAACCCCCACAGACAAGACATGACCGACAAGACCGGGTTCTGGAGGACTGGAGAAGACAACAGGGGACATGACCTGACTTGGGACAGGCACTGGAGGGCGCACTGGCAGGCGCGTTCTAGGTGCGGGCACTGGAGGGCGCTCTGGCAGGCGCGTTCGAGGTGCGGGCACTGGAGGGCGCACTGGCAGGCGCGTTTGTGGTGCGGGCACTGGAGGGAGCTCTGGCAGGCGCGTTCGAGGTGCAGGAACAGGAGAGAGGAGTGGAGCTGCAAACCCCGGGGGCAGCTCCATGTCCAGGAGCGCCGAGGGAGCAGCGGCCGGCGGGCTTGTGTGAGCTGCAAACGGCGGCGTGTGTGACTTCACCGCGGGCAGCGGCCTTGAGCGAGCCACGAACAGTGGCCTTAACTTCGCCGCGGGTGGTGGCCTGGAGTGAGCCGCGAACCTCAGCGGCCTTGACTTAGCCGCGAACCACGGCCTTGACTTCGCCGCAGGCGGCAGCCTTAGGTGAGCCGCGAACGGCGGCGGGCTTGGCAGCCTCACCAGGCTGTAGTCCTTCCAGCTGGCAGGGACGAGCCGCAGACGGCGGCGGCCTTGTGTGAGCGGTGGAATTGCTATCACGGCGGGAGACAAAACCAACAAACAAACTTTTACAAAACCGGAAAACAAAACACGGGGAAGGGAGCGCCGCTTACTTTTGTATGGGTTGAGTATTCTGTCACGGATTACACGGAGAGACGGAAACCAGGAACGGGGAGACGTGGAATAAATCAAAACAAAGTCTTTACTGAAATCAAAACAGGGAAGTACATAGGCTAGACACACTCACGCAACAGACAGAGATGACATTAAATACTCGACAGGAAATACAGGGCAGAACACACTATAAATACACAACGTAACTAGATAATTAAACACACACAGCTGGACAATAATTAACTAATAAACACAGGAACAGGAAACTAACCAAATATGGGCATACAAGAGGAAGGAGAACACAAGACACACAAGACAATCCTGACAATATGAGTGTGTACTATGTATATTTATTATGTATATATAAATACAAGCACATGCATGTATATATTTAAGAAAAATGTTATGTTTACATATTAAATATATTTATATAATATAAAATATAATGATATAAATATATACATGTAAATATTTTCAAAATATATACTGTATGTGTGTGTATTTATATATACATAATAAATACAGTAAACACACATATATTATGTAAACAAAAAACTTTTATTTGGGATGCGATTAATCGCGATTAATTATTAATATTAATTATTCATGATAAAATATTCAATTAAATTCATTATCAGTAGTCACTACCACAAGTTTATTTAAAGGGGTCATGAACTGAGAATCCAAAATTCCCTTCATCCGTTCAAATTTCATTGTACTATAAAAACATCCTGTAAGTTTCAGAACTCAAAACTTTCTTGTTAGTCTAAAAACAGTTTATATTGAAGGCAGTCTGCCAAAACGACAGCTTGTGGAATATACGACTCTATGATGTAATAGTGTGGATAAGGACCGCCTCCGCAGAAGAAAATCAACGCCTGCTTCTACCGTGCTGCCTGTTTAGCCCCGCCCACCGATTCTACATCAGTGCCCGTTTAGTCCCGCCCGCCCATTCTACCTCACTCTGTTTAGCCCCGCCCACTGATTTGCACATGTAGTGTTTAGGAGAGAGGTGAACGTGCAGGTCTACACAGAAACCAAACAATAAAAATGCTCCAAAGCCAACAAGATGATGTGCAGTGCCAAGCTGTGGAAAAACAGTCTTGGCATCACCTTCCTTTTGATCCTAACATTAGGAAAGAGTGAATGGACTTTATTTTTAATGAAGCTCCAGACGGTGTCAGTAAGAACTTGGTCCTTTGTTCACTTCATTTTACTGCGTATTCGTTTACAAACAAGGCACAATTCGACACAGGATTATCAGAAACCGTGAAACTAAAAGACGATGCTGTGCTGACTATATTGGATCCAACCGTAATGTAATGCGACACACAAGTGTGAGTAACTGTTTTCATTATGTGATCACTATTGCTTTGTCTGTTAAACTGATAGTTTGACGTACTAAGTATTTATGCGTTTTTGACCTAAATCACATCTGCGTCTATCTGTGAAGGATGTAGGATGTCAAACATACACAACTATTAGCCAATCATAGCAGTGGTGTTTACTTCCGAGTCTGCAATCCTCCACGCCTATTCAAACAGAGCGTTCTGATGAGGGGGGTCAAAAACAGCACAGAAAATAGCCCATTACTTCTTAATTATGATGTTTTTCGATGTAAAAATCTTGACAATGTAGCAAATCAGCTCAAAAGGGAAATGTATATAAATAATTATAATTAATTATGATTAATGACAATTATTTATATCAGCTGCCAGTAATAACTGTAGCAGAATTAAATTGCTATCAATTAATCTGTTCGTCCAGCAAACACTCTGTGTAAGTTCATATCAACTCTAAGAAAGGATATTTTCATGGCCACAGAAAATACTTTCCTAAGTATTAATGCATTAGAGCATGTAGTAAGGATCAAAATCATAAAAGGACATCTACAAGCAGAATCAGAAATCATATAATTTGTGCACAAGAGTTTTATTAACTAAACACTAACACAAACTAGTCTAACATACATACACTCATACATGGGAAAGGGCAAATGAGAGTTGATGGATGAAACCATCAGGAAAACCAGAGAATGAAGCTATGAAAAGAGTCAGTTAACCATCTGAGTAAAACCATCAGCGCCGTTTATAACGGGGTCTACAGCTTATACTAAACCTCCGGTTCGTTTAGTTAAATGTACGATGCTTGCATTGCCTTGGTCGTTGACGAGTGTCCGGATGCAGTCTCGGATGAAAGACTTGATGATTTCAAGGTTTTGGACTTGCGATCACGTTCTTCCGGGTTTGAAGAATGATGAATTCCAAAGATGCTCTGACTCGATGGTTATTGGGAGTTTCTTCCCAGGTGGAAAGTGAGAAAGAGTTAAGAGAGACATCTGCTGAGATCCGAAGATCTTTGGTGAATGGAAAGTCAAGGCCGCAAGGCCTGACACAAACTTTAGGTACAGAAGACTTCTAGCTCACATCCTCATCTTCTCAGTATCTAACAGAACCGCAGACTGGCTTATGTCGAGGCCTGCCGAGGTAGGGCCAGCCCTGGGACTTCGCAACCAAAAGATGTAAAGGGGATGAGAGACGAGTAAAGAGACTTAAAAAAAAGCAAGGCGGGTCACTGAAGTGAGGTCTTTTAAATCCTATGGAGGTCACACCCCTCGGGGGTCAAAGAGCCAATGTTGACTTTCACTTTTGGAGGGAAAGTTTACGACTCATTGGGTGGGTTGCACCAACAAGGATTAAATTAAGCAAAGTTTAGAGCTAATCAAGGATTTGTTGTTCTGGGTTTTATTTTAAATCGAGTTGTGTTGTACCACTTAATTTTAAATTTAGATTAACAAATCAGGATTAGAATTCTAACCTGCGATTAAAACCTCCATCTACGATTAATTTTCTCTGCCATGATGGATTCGTCATGTAATTAAACAGCAACAATGTTAATATCCTCAGTCTCTGACATAAGTTGCTTTTGTCGATAAAGGAAATAAACTTGTAAATGGTCCACCGTCTTTATAAACCGCTACGTAGAGAGACCGTTGATCAAACGGCTGATCAAGCAAGCAATGAAAACTTGCAGTGCATACAGATTTCATAATCTTGGAAATATAAATATAGTATCAATTAATGGAGTATAGCTTATGACAAAACAACCGAGATAAGAGAAAATGACTGGCATGATTCGCTCGTGAAAGTGCAGCACGCGTGTGGAACGGCCGTGAGAAACAAGAGGCACAGCCGCGATCCTGTCTTCTTTTCTTTGTTGTATGCCAAGATGCACCGAGATAAATGACGGATTCACATCCCGGACTCGATAGCAGACTTAAGTTAACTACGGTCTACCATGATCCTCACAATCTGCCGGCTCAGTGCGCTTTAATTTTCATTTTTATTTATAATAACCACCTCTCCGAGACCTGACAACACACCCACTGTTTCTGTCTTTGTTCAATCAGCCACATAATGTAACTGTAGGTGCAATTTATTTTATTTAAACCTCCTCACCTGTAAATTTAAAGTTAATCCCTAACTGAGATTTAAATCTGAGTTTAAAGTTATGAAGCAACAGGATTAAAGTTAATGTATCTTAAATATAAAATAAATCAATCAGGATCAAATTGATGGTTTAAATGTAAACCTGCTTATTTTTAAACAAGGTTTAAAGTTTGGTGCAACAGAATTATTAGATAAACCTTGATTTAATCTAGATTTAAGCTTAATCCTTGTTGGTGCAACCTACCCTTTGTCTTAGATCATAGTATTTTGCATATGTGATTCAACTGGGTGTTGATGCAAAAACTACTAAAGATTCTTAGAACACTAATATGTTGCATAGGTATAAACATGTAATATACACTCTCAATTAGATCATCCGAAGACAAATTCATAGAGACCAAACATGGTATAGTTAAGGTTATGTGAATGAGTGGTTCTATCATAAGCATGCATAAAACCGTATACAATACAAAAAACAATATACAAGAACAGTAACAATATACATAATGACCTGAAGGATATGTGTGTTCATTCAAAGAAAGGTTTTTCTATGAATTAATTAGAGAAGAGTCCATTTTTATGGGCATTATCTGTCTTTCCTAAGGGAAAATGGAGTGAGAGTTGCTCTGCCCGCATTCCTTGAGCAATAAAACTAGTGTTATCAGATGATTTGTCTTTGGTTGCCATGGAACCAGAGGCCTGTTCTGCCCTTTTGAGGTGTTAGTTGTATTTCAGGGGAAGGGTCCACAGACCCTCATAGTTGGCTTGTTGTTTGGGTGAAGGAGTGTTAGGGATTATTTGTTAAATATAACAAATAGTTGTGTGCCTGATTGGTTCAAACGCTACAACAACATTATAAGGGGACCTCAGAGAACAGTACAAAATAATAAAAAAGGCAGTTCATGACCCATTTAGCACATACATACAAATGTAACAGTTATTTTTA
Source organism: Spinibarbus caldwelli (assembly GCA_039654775.1). NCBI lineage: Eukaryota > Metazoa > Chordata > Actinopteri > Cypriniformes > Cyprinidae > Spinibarbus > Spinibarbus caldwelli. The sequence goes on from CM077260.1 coordinate 25,997,636, forward strand.
CCTGAGAGTGGAGAGCTGGATTCTGATGACTGGTCTGGATGCTTGCTACTTTCGCCTGGAGCATCTCAAACTTCTCATCGAGTTTCAGAATGGCTCCATATGTAACCTGAACAACGAAACCTGACTGTAAATCTCATACTGAGTTTTAATGCTAAAAACGACAGCTCGAGGTTAACAATAACAGGCAGGATCAACTGCCTCATCATTACCTGACAGTATGCAAGAATCTCTCCCAGAGTTCTTTGCAAATCAGCTCCGTATATCTCAGTCGAAATGACACTCTCTGCCTTCATCCACAACAACAACGAAGTTGTCAAAAATAAAAACAAGCTATTATGGCAATTTATTGAAGCCAATATTCATTATAGGAATGAAGCATGTTTGTGAAGAGCCATCACCTCGTGTGAATCATGTGGTATTTCATGTGTGACTTCATTAATAAGAACTTCATCATTCGCCTCAGACATCTAGCAGAAAACAGACAGCGTTAACCATTTCATGTCTGCATTTGCTGTCAAATTACCAACAGAACTGAGCCCCCACATATTACATATCATTACTCTCTTATTAGAGAGCAAAAAGACTTTTTATAAACAAAACAACCAATTTGTGGGAACAATTTAAATTACTATGTACTATATAAATTGTGTTTGTGTTTACATGTAAATATATTCATTTAATACGTATTAAACCGACTGCCACAGAAGGTCTACTTACGATCCCGAGCAACCCTGTTGTATTCTTCTCCACTAAGTATGAAAGTGCACTGTGTGATACTCTACCATACTGTCACTGAGGGGACTGGGGCCTCTGGATCTCATCAGCGGCGTGCTGTCATTGTCCATGCTCTCTAGGCTGTCCTCTTCTGCCGCAGCCTTCAAACCGCACAAAACACTCCTCTCCCTGTTAACTGGAGGCAGAAACCACGGGTATGTGTGGATTATTGTACTGTGCCAAAGCTGTAGTTACAGTTTTAGTTGTGATAATTACACACAAACTGAGAGATAGATAGATAGATAGATAGATAGATAGATAAAGAATTGAATACTTTTATTCGGCAAAGACACTAAATTGATCAAAAAGTGACAGTATACACAATGTTACAAAAGATTTCAAATCAATTCAGCTATTCTGAATTTTCTATTCCTAGTGTAGTGTAAATTGTGCATTTATAGTGAATTAACCTGTTGTACAATCTTGTTATGAATGAAGCACCCAAATGGTGCTGAGGCAATATTAGTTCAAATAATTACAACAAGAACACCAACAAAAAGTGTCTGGACCACTGATCTATAATAGAGAACATTATATATAGATTATAGTCAATATATAGATCAGTGGTCTAGACATGTACCATGGTAGTATCTTATTATTATTCTCAGTAACTTTTAGTACCATGGTACTTAAATACAGTAAGTTTAGTACTGTTATTTCTTAAGTACATTGGACTACCATGGAAACACCATGCAATACTAATTACCATGTAGCTACCATAAATAACCAGCATCTGCATCTGACACTATCAGTTCACTGTGGTACCATCACAGAACGCCATGCTTAATACAAATGCATGCTTTAAGTCTCTTTTGGTACCATGTAAATGTCATTTGTAATCAGTATTTGGTGTTTGACAGACAATGCAAAGCGTTCCGTCAAAACAGCTGACATTCGTTCCTTCTGTTCTCTCTTGATTCACTTCGCAGTAAACGAGAACGGTGTGATGAATAAACGCACAGCGAGAATGGAGCTACTTCTGTTTTAAAAAGCGTGGGAAACATTATTAAGAAATAACCAAAAACATAATTCGATGTGTTATTTTGAGCCGATGTGATGTGAAGCGTTTAATGTGAATTGTAAAGAGATGCACTTGTACCGTGTTTAGACATGCTCGGTCCGCCGCTGTCACTCGCGCAGTGTTTATAACGCGTTTATTGTAATTTACGTCTGTTGTTGATATTGTAACGGTTTGGCTGTTGTTATTGTAAGGGATTTTTATATTAGATTCAAACCACGCCCGTTCTGCAGTGTCATTCCTCTCTGCGCATGTCTGAACCATAGACTGTGTAAAACCAGGTCTGAACGCAGCTGGGCGTTCAGTTCACAAGCGTTCCCTCCGCGGCTCCGAGACGAGCTGGAGGCTGCAGGAGCGGCGCTATGGTGCCCTCATGCGTGCAGATACACTGCTTATTTCGGTTTTAATATTTATTTAGATTTAATAAATAATAAAAACTTTTCTGAGGCACTGAGACAGGTGACAGAAAGGGACACGTCTTGGGTATTCTCTATTATGAACCAGTTACAATAGGATCCTTCAGAAATGATTTTAATGCGCTGATTTGCTTCTCAAGAAACGATTATACTTTTTTTTTTTTTTTTTTTTCAAAATTCTTTGATGAATAGAAAGTTCAGAAGAACATAATTTTGGCTATCTGAAACGTAAATATTTTATAATTATACATTTCTTTACTGTCACTTTTTATTTGTTTTAATTTTAATTTATTTTCTGAACAAAGTATTAATTAATTTATTTTTTTTTTTTTTAAAAACCTTGCAGCACAGCTTTTAAATTGTAGTGAACCACATAGGCTACTCATAAAAATATTAATCAGCTTATCTATTTTCAAAATTGATAATAATAATAATAAATGTTCCTTGAGCAGCAAATCAGCAAATTAGATTGATTTCTGAAGGATCATGTGACACTAAAGACTTGAGTAATGATTCTGAAAATTCAGCTTTGATCACAGGAATAAATTGCATTTTAGAATATATTCAAATAGAAAAAAAGTTATTTAAAATTGAATTAATATTTCACAATATTCAGTTTTACTGTATTTTTCATCAAATAAATGCAGCCTTGGTGAGCATAAAATACTTATTTAAAATAAAATTATTCCAAATGTGTGTGTGTGTGTGTGTGTGTGTGTGTGTGTGTGTGTGTGGGTGTGGTTTGGTTTATATATTCTGGTGGGGACTTAAACCTGAATACACACAGACTCATGGGGACTCGTGTCATGGTGGGGACCTAAATTGAAGTCCCCAGGGGTACAAAAGCTTATAAATCATACAGAATGAGGTTTTTTTTTTTGTTTTGTTTTTTTTTTTGAGAAAGTAAAAATGCAGAAAGTCTCCTGTGAGGGCTAAGTTTAGGTGTAGGGTTGGTGTAGGGCAATAGAATAGATGGTCTGTACAGTAGAAAAACCATTATGCCTATGGAAATCCCCACAAGGATAGTGAAACAAGTGTGTGTGTGTGTGTGTGTTTGTATACTGTGAAATCATTTTTTTCTCTAGTGAAGTTTCTACAGTCATCACAGCAGGGCTTGTGTGCAAATTCACTTGTTTTCAACAATTAATTTCAAGAACATCACTGCTAGCCTTTAAATTGCCTGATGTGACTAATGTTCCTGTGTTGGATTAAAGGACAGTATCGATAATAATATTAATCATTATACTGATGTTATTTTATCCATTTATTTATTTATTTTTGTTATGTCCTGGAGGTCATTTTTCTGCACAAAGAAGGTCTGTGCTTCTTATTTGTTGTACAGTCCTGCTTTGAATGTCCTTCTGAAGTAGGCCTTTCACCAGATAATAGTGTCCTGTGGGCTGCTCCCACACTCAGAGAAGAGGGTGATGGAGGGCAGTCACCGGGGGTGTGTTTGGGAGGGTACGTGTTCGGAAGCTTGAACGTGATGTTGTCTATTAGCTGCTGTGTAAGATAAATACTCAGCTGTTCTTCCACTTGTTTGATGCGGCTGTCACGAACACTGCAAACACAGCAAATAAACATGTTGAAGGTGGATTTTCATGAGAGATGTTCAGGGTATGTATCTGTATTTGAAAAAGCTAATTTATGCTTGACTCAAAACAATTTATAAACAAAACATGCTGTCTTCCTCATTTGAGTGACAAATACAAAAGAGCATAGGCTACCAGTGATGGGAGAAATTAAGTATTTCAAAACTTTGAATCATCTGAACCGAATGCTTTGCAAAATGACTCACTGTCAAAACTCAGGTGAAACATGCATAAAAAACACCTTTTACAAACCAACTGCAAATGGTTTATTGAACCATTAATCTAATCTATTAAATGCAATTTATCAATAATCTAGTACCATAAAATATGAACTGTCTGTATAAAATTTTGTTTTATTATATTATTTTGGTCAATAAGAGAATACTAACTATAATTCTTCCTTAAATGTGTCATTAAAATGTCTACAGATTTATAAAACTGATCTGAGATCAGGTAAAATGCATAGATACTGGTTCATGAGTTCACAGAGACTGACCACTAGCATCAAACCATTGACATTATTAAACATTTCAGAAACTAACCAATTTCTTGGGCGTATCAACTTCCCTAAGGTTGATTCTCTTTTAGTGCCTGAACTTGATGTACCCATTACCTTAGAGGAGATTACTAAATCAATTAATTCACTGCAATCTAAGAAATCGCAAGACTTTGGCAGTTTGATACGCGCTCCGAACCACTGGTTCAAAACAAATGATTCGCAAAAGTTCTGAAGCTTCACGAATAATACAAACACACAAATACTCATGCAAAAATGCAGGGTCCAGAAATTTCAGACAAGTCTGCTGAAGTCATGTGGCTGGTTTGACAATGAGCAGCTACACGAGACAGAAAGTGAATAAGAAAGCAAAGGATGTTGAAGATTTCGGGTGCAAAGCTCTCAAGGACCTTCTTTGCACGCTTGAGATCCAAAACCTTCCTTTTGGTTTCTGCATGATAGAGTAAATAATCAAAACACATTCGGTCCTGTTTGGAGTTTTGGAGGTGTATGTCGACAGAAATATTCTGGAGTGTGACTACTTGTATAGACGCTCAAGATCCATTTGGCACTCCACCATGGGATGAGTCCATCACAGCACCACAGGAACACCCTGCCGCATATGTCCCCGTTTCTTCAGAAAAACAAGGGGGCGCCAAATACGCACTTTACCTTGAGTGATGTGATCATAAAGCAGTCTGATGGTAGTGCATAGTAGTCTGAATCATCACTTTCACTCTGCAAAGAAGTGACAGTAGTTAAAACTTAGGCTTGGTATGTGATAAAATAAATAAATGTCATATTTCACCCTAAAAACAGAAGAAATAAAGTAAGAAGAAAAGGAGCTCTGTGTTTAGGACCATGCAGATTTTGTTTTACATCTGTAAAAGTCATTCTCAGTACTTTTTGTTTTTGTATTAATATAATGAAAAAATATTTACATTAAAGGGTATTTATACGTCTTTGTAGTATTTATTTTTTAGGAATCATGTCTAAGTTAAAAAAAAAATATATATGTCTGTGTAGGATAACATATGTGTGTTACAGTAATGAAAATGTTCACAAGATCCTAAAAATAGGCTAAATTTAATTTATTTTTTAACGTGAAATGTGACGTGGATATTTATTTTTGAAATTCAGTTAATTATGAAGATTAATTGTCAGTTGCCAGGTTAATTCTTGGTGATTTAAATCAGGTGGGCTACTTACCCAGCAGCACATTGACATTAGTTTGCGCAAAATTCCCATTATGCCCATAACTTTGTTGTTATCATTCATCAGTACTCAAGATCTGAAAAACAGCTGGATCACATTCATGAACTGTGTCTGAAAGTACAGGCAGCGTTCATTGTGACATCATGGAATGTTCAGGTGTTGATGACAGCATGATGGAATCTGAATCCAGCTGTTTCCATGCAAAGAGAACCACACAGATATGTACTGTATATGAGTGAGAACTACCAGTGCTGTGGATCTATTGTCATGTTTGACTTTGTTTTGTTAATGAGATTACACTGCAAATCACTCAGATTTCAAATGTATACAGTGTATGTATATGCATATGTACCATTTGATTGTGTCAGTACTGCATATTACAGTTTTACTACAATTATACTCAGGTTTCATGACAGTTACTTGTATTAAATTCTATTATTTCACAACTATTTGAATAGATCTGAATCTACCTTCATTAAATATATGCAATATAGAGTTAAAGATAGCAAATATACACAGAAATAACATTTTGAAGTTTTTTCTTCAACCATTTATTCAAAACACCAACCATCAACTGAAAACAAGCTTAAATATAAAAGCAACTGAACGTGTGAGCCAGTTAAAAACTCTAGTGAAATACTAATGAATTGCTAATATATAATGTAATATACAATATGAAATTCAATAATAACTATTTGAAAAAAAAATTATTTAAATAATGTGTAATTACATATATAAAAATTAAGATTTACACATTTATGTGCAAAAATACTCATTCTCAGTTTTATACAGTATGTAACAGTATAATAAACAAATGAAGAGAGTAAAAAAAAAAAAAACCTAATATACAATCAAATGATGTCAATCAAGGTGTGAAAAAACGAACTGCTACATGTATATGCAATATACAGTAGACAGTCTAAATTCATAGAATATCTGTGGCAACAACCAAAATGCTTGCAACAACCTACCTGTGAAACTATAGTACTGTGAAAATTTTTAAGCACTTGTTTTTTTTTTAAAAATAATGCCATGAATCATTTTTATTTATTAATTCATTTCTGTTAATATGTTTAATGAAATGAAGCAGACACATGATGAAAACAGAATTGTGCATAGAGATGTAAACCTGAGACAGGTGCCCACGGGTTCAGGGTTTTACACACTGGACCAGCTATGATGTTTTGTCAAACTTTAGTGTGAAAATGTGTTCAATAAAATTGAATTGATGCAACAAACTGCATACTTTAAGTAATGATAAAATGTAATGCTTCAACTAAGAGTAAATTAAATGTTTAGTCAATAATGTATGCATTGCTGTTTGTAGTATTAAAGAGGTTTTTGTCTTGTTAGTTTTTGTGTGTTAGTGTCAGAATTCATGGTTAATGTGTTCACTACGGCAACATTCTTATAAAATTTAAGTGAGTGAGAGAGTGAGTGTGTTTTATTTAGAAATATCAGAGAGCTGGATCACTGAGGCTACCTGACAGTAGCAGTCTGAATGGAAAATATGCTTTGATTGCTGCTTGTTGGCAGTGGAGACAAAGAAACAGGGTACTCTGTAGGACAGTGTTAAACAGGTAAAATAGGTGGAGCCTAGAGTCTGTAACAGAGAAAAATAAGAAAGATTTAAGTACTAGATACCAGAACAAAATGTAACAGTCATGAGAGCAAAACTCACTTTAGGGACTCCAGTTTGCAATTTGTATCCTCCAGTAGATCGGACAAGAATTTTACTGAGTTTCCAGGTTTATTCAAGCTCAGGTTCAGTTCTCTCAGGTGAGAGGGGTTTGAGCTCAGAGCTGAAGCCAGAGCAGAACAACCTTCCTCTCCAATACTGCAGTTACGCAACCTACAAAGAGAAGAAAAAAAGAAAGTGTGATCTAGTGGCTGATATGTCTAAAAAGAAATTTATGTTTGCTAAAAAGTCAATTAATGTCTTTCATACTACTCGTCCTTCAGTATATTTCTGATTTTTGTTACTTAAACTTCATGGTAATCCCAATCACCCCTCATTATTAAAGGGATAGTTCACTTCAAAATTGAAAATTGTCATCATTTATTCATCCTCATGTTATTCCAAATCCAGAAGACTTTTTTTCTTCTTCAAAACACAAAACACTCTGTCCTTTCACTGAAAGTTCATTAACCTAAGACTTTGATGCTTCAAAAAAATTATTATAATCATAAAAAGTTAATATTATTATAACTTATCGATCAATCAGAGTTATCAATCATAAAACCTAAGTAACCTTACTTGCTTGACTTGTGAGGACAAACCTCATTTGTTACTCCGGAAGTTCTTTGGCACATGAATAAACCTCTTTAAATTTTGCATGTCAAGCAAGCATGGCTGAGTTTCTGTTTACCACATTTGATGTTCTCTCTGTACAGTAGGTGTGTTGATCAATGTTTATATGTGAATAAATGCCTAAATTAAATCTGTTTATATTAAGCGGTCATGTCTCTTCAGGGGACCACTCAATTCATATTGATTAGGTTTACTTACATTTTATGAACTTATTGATAAATATCGTTATTTTTGTTTCTAAGATTAACAAAAATCTTATGGATTTGGAACAGCATGACTGATGACAAAATTTTAATTTCTGGGTCAACTAACCCTATATACCAAGTATATGAGTGCAGCTTATATAATAGCTTAGTGTATACAGCTCACATTAGTTTCTCTAGTTTACACTGTGGATCCTCCAGTAGATTAGATATAAGCTTCAATCCTGAGTCTTGAGGTTTGTTTGAGCTGAGATCAAACTCTCTCAGGTACGAAGGGTTTGATCTCAGAGCTAACGCCAGAGCAGAACAACCTTCCTCTCCAATACTGCAGTTACACAACCTGCAAAGAGCAGAAAAAAACGAAAACAGTGTGATGTGGTGGCTGATCTTTCTAATAAGAAAATTTTGAAATAGGCAACTCATGTCTTTTGCGCTCTATTTCATTATGCTTTCCTTTTCTGTTACTTAATTAGACTTCATCACAACCACAAACACTTTTATTTATTAAGTATATGAGTGCAGCTTGTGTGATAATTTAATGTATAACTCTCACTTCAGTTTCTCTAGTTTACAATGTGGATCCTCCAGTAGATTGGAGAGCAGCTTTACTCCTGAGTCTTGAGGCTTGTTTGAGCTGAGATCAAACTCTCTCAGGTACGAAGGGTTTGATCTCAGAGCCAAAGCCAGAGAAGCACAGCCTTCCTCTCCGATACTGCAGTTAGATAGTCTGCATAATAGAAAAAAAAAAAAGCTCTCACATTTACAGATAAACATAAATAAGTGGAATTAGTTGACACTGCAGTAAATGGCACTAAAGCATTTCTGGGCTCTTCTGTCAACCCCCATGGGCAACGCTGATGTTAGAGGGTCAAGTTTTTTTTTTTTTTTTTTTTTTTTTTTTAATAAATAAAAAGAAAACAAGTAGATAAAATAGAAAAAGAATACAGAGTGCAAGTGTTAGAGGGTCAAGTTTTTTCATAAATAAAAAGAAAACAAGTAAATAGAACAAAATAGAGAGCACTAATGTCAGAGGGTCAAGTGTAGAAATCATGTGAAGCACTATATTAATAAACTTGACTTGACTCAATAAATAACCATCCAATTATTATAAACACATTTATATTTATGAATTTAGCTGGTGCCTTTATCCAAAGTGAAACATAAGCAGCTCTCCACAGTGCCAACAATATTCATAAGAAACTTGTTATATAATATTTGATTTGATTTACTTACTCTACTTTTGTGCAATCTTACTATACTCTATTGCAGTGCTTCCCAAACTTGTCCTGGAGGCCCCCCTGCCCTGCACATTTTGTATGTCTCCCTTATCTAACACACCTGATTTCACTCATCAGCTCGTTAGTAGAGACTGCAATAACTAAATTGGGTGTGTCTGATTAGGGAGACATACAAAATGTGCAGGGCAGGGGGTCCTCCAGGAGAGGTTTGGGAAGCACTGCTCTATTGTATAACTGTTACACTTACTGTAATGTCTTAAGTTTACAGTATGGATCCTTCAGTAGATCAGAGAGCACCTTCACTCCTGAGTCTCCTGGTTCATTCCAACTCAGATCTAGTTCTCTCATGTGTGAGAGGTTTGATCTCAGAGCTGATACCAGAAGAGCAAATCCTGCTTCTCTAATGCTGCTCTTAGACAACCTGAAAAGAGAAAACATTTCACCTACATGCATGGTGTATGTAGTGCTGCACTTGTAGCCTAAATTAACTTGTAAATTTTTGTCTTAACCATTTTTTTTTTACACTGGGCTCCCACTTAAACAGTCTATAACCAGCAATGCTTGTACATCAGTTGTTAAAGGGGACATAACAGTTTCTGCCAATCTCATGTTAATCTTCTATTGAGTAGTATTGCATCTGTGGTGATGTGATCTACTATTTTTTTATTTATTTATTTTTTTTTTTTACGAGGGGCGAATATTGTAGTACCCTTCGTGGGTATAAAAGGAGATAGGACTTACACCTAACAAAGCCCGTTCACTTGGGTCCTGGAAATGACGTCAATTTTATGCGACAGGTGCACATTCAAGAGGTAAGAGCTGCTGGTGGTAGCTATAAAGTGGCCTGTTTCTGTTATGCGGGGTTATTTGAGACTTGTTCTATTTATAGCGTGGCTGAGGAGCACTACGGATATACAGAGTGAAGGCTGATTTCCGTGAGTTCAATTTGCACGCTGTCAAGCGCGTTGGGCGGGGTGCATTGCCATCTGCAGGTATGTCATGCTTATTTGATGCTGGGGTAAAGTGATAACATTTTATTTAATCATCGTTTTATTTTAGTAGGATACAGGGGCTGGAAGGTGTTGCAGCAGGCTTTTTGTGGGGTGCTGCTAGATTCGGTGCGACGCTGTTCGTCTGTATGAGCTGCAACTATGAGCACGGGTTATTCACCGGCTGTTTAGGAACGCCTGCACGGATTGGATTGCTTCTTTCCGTGAGCTGTACTCTTCGACCAACCTTCATGCATGGGTCGTGGATGCTTTTGGAGTTAGTTGGATGACTATTTCATTTCAGCAAGAGGGGTTTGTTCAGACGATCGGAGCGATCGTTGCGGCCTGAGGTGACTCATTCAAATTTTATGGTTTCAGGTATCCAGTGACTGTGGGACTTGAGGAGGGGTACCGGAGTCGAATAGCTATGTGTTTGTCAGTACTATTTGGCTGTGTTTTTTTTTTCTGTGGTTGTGTATTTTGGATTTTTTTTCCCCCCTTGTTAATGTGTTTTTCTTGTTTGTATTTTATTGAAAGGGTTTTATATATCAGTTGGAATGATGTTTTGCGGCAATGTTGGTATTCGCTGTTTTTCAGTGAGCAGTCACCCTTTTATTTGATTTGTTCTTTTTTTCTTCAACAGCCCAAGATAAATGTTCCTTGACTGAGGATATTATTTGTTAAGTGTATGTGTGTATGTGTATTTGTGTCTTATATTTTGTTCTCTTTTTCCCTTCAGAACTGGGGTGCTAGTATTAGCCAGAATCCTGCGTATGGTGGTGATGCAGCTGTCAGCTTGCAGTGTTCACAACGGGTGATTTGGCATTGTGGTGGCACGTGTGGTTGCTGTGTTGTATTGGACAGGCAAGACGATTTCCCCGGTTCTGAAGTGGTAAAGTATGCATGTGTATAATGGCAACAGTTCTAATCCTTGAGATAGGAGTGCCACACATCAGTCATACCTCTGGAGAGTCTTTAGTTTTATCAGATTTATAGAAGATACAGTTATACCGCTTCTTTCCAAATACAGTCGAGCTCCTGGAGGCATCCTGGGGGCGGAGCTAAAGAGTCACGAGCATGCAAGCTGTGACATCGACATCAATTCCTTTAATGCTGGGTTCTTTGGGAAGCTAAACAAGGTTATCTTTCCCTGACAACCCAAAATACACTTCTTTGGTGACATTGTTGATTTTGTGGTCAAAAACAAAAAGTCCTGTCCAGCACTGCAGACGACTTCCATAACCCAAATGAAGCACGCTGATGGGCGTGCTCTTGCTCCTGCTCTGGTCGATGTGTACGCGCTCTTCCTGGATAAGTGCCCATACAAGGAATTCCGCCCTTTATGACTTCATACAGGGTCATACTCGAAAAAAACTTTCCGAAACTTACAGGTGCATCTCAATAAATTAGAATGTCGTGGAAAAGTTCATTATTTCAGTAATTCAACTCAAATTGTGAAACTCGTGTATTAAATAAATTCAATGCACACAGACTGAAGTAGTTTAAGTCTTTGGTTCTTTTAATTGTGATGATTTTGGCTCACATTTAACAAAAACCCACCAATTCACTATCTCAACAAATTAGAATACTTCACAAGGCGAATAAAAAAAAAAAAAAAAAACATTTTTAGTGAATTGTTGGCCTTCTGGAAAGTATGTTAATTTACTGTATATGTACTCAATACTTGGTAGGGGCTCCTTTTGCTTTAATTACTGCCTCAATTCAGCGTGGCATGGAGGTGATCAGTTTGTGGCACTGCTGAGGTGGTATGGAAGCCCAGGTTTCTTTGACAGTGGCCTTCAGCTCATCTGCGTTTTTTGGTCTCTTGTTTCTCATTTTCCTCTTGACAATACTCCATAGATTCTCTATGAGGTTCAGGTCTGGTGAGTTTGCTGGCCAGTCAAGCACACCAACACCATGGTCATTTAACCAACTTTTGGTGCTTTTGGCAGTGTGGGCAGGTGCCAAATCCTGCTGGAAAATGAAATCAGCATCTTTAAAAAGCTGGTCAGCAGAAGGAATCATGAAGTGCTCCAAAATTTCTTGGTAAACGGGTGCAGTGACTTTGGTTTTGTAGGATCAGAACGAGTCAGACAAAGTTAAGATTCGATCCGAACATTGAAACATGAGGAGCCGAAATTCCAGAGAGGATCCCAAGGCTGCAACAGGATGTTCGTCATAAATCAGATTCCTAGCTCCAGCCCTCTGAAGAAAGCAAACCAACAAACCTCTTTCACAGAACAGCTTGCAACATTCAAACAAAAGAACATTTATTGATAATTCCAATTCAGGAAGGAGACGGTCAAATTTGGGGCAAGTAATCAGAACTGATGGTCAAAGATATGGCTGTCACTTGTAAATCTGTGATCGAAATCACGAGCTAGAGACTTCATTGGGTGGGTCACTCAGCTCTCCACATAGAAGACAAAGATGGAGACTGAAATTCCTTAAGAGACCTTTTAACCTCTCTAGTCTTCACAGAGAACATGTCCTTATGTTCACAGAACGGTACAGAAACTGCCTTTTCACATATAGATGCACCAAAATCATCTTAAAAGGACTTATCATGTTTATGCATAACCCCATATCATGTATGTAACCCACACGATTAACCATCATGTTTTAATCACATATTATGTATGTATTTTAATAACTAGGGAATAGTTTAAGAGTTCATATCCTTGTGTGGTATGTATGAGTTTGAAAAATCATGCTTTAAATGTTTCTTCCAATCAATTCTTTGTCAAATGTACCATAGTCTTGTTAGAGAAATCATGTCCAAAATTGTACTCTGTAAGAGCGGGAAAATTTGGACCATATGACTGATAAGATAACATGTTAGATTTATGAATGGGGAGGAGAAACATACAACACCACGAGCCAAGATCATTTCTAATTGGTCAAGACGTCCAGATAGGACGGTCTAGAAACCGAGTTTAAATACTCAGGACAGCTCTTCTCTTGGCTCTTCCTCTGCTTCTCTTCTTCTTCTCTTTTGCCACCGCGTTTCGACGCTGCTCTTTGAGCGTGCTCTGGCCTATGTGCCAGCTGCCAACACAATGAGAAGAAAACCCACCTAGTCTCGTTACATTCTTTTATTCTTTTACTTTAATTTCTTGTCTTTCCGTGAGAGTTTTGTTAAGTTAAGTTTGCCACAAAGTCCAGCTCCGACTGCACCCGCCCAAACTTCAACCAGACCAACTCCGCATCAAGAGCCAACGCCCAAGACTTTACTACGAAAGACCACTGAACTCAGCCAATCAGCAACTTCGGGAAACCCCTTTCTCCAAAGACGACAAGGACACAAGGGAATTCCTTAAGGCAACACAAGCAAGTACAACCTCCAGACTTTTGCTGAGTCGGTGCAGTTTAATATAAATTTTAGCCTCATTGAGAAACTCAATGCGAGGGTCAATGATTGATGGTTCAGGTCTATAGGCAATTGCACATATTGCTGTAAACTTGGGATTTCACATTTTCATTCTGTAAACTCATCCTTTCCTCACTTTCTGCAACGTGTGAATGTGTGAATGCGTGTGTTCATGTGTTAGATTAGATTAGTTTACATGTCTTAGGTTTATATAAATAAAGTCTTATTTATATTGAAAAGAGAAGTATCTTGTGTTTTGTGCTTACAAGTTAATGTCTTAATCTGCCGATCTTGTTACTGTGCTATTTAATAGTGTTTTCACTATATTTTGGATTGTAATATCCAGTGCAGAGTTGATGTTATACGGCTCGTTCAGTGACTCGCTGCCGATTCAGTGATCAGCCGTGAAACAGTGATTCTGTTCAAATTCCCTATAAAATCATAAATGATTCCCTTTGAGCTAAATTGACTTGTTTCCCTTATATATATTACTTATATATTTACAAATTTCTACATATTATTGGTGGAGAATGCGGGCAGATTAATCTAAATTGTGAGCATAAACCAAGTTATTTAATCTTTTCTATTGCTCCGGTATGAAAGATGAGACGCTTCTGAGACTAGTGTGTGTGAGCGCGCGTGTGACGTCAGCAGCGCGCGCCCTGTTTGAATGAACGCAGAGAAGCCTGTAACTCGAGTCCAACTCTTTGTTCAACTGCAGTAAGTGAACTTAAAGTTATCTGAGATCGTACAATAAGGTTGAAATTGAGCGTGTTCCTCTTTTCCGTAATGCCTTGTTTTATAGCTGAATTGATGTTCTGCGGGTTCCAGATCATTAAATAGCTATACTCCCGAATCTCAGTTACTGTTAGCCAAACGGAGCTAAACTGTAATAATTAAAAGGGAAATAAATCGGTGGATAAAGAATAGTTTTGAGCGTGTTCCTCAATCTATTCATCAAAGCCTAGTCTGATTGCCAGTGCGTGTTCCACTGCCAAATCAAAGGCTATTCGACTCCCCTGGGTTAAACATTAGAGAATAATGCTTGCCTGTTTGTGTACACTGTTCACAAAGTGAATTAAATCTCCGAGAGGGATCTGAATGGGAGTTTTTAAAAGCTCGATCAAGTAAAGTGAACCAACAGCGAAGAAAACCTGTTGTGTTTGTGTCCAGAAGAAACTGGCACACTTTTATGATCCGATCACTGTTTTCCTTAGCTGAAGCACGAAACTGCTATTTGAATAAAGTTTAATCAAACTCGGAACGAACTGAGAGTTTAAGCGCCACATCGCAGAACCAACTAAAAGCGGTGTTGTTATTTGTACAGTGTTGAAATGCGCCGACATTTCATGTAACCTGCTTAACTGTACTTGCAATGCATATGCTAGTCCACTAGAGTTTGTTTTGGTTGCCACAGTTACGATTGTGAAACGGAAGTCTTAACCTACTTCCGGAGCAACTCTGAACTGCGCACGCGCAGCACATCGATGCTATTGTAAACAAACTCCATGCTAAGCTAACGAAACGGCTGTGTTTACATTGAAGTCTATGCTAAAGCCATTAGCTTCAAAGTTTGTATTTAACATCCAGTGGTTGAATAGTGTGTGTATGAAAAGCTAAAGTGGTTTAACCTTGTTAAACATCTCAACTAATACACTTGTTGGTCTTTCTCTTTCTTATTTCTCTAATTTCTCACTTCTTACCACTTATTTGCATTTTACTAGAAAGGGAAATACTAGTTCACAATTATTAATTGTGCCAAATTCAAAATTTAATTAAAACATTAAATTTATTTGGAATCATTCAAATTTCCCCTCAGATCATTTCATATGATCATTACTTCTAGTATTCTCTTATGGGTCTAATTATTTTAGGTACGAATAAGCCTTGAACTTGGAAGGTTTAAGTAAACTTATTCTATCTAATTTATTTATTACTCATATCAATAGATTCTATTCAGACTTATACTCACTCATTATTTTATTGCGTTTTACCCCTCTTTCTTCCTGTTTTGGTTATGCACTTAGCCACTACTATTGTTATTTACTGATTTCCTCCTTCATTTAATTTCATTTTGCTTATTTTGCCCATTTATTACTTTTCAATTTTACCTTGTCTTCCCATTTCCTTTCTTCTGTGTATCCTAGCTCGGGAACACACACCCGAGGGTCATAGGAGACATTGTTATCCCTCACTACGAGTTCAAATAAATTAGAGAGACAAATCTCTTTCACCCAAAATTTATTTTTGTTGATAGTTGTGTAGCAACTGAAAACAACACTCTACTCGTAGTCGGGCATAACCGCATGCTAGTGGACCCGATCCACTCAACTTACTGTCTCTTTCCTTCCTCTCCTGTTCTCTCCATTTTCTTTCCTCTTCACTTTTCACATTTGTAGGGACCTATGTAAGAACCATCAATCAATTCTAAGTGAATGAGATACACAATCTTGTAAGAAAAAAAAAAAAAAAAAGACTACTCATCTTTACGAATTTGATTGTAATCAAACCCTCTCTCGTTCTTCCTAGCCTCCCCACATTTGAAAACGCAATCCAAATTTTAACATCTCATCCAACGCTGAGATCAATTTTAATAGAGATAAGTTTTGATCAGTCGTTGCCTTCGCAGCCTCCCTGGTGAGCGGTCCAACTGTAAGGTGTATGATGTCAATCTTGTCAGACTAAGAAAAGAGATATCAGAATTGTTATTATTATTCCTTTGTCTACGACAGAGACTTAATAATATTGTTTACCTTGATAACATTTAATTGAGAAAAAAACAATTTTCCTCATTTGAAAAAAAGAGGAATTGTTTCTTTTAATTGAATTTGTTTTTCACCTGTTTCTCTCTTTTCCCTCTTCCTCATTAGAGTGACGAAGTCTTCACATCTCTTGTCTACCTAGATACCCTGAGACCAACACAGTCATCACCACATTACACTAAGTGGTTCAAAATCATTGACACAACACTTAGTTGTCGCACCACACATAGGCTTCTACTCCACACAGATCTGTGTCAGTCTCTCTTCTCCCTAGCGTGCCAACATGCCGCAGACTGCAGACCCCTTTGCACAAGGGGAAGATGTGAACACTTGGCTGAGAGGCACGACAGACAGCCTCACCCCCAAGATGTTTGAACTGTTATTATTTTTAATAATAATCCTAATGCTGAGAAGATTCCTGACACAAGATTCAAGCCACAACAACAACCACGAGGAGCTCGTTAAAATCACCAGCTCCCTAAGCTATGCCTTCATGACCCAGCTGAAACTGAGCGACAAGCACATCACCCACCTTCAAGAGGAACTGACATGTGCTCAACACTGCATAGACAAGCTTGAAGTGAAAGTTCAAGATCAACTCAAAGCACCCAACGAGAGGGAGCGGGAAACAACGGAACAAGTTAAGGAGCTCCAAGCAGCCCTGACAGCAGCTCAGCTCGACCAACAACATGCAAAGGCTGCCCAGAAAGACCTGGTAAACAGACTCCAGTATGCCGAACAGCTTCTAGAGAAAGCCAAGAATGACATCAGCGACAAGAATGCTGAAATCAGTGCCTTAAAAGACCACCTTGAAAGGTATGGAACTGAAATGGATGATGTGACCCAACAACAACTAGACACCAACGATGAGCTCTACATGGTCAGAAAAGAACTCAAACATGCTTATGAGCAAAAACTAGAGCCAAGGCGAGAGAAACACCTCTCAGCCTCACCTCTGCTGAGCAGAGCAGAGTCCTGCATCCAAGAACTGGTGCGCAACAAAAGAAGTGAAGGGCCACCACCCAAAACCTCACCTGCCCTCGCCACAGAACTCTTTCCTGTCAACGAAAGAAAACAGCCCATCCAAGCAGACCTTGGAGCTGCACATGGGATGACCATCACAGACCTCGACAAGCTGTCTAGAAACATCAGCAAGTTCAACCCGAACTCCACAGAGGGCCACACCATCCAGGCCCATCTGCAAGATATCGACTTTTATCTAGAAATGAGACCTCATGTGACTGACAGAGACCGGTTATACCTCCTTAGAGCCACGTCCAGTTCCGAGGTACGAAACTTCCTAGATCGACAGCCCAGTCAAACGAAGTCAGACTACCAGCTACTTCATGAGGTCCTGATTAAAGAGTTTAAAGACCCTGAGTCTGAACATGGACTGTTAACTGCCTTAGAAACCAAACAGGGTCGACAAGAGACTCCACAAGCTTACTACAACCGACTCCGACAAGCCTACTTTGGTGGACACAACGAACCTGACCTTGAAGAGGATGTGAACTTCAAAAGCCTCTTCCTAAGAAATCTGCACCCTGGAGTCAGTCACCATCTAGGCGTCATGGCCTGTCCACGCTCCATGACCATCCAACAGTTGCGTGACCTAACACAGAAGGCCTACAACAAGCCGAAGATGGCCTCAAAGAAAGGTAACAAAAGCTCCACACTCTTGAACTCTGTCACCAAAGACTCAAGCCTTGCACTGGACGACACCCAGTTGCATCACGACACCAGAGTCCTCCATCAAGGGCACAGAGAACGTGACCCCTATGTCCACGACAGCTATCAGCCCAACCGCTGGAAAAATCCATGGGACCAGCCACGCTTCTCAAGAAACCTAAAAGATAAGAACAACTGGAAACCTAACCAGACATCCAAAGGTAATCGCCTGACTCATCCAAGAGCAACTCGTGTGGGTAAGCGACAACGAAACCCACCTCAGCATCACTCAGACATGCACAGTGCTGAGTATGCACAAGAAAAATACAGCTTACCATCAGAAGACATGGAACAAGTCATGAGACAACTGAACGAGTTCCTTCAAGATAAGCTGAACACGGATGGCCACGAAATTGAGTCATGCTCGCTGTGACCAGCGACAGAACGGAAGGCCGGTGATCACATGGTACACCACCATGTCAGAGATGACAAGCACCTGTTCAACAACCACCCAGAACGAGCAAGTCTCACCGCCAGCCGTTGATGAAAACTGAGGTACCAGAGAACATCACCTCAGTCATCCATCATTCACTAGCAAACTGCTAAATTAACTCCAACTCCAAGAACCACATTCCTGTCTGTGCAACAGCCACCACCAAAGCACAGAAGGTCAGAAAGTCTGCCACATCCAGAAGGCAGCACAAGAGGAATGCAACATAGGAGACGAGGTTTGCATCCCAGCTTCACACAGCCATGCCAAACTACCTCCGACTGTCTGCTAAAAAAAAACTTCCTGCCTTTCTGGACTGACCCCCATTAGATCATGGACATGCCCTCATCCAAGCCAAGGATGCAGAGAGCTAGTCTTCACTGATATACCTGAAAAGGGGGGAGACAACACAGACTGAAACAGATCTGACCACACTTACACTACACCACTAACACAAACAACATTACCTACAACCAGAGGTAACCACATCTACTGATAACACATTCAACCAACATATTCTTCCCACAAGTAGAATATCCAAATTTTAGCATAACAAAGTTACATACACCACCATGAAGGAACATGCAGCTATCCTCACAATAGTTAGAACACCTGACACTAAGTTAAGGTACATGACTCCCTAGCTGCACATGACATCCTAGCTCAACAGTAGTTGCAAGTCATGCTAGGAAAACCCACAGCAGCTTTGTTTTTGTTTTGTTCTTCTTTTACCTATCCTTTTCCTTCCCCTCTTTCTTTAGTAGGTGAAACACCTAGACACCCTGCAAGGGTCAAAGGTCTGATATTAGGATTGACTCATCACACCTAATATCCGCGAGCCACTCTAAACTGAATGGAAGCCAGAGAGCTCCACGCACGATAGGTCAATTCATTTTACCACAAATGATGTCACCAGAAACTTAAAGGTGAACATTCTTAAGTTGACAATTTAGAAGAAACAAACAAATTTTAGCACAAAATTTGATCGAAGAGTCAACGTACTAAACTAAATTAGAACAACAATTTCCAAAATTGAACTAAAACTATTCAGTTTACCAAACTATATTGACTAATTGAATATAACCGCCTGTACCCGAATAACCTGATGCCCTGCACCAGTACAGTAACTGTCATGGAGATGTTGTCTTGTTGTTTGCTGTGTTTGTGTCTGCTTCTTCTGCCTCTGTTTTTCCAGCGCTCGACGATGTCTTCAGCCAAACACCTCGCCGATCGAAGAGGGGTATGTAGGATCAGAACGAGTCAGACAAAGTTAAGATTCGATCCGAACATTGAAACATGAGGAGCCGAAATTCCAGAGAGGATCCCAAGGCTGCAACAGGATGTTCGTCATAAATCAGATTCCTAGCTCCAGCCCTCTGAAGAAAGCAAACCAACAAACCTCTTTCACAGAACAGCTTGCAACATTCAAACAAAAGAACATTTATTGATAATTCCAATTCAGGAAGGAGACGGTCAAATTTGGGGCAAGTAATCAGAACTGATGGTCAAAGATATGGCTGTCACTTGTAAATCTGTGATCGAAATCACGAGCTAGAGACTTCATTGGGTGGGTCACCCAGCTCTCCACATAGAAGACAAAGATGGAGACTGAAATTCCTTAAGAGACCTTTTAACCTCTCTAGTCTTCACAGAGAACATGTCCTTATGTTCACAGAACGGTACAGAAACTGCCTTTTCACATATAGATGCACCAAAATCATCTTAAAAGGACTTATCATGTTTATGCATAACCCCATATCATGTATGTAACCCACACGATTAACCATCATGTTTTAATCACATATTATGTATGTATTTTAATAACTAGGGAATAGTTTAAGAGTTCATATCCTTGTGTGGTATGTATGAGTTTGAAAAATCATGCTTTAAATGTTTCTTCCAATCAATTCTTTGTCAAATGTACCATAGTCTTGTTAGAGAAATCATGTCCAAAATTGTACTCTGTAAGAGCGGGAAAATTTGGACCATATGACTGATAAGATAACATGTTAGATTTATGAATGGGGAGGAGAAACATACAACACCACGAGCCAAGATCATTTCTAATTGGTCAAGACGTCCAGATAGGACGGTCTAGAAACCGAGTTTAAATACTCAGGACAGCTCTTCTCTTGGCTCTTCCTCTGCTTCTCTTCTTCTTCTCTTTTGCCACAGCGTTTCGACGCTGCTCTTTGAGCGTGCTCTGGCCTATGTGCCAGCTGCCAACACAATGAGAAGAAAACCCACCTAGTCTCGTTACATTCTTTTATTCTTTTACTTTAATTTCTTGTCTTTCCGTGAGAGTTTTGTTAAGTTAAGTTTGCCGCAAAGTCCAGCTCCGACTGCACCCGCCCAAACTTCAACCAGACCAACTCCGCATCAAGAGCCAACGCCCAAGACTTTACTACGAAAGACCACTGAACTCAGCCAATCAGCAACTTCGGGAAACCCCTTTCTCCAAAGACGACAAGGACACAAGGGAATTCCTTAAGGCAACACAAGCAAGTACAACCTCCAGACTTTTGCTGAGTCGGTGCAGTTTAATATAAATTTTAGCCTCATTGAGAAACTCAATGTGAGGGTCAAATGATTGATGGTTCAGGTCTATAGGCAATTGCACATATTGCTGTAAACTTGGGATTTCACATTTTCATTCTGTAAACTCATCCTTTCCTCTCTTTCTGCAACGTGTGAATGTGTGAATGCGTGTGTTCATGTGTTAGATTAGATTAGTTTACATGTCTTAGGTTTATATAAATAAAGTCTTATTTATATTGAAAAGAGAAGTATCTTGTGTTTTGTGCTTACAAGTTAATGTCTTAATCTGCCGATCTTGTTACTGTGCTTATTAATAGTGTGTTCACTATATTTTGGATTGTAATATCCAGTGCAGAGTTGATGTTATACGGCTCGTTCAGTGACTCGCTGCCGATTCAGTGATCAGCCGTGAAACAGTGATTCTGTTCAAATTCCCTATAAAATCATAAATGATTTCCTTTGAGCTAAATTGACTTGTTTCCCTTATATATATTACTTATATATTTACAAATTTCTACAGTTTTCAAAAAACATAATGGACCAACACCAGCAGATGACATTGCACCCCAAATCATCACAGACTGTGGAAACTTAACACTGGACTTCAAGCAACTTGGGCTATGAGCTTCTCCACCCTTCCTCTAGACTCTAGGACCTTGGTTTCCAAATGAAATACAAAACTTGTTCTCATCTGAAAAGAGGACTTTGGACCACTGGGCAACAGTCCAGTTCTTCTTCTCCTTAGTCCAGGTAAGACGCCTCTGACGTTGTCTGTGGTTCAGGAGTGGCTTAACAAGAGGAATACGACAACTGTAGCCAAATTTCTTGACACGTCTGTGTGTGGTGGCTCTTGATGCCTTGACCCCAGCCTCAGTCCATTCCTTGTGAAGTTCACCCAAATTCTTGAATTGATTTTGCTTGACAATCCTCATAAGGCTGCGGTTCTCTCGGTTGGTTGTGCATCTTTTTCTTCCACACTTATTTCCTTCCACTCAACTTTCTGTTAACATGCTTGGATACAGCACTCTGTGAACAGCCAGCTTCTTTGGCAATGAATGTTTGTGGCTTACCCTCCTTGTGAAGGGTGTCAATGATTGTCTTCTGGACAACTGTCAGAACAGCAGTCTTCCCCATGATTGTGTAGCCTAGTGAACCAAACTGAGAGACCATTTTGAAGGCTCAGGAAACCTTTGCAGGTGTTTTGAATTGATTAGCTGATTGGCATGTCACCATATTCTAATTTGTTGAGATTGAATTGGTGGGTTTTTGTTAAATGTGAGCCAAAATCATCACAATTAAAAGAACCAAAGACTTAAACTACTTCAGTTTGTGTGCACTGAATTTATTAAATACACGAGTTTCACAATTTGTTGAATTACTGAAATAAATGAACTTTTCCACGACATTCTAATTTATTGAGATGCACCTGTATACGTACAAACCCTGAAGGAATGTATTTGCTACAGAAATACTCTGACACACATTGAACTCGTTTTTGAGAATTTGGTCATGTTTAGCATGAGAATCTAATTCTTTAGCGGTATAAATAAGTCAGAATGCATGAAATAGCATTAGACATCCTCTTTAACAATCACAGAAAGAACAATTGTGAATATCAAAAACTTACTGTAGTTTCTCCAGTTTGCAGTTTTGATTTTCCAGTAGATGAGAGAGCATCTTTACTCCTGAATTTTCTGGTTTATTCATACCTAGGTTCAGTTCTCTAAGGTTTGAGGGGTTTGATGTTAGAGCTGAAGCTACAGCAGCGCAACCTTCCTCTCCAATACTGCAGTTATGAAGGCTGCAGAAAGAAATATGTAAAAACTATTCACACTTACTGGTCAACAAACGCAAAACATTATTTGACAGATGAAGATTAAGAAAATGTAATGAATAATACATTTTTGTTGAGTTTATATGATAATTATATAAGACACATACTTTTTTTTATTAGAATACAATGTTAAAAATAACTTCACATCAATATATATTTTGCACACAGTAAAAAACATACAGAAAATATAATTAGGTTTATGCTTTAAACAATTGATAATCTACCTATGGAACAATAGAAAATGCACATAAAATCTGGATTTAAAACCATGTGGTAATTTTTATTCTCAGGTAACTATATCTTTTTGGGGTGATCTTTTTATATATTTCTGAAGCGAAATCTATAGGCATCTAAGCTTTAATTTCATAATGATTAAATGAATAAGTAATTTCATAATGATAAAATCATACAGACTAATAGTCCATATGGTAATGGCACTCACTATAGTTTGCTCAGTTTGCATTGTGGATCCTCCAGTAGATCAGACAGCAGGTTTACTCCTGGGTCTCCTAGTGTGTTGTCATTGAGATTCAGTTTTCTCAGGTGTGAGAGATTTCTTTTCAGAGCTGAAGCCAAAGCAGCACAACCATCCTCTGTAATACAGCAGTTTGACAACCTACAAAGATAATGTCTCATATCATTCTTTCTACATTACCTCTCCAGAATGTCCCATTCAGCTGAAATAAAACTAGATATTTTGGGTGGAGATCCATGTTCTAAATACTATACTATACTATATCACTACAAAATGTGAGATAACATACTGTAATGCCTCCAGTTTACATTGTGGATTCTTCAGTCCAGTGCAGAGCAGTTTCACTCCTGAATCCTGCAGGTTGTTGTTGCTTATATCCAGCTCTGCCAGACTTGATGAGTTTGAGCTAATGACTGAGGCCAGTGCTGAACAGCTCTTCTCTGTCAGATTAGAATCACACAGCCTGGGAGAGAAATAATGGAAATATTTAATTTGATCAAAAATGTTAATAATGTGCCATCTTTTCATCTTCAGAAGTCTGTAAAGTTCAGTTTGTATGTCTAAAAGGAGCTGTACAACTCTTTCATCAAATCTTTCACTGCATCTCATCTTCCTCTTTCATTTGCCTTCCTCTATTCCTTTCCCTGTTGCACCAAGTTATCCTATAATATTCTTTGTGTACCTTTGGTTTACAGGTTTACATTATGCTTTGTTGTTCTGTTTATTTACCCTATTAACATATTCAAATACAATAAATGCATTAATCAATACATTACATACATTAATACTTTAAAAATGCAATTCATACACAGTGACAAATACAAATTATCTAAAATTACCATGTTTTTAAATTTAAGAATTAATTTTGGGAGGCATAAATTCAAAAATGTCAGGATGATACAACTGTCCTGATAACATAATGAAGAAAAAAGACTCATTACAGTTTTTTTTTTTTTTTTTTCAATTGCTAACAAGCATTGTTCAATACTGAATCCACATTTTCAAAACTGTTCACACATTCAGCGACACTATATGGATCAAACCGTGAATCATTTTTCATTGCTTTCAGACAAAATGCATGCAATGACCACATTTTTCAAAATCCACAAACACTTTTGTCATTCATACTCCGCAACCTGCAAAACACTGTACATTTTCAGCACATTTTTCAGATGCTAACACACTGCTTTCAAAACTGATAAAACCACATTCAAATCAGAACGATGGCAAACTATTTCTGCAGGAATTATATTGAAATATAAAATCTTAGCAGAATATTTATTATGAATCTGAATAATAATTATTCCAAACACATCTAAATGCAATTTCAGCTGAAAGCCAAGCCAAATGTCCTATTTTTTAGTCTTCTTCTTCTTCTTCTTCATCCTTTTCTTCTTCTTCTTTCTTTCTTTCTTTTTTGGTTATCGTTTGATAAATGGATTAAATGGATGGCTTTGGAATGATTTTGTTTGGAAACATGGATCAGGGAAGACACATTGGTGGGAGAAAAAAGAGTGGCAGAGAGAGGGAGGACTAGAACCCTCACAGTACTGAACATCCATCCATCTATTCCATACATTTTTCCTAGCGCTTGTCCTATGTAGGGTCATGAGGCTGGAGCCTTTCCTGGGTCATAGGCAGGAAAACCCCTGGACAGATGGCCAGTTCATCACACACATTCATATTCACACTCACTTACAGTCTCCAGTTCACCTGTCCTGTATGTCTTTGGATTGTGGGAGAAACCCAGAGGAAACCAACATCAACATGGAGAGAACATACAAACTCAACACTCAAAGGTCTTCTGGGACTCCAATACTACACATACAGTACCTCATTATACTAGACTGATGATTTTTATTTATTTTTTTATTTTATATATATATATATATATATATATATATATATATATATATATATATATATATATATATATATATATATATATTTAGAATATATATATTTTTTTTCTTTAACTTTTTATATGTTTTTTTATGTTTTTTTTTATTTTTCACAAGTAAATTTTGTAAATGTTGATGGGTTTTGTTTTTGGTATATAAAGAAATAGGGTGAAAATGCTGCTTTTCACATGAATTGTTTGTGCTGTAATACAGTTAGTAAAATGAAAAGATGTTATTCTTATCCAATAATGAAATACTTATCTGATAAATCATACAAACTTCAAAGATAAAAGTTCATTGATTATGTAATGATCCCTGTTTTTAGTGTTTTTTAAATCAGTGTGTTATGAATGAAATGTATGTTTTTGGAATGAGAATTGTTCCCAGTGTTATGATGAAACAAGCTTATTTTGAGACCTATATGAAGTGTTTTGTTGGTCTGAATGAGTTTTGGAGGCGAGATCAACTGTTTGAATGCAGACTGTATGAACAGTTCTGAAAATGTGGTTTCAGTATTGAACAATGCTTGTTAGCAACCGAAAAAAAAAAAAAAAAAAAACTGTAAAAGGATGAAATTTTCTCAAAAAAAAAAATAAAATAAAATAAATAAATAAATATTATATATATTTCCAACAACATTTACATCCAGACAAATCCACAATTTTAACTGGTGAATTAGTCCACGGTTGTTGGTAGAAATGATGAAAAAACAAAGTGCTGAACATGACAACTTCCATGATTCCACTTTCTGTCACTGCATTCTTAAAACTTTTATCGTTTTTAAAAAAGCGACCTTTAGTGGCAAAACGTACATATTGTGCCTTTAAGAAGTTAATCAAGGTTTTCAGGATGAATTGAAAATCACAGGGAGGTGTGTTGAAGCAGTTTGGAACTAAAGGTAACACCAGTTCTCATTATTAACCAGTTGCTTATTAGCATGCATATTACTAGCAGATTGATTGTTTATTAGTACTTATAAAACACATCTTAATGCCTTATTCTGCATGACCATATTTTAAATCCCGAATCCTGCTCCATACCTTAACTTAACAACTAACTTACTATTTATTAATAAGCAGTAAATTAGAATTTTGTGGCAAAAAGTTGCAGTTAATAGTTAACTTATAGTGAGAATGTTTGGAGTCAATAAATGTTTTTTTTTTTTTTTTTTTTTTTTTTAAATGGTGTATACGTTTTTCAAAAACATACAAACCCATGATGAATACAAAGAATATAAATCTAAGATAGATTTTTTTAACAGATATACTGTACACATACTCACTCAGCTTTTCTAGAAGCTTTGACCACTGGCAGCAGTCTCAGAAGACATTCTTCTGATTGATCATATTTACTCAGCTTAAACTCATCCAGTTCCTCTTCTGAGTTCAGCAACACAAACCCCAGAGCCGACCACTGAGCAGGAGAGAGTTTGACTCCAGACAAACCACTGGGACCTGTTTCCTTCAGGTATGTTTGGACTTCCTGCACTAGAGAATGATCATTCAGTTCATTCAGACAATGGAACAGATTGATGGATTTCTCTGGAGAGGGATTATCCTTGATTTTCTCTTTGAGATATTTAATGATTTTTTGTTTGTTTATTAGGCATACATTCCCTGTATGTGTCAGTAGGCCTTGTATAAGATGTTGATTTGACTCTAATGAGAGGCCCAGAAGGAAGCGAAGGTAAAGGTCCAGGTGTCCGTTCTCACTCTCCAAGGCTCTGTCCACTTCTCTTTTTAGCAAATCAGTCATTGTGGAGCTAAATAGTTTAAAATGCTTGGTAGGTTTTAGGATTAAGGAAAGAAACTTGAATAAAGCAGCAAGAAACTCCTGAAAGCTGAGATGTACAAAGCTGTACACCTTCCCCAGGTACAGTCCAAACTCCTCTCTGAAGATCTGGGTGCACAGTCCTGAATACACTGACACTTCTCTGACATCAATGCCACATTCTCTGAGGTCTTCCTCATAGAAGATCAGGTTGCCCCTTTCTAGTTGTTGAAAAGCAAGTTTTCCCAAGGAAAATATGCTCTCTGTTGTCTGCTGAAGATCTATATCAATGTTTTCTTGGTACTTCTGGCTTCTTTGTTTGATCTGATAGATCAGAAAGTGTGTGAACATTTGAGTGAGAGTCTTGGGTATCGCTCCACTCTCTGCTTCACTCAACATTCTCTGTAGAACAGTGGCTGAAATCCAGCAGAAGACTGGGATGTGACACATGATGTAGAGGCTTCTTGATGATTTAACATGTGTAATGATTCTACTGGCCAGACTCTGATCACTTATTCTCTTCCTGAAATACTCATCCTTCTGAGGGTCATTGAACCCTCGTACCTCTGTGACCTGGTCAACACACTCAGGAGGGATCTGACTGGCTGCTGCTGGTCGAGAGGTGATCCAGAGGAGCGCAGATGGAAGCAGATTCCCCTTGATCAGGTTCGTCAGGAGAACATCTACTGAGGCTGATTCTGTCACATCACACAAAAAATCATTGTTCTGAAAATCCAAAGGAAGTCGACACTCATCCAGACCATCAAGTATGAACATAATTTTATAGTCATCACAATTTGGCAATCTTAGCTCTGTGAAAAACTGATGCAGAAGCTCCATCAGACTAATAATTTTCTCCTTCATCAAATTGAGCTCCCTGAAAGGAAGTGGAAATATGAAGTGAACATCCTGATTATCTTTTCCTTCAGCCCAATCCAGAATGAACTTCTGCACAGCGATTGTTTTTCCGATTCCAGCGACTCCTTTAGTCAGTACGGTTCTGATGGGCTTGTTTTGTCCCGGTAAGGATTTAAATATATCATTACATTTGATTGGTGCTTCCGGTGTCTCTGGTGTCCAGGATGTTGTCTCAATCTGTCTCACCTCATGTTGAATACTGACCTCTCCACTCCCTCCTTCTGTGATGTAAAGCTCTGTGTAGATCTCATGCAGAAGAGTTGTTTTACCTTGCAGTGAAATTCCTTCATGAATTCTATTATATTTTTCCCTCAGGCTGGATTTTAGTACTTGATGACTCATGGGGGTCAGTTCTGGTAGACAGAAGGACACTCAGGTATGTTTGGCAAAGCATCATGCACACCTAATTTTCATTTGCATGCATGCATTTCATCCAAGTGACTAACATTGATTTCAAGGTACATATTTGATCAGTTCATCAATTCTTTGCCAATTTAATCCATGACCTTATCATTGTTAGTGCCATGAAGTATTATTTGAGGTACAGGAATGCCAATTTACTAAAGACATTCTTATATCAGCTCTTGCAATTTTGGTTGTGTTACAGCATGTTATCAATGCATATTAAAATACACACTCAAAGAGATCTATATTTGAGAAAATATTTTGTCATATCACAGAAGTAATTGGTTTAGAACAGGTTTTCATGCACTCTCTAAAGGTGTCATGAACTGCCTTTGTACTGTTCTATGAAGTCCACTTATTATGTTATCAAGATTTTTGCATAAAAAAAATAAACAACAACAACAACAAAACATCATAATTTAGAAGTAATAGACTTGGAAGTAAACACCCACTGCTGTGATTGGCTAATAGTTTGCCAGCCTACGCCCTTCACAGATGGACACTGTAGTGATGGTTTATAATGCATAAATACTCATATAACACAATCTGTTCAACAGACAAAGTAATAGTGATCATGTAATGAAAACTTTTTACATTACTGTCGGATACAATATAGTCAGCACAGCATCGTCTTTTAGTTTCAATCTTTCTGAAAATCCCGCGTCAAATTGTTCCTTGTTTGTAAAAGAATCTGCGGAAAAATGAAGTAAACAAAGGACCTTTGCATACTTACTGACGCGGTCTAGATCTTCATTAAAAATAAAGATAATCCACTCTTTCTTAATGTTAGGATCAGAAGGAAGGTAATGGAAACAATGTGTTTTGGCACTGCACAGCATCTTGTCTTTGGAGCATCTTTATCGTTTAATTTCTGTGTAAACCTGCGTTCGCCTCTCGTTATTTACACTACGTGCGTGAATTGGTGGGCGGGGCTAAACAGGCAGTGATGTAGAAGCAAGCATTCATCTTCTTTTGCGGAGGCGATGTTTAGCAACACTATTACATAATAATGGAGTGGCACATTTTACAAGCTGTTGTTTTGGCAGATTGGCTTCAATATAAGCAGTTTTTAGACTAACAAGAAAGTTTTGAGTTCTGAAACTTACAGGATGTTTTTATAGCACAGTGACACTATGTCATATGTCAATATGTCAAAAGATCAAGGGAATTTTGGTTTCTCAGTTCCCCTTTAAGCTATGACCCATAACGGGTTGAATAGATACACTGATTATATGGCCCAGAGCTCTTACTGGTCTGTAATGTGTTGGCGAGGTCTGTCTGGTTCATCTTCCTCAGGATGTGCAGTGTGATCTTCAGAACCGCATCTCTGACATTAGTCTGATCTTCATCATCCTCTTCCTCTCTCTCAGAGCATTGTGGGTAATCTGGGCTCAGTAGTTTCTTAAACTTCTTTAGTTCATTTTTAACCAGAGAAATGACTGTGCGCTTAAGCATCTGAAATCAATATTTAAGGAACAACATCACATGTATCACATGGATTTAAACATGTGGTTGTGTCAATGACCCATATGAATCTACGCCCCCACACACAATAACCACAATAAAAGCAGACAAATAACCGCCATAAAACAGACAAATACACACCTTAAAGACTGCATTCTTGTGTTTTTTACTTGGGAAGTGAGACACATCCTTATTGTCACTGTAGTTCATCAGAAAGAGTTTATCATTATTTACACTGCATGTTATCAACTTTTCTTTTAGTTTTCTACTATGTACTGTCTTTACAGTTTCCCTGTATATATTTACCTATAATCTTTTCATCAGACTACATATAATCTATACACACTTTACACCAGGCATTAACATGCATTTTAAATCCAGATTTCCGTCAGTAAAAAATCTGGATATAAAAGTGACATACGTGATTATTTGACGTGTAACCTTTTTACATAGTACTTTTCATAGCTCAATTCAGATAATCATCACATTTGGTTTTAGTTAAACCTGTTCAAAACCTTTTAGACCTGTTAAACCATGATACTGACCTCTTCTCAGCAAAAGACTTTCTCTCTTTGAAATTAATATCAGGATTCCTTGACTGGTCACTCTTCAAAGACACACCGCTGCGGTCAGATTGGGATGATCTCTTCTGAATTGAACTGGTAGGGAAAAAAATAGTCAGATTGTGAATTCTCAGATTTAATTGTTAACCAAAGGGTAGGTATTGTGAAGCAGGCTTTCGAAATAAACCAGTGTTAATTATTTCAGTGTTATTTATTTATTTATTTTAGTCAGAAGTTTCCAACTACCTTCTAGGACACTGAATAAATTACTTCACTATACATGTTTCATCCAGTATTCTAACCTCTTTGAAGATTTTGTTTTATGTTTCAGTGAAATCCTAAATCTGGAGGTCATGTTTCCTTGTTAACGGACTGCATGCCTGCGAACACATACAATCATTGCGTGAGAATTAGATAGACAAATGATCTACAAAATGAACAATGAATCAGTTCAGCTACAATGTCAAACTCACCTCTGCTTTAACAGTCCTCAGCAGAAAGCTACACACTTATATTTAGTTTGAGCTTGCAAGTTGTTCAGTGTTCACACCAAATTTGTACTGTTTTGTTCCTCTATACTACTTTTTGTTGATCACGGAATAAAAAAAAAAAAGTCTACCTTCACTTTCATTTCTACATAAAAGTAGTTTGACCTCACGGAGGAGGAAGTTCAAACCAGTTTACTTGAGTTTTAAAGTCCATATAGATGGTAACAGCGGCCACCCACTTATTTATTTATTTTTTAGTAAAACACCGTGAACCAAACCAACCAGCTATAAGATGAATGAATATTTAAAACATTGAAGCAAAGTTGTTACACATCTAACATGAAAAATATTTTGGTAAGCTTAGTGAACTAAAACAATCTCATGATCTTCATACTTAATCACATGGTTCAACTCATTTCTTCTTCCCTTCCCACTCTTACCTCTAACTTCCTCTGTTCACTCTTATTCTCAGTATATCTTCTCTATTCTATGTGGCTGTCTGTTAATAACACAATGTGTTATAATTTGTGAGATAATCTTTTGTTCAGTCAATGCTGTGTTTATGTGGCTCAAACAATGAGAATCTCCTTAGGATGACAGCATTACAGTGTTTCAGACTAAATGTAGAAAAAAAAAAAAAAAAAGTAAAGTAAGCAGGACCTGGAATTGAAGGGGTTTATTTGCAGAAATGTTGGGCTAACCCTGCTTATTAAATGACTGCCTACCAAATAAATAAATACATACACATAAAATAGGCCTAATGATTTGATTAAATTATATAATTTTACTTTAGAGTACTTTAGAGTATCTGCTAGAAACAAAAATCATTTACAGCATAGAAAACATTCCAAATAATAAGACACTCTACCAATATTAGTCAATTTAAAATTTGATTTAAAATATGAATTAGTTTAATACATAATTATTAATCTGCAATCCACATCACTTGTCTTCCTCTATTTAAAAATGTTCCCCCATCCGGGGTTAATTTTTTGTTTGTTTGTTTGTTTGTTTTTTCATTTTATAAATCTGGCTTTAACTTGAGACTCTTGACCTTCCAGTCGTTTTATGCCAAAGAACATTTTATGGTCACCATAAAATCAATCCCACTGATGGCCTCAGCTATGTAACCTCTTTGAGAAGCAAGATGGCGCCAATTAGCTAACTTTTAATTTTAAGTTCGTAATATTTCAGATTGTAGTATTTTCATTTAAATTCAGTTTATTTGTTCTTTGGTTGATATATGCCAATAGACATTTTGACACACAGTAGACCATGATAATAGACACACAGTGGGCCATGAATGTCTGAATAAAGAGGGAGTAATCCTTTGACTTGTGACCAGTGTCATATTGTAAAATTATTTTATCATATGAAGAAACAGTGTTGTTTTTAAATAATTTCTGCCTGGATTCTCTATATTATCATACTATATAGGTTTAGAAAGAAAAAAAAAAAAAAAAAAAACTTGTGGTGCACAAGTCTATGGACTGCGTTATCATACTTGTATATTGTGATTTTGCATTCTTAAGCTTGAAAGTCCCCATGTATTATAACTGCATGGGGAAAAAAAAGGCCATTACAATATAGTTAAACATTTCTGCTTTTAAGTGCTATGGAAGAAAGAAAGCCATACAAGCTCATGTCAAACGTGTGATTGATCTATTCAGACCATACATTTATTTTGGTTACTTTTTCAATCAATCAATCAATCAATCAATCAATCAATCAACCAACGTATTTCATAATGAACATTGTAAATAACTCAAAATTGTATTCCTCAACTGTAACTGTTAATTAGACCAACCAACCCACAAATAAATAAATAAATACTTTTCGATCATATCTGCGTTCCACAATATGATTGACAGAACCAACAGAATCTGTGAACAACCCAGCAGTGGTGTTTTTACAGAGAATGAAGTTTCTTGAGTTCAGTGATTTATACTAGCAACAACTACACTCTAAAAAATGCTGGGTTAAATACAACCCAGCGCTGGGTAAAATATGGACAAACCCAGCGATTGGGTTGTTTTCAAACAACAGTTGGGTTAAATGTTTAACCCAACCTTCTGGACAGTAATTCAACCGCTGGGTCAAAACAACCCAATCGCTGGGTTTTCCATATTTTACCCAGCGCTGGGTTGTATTTAACCCAGCATTTTTTTTTTTTTTTTGGAGTGTACAGTATCGCAGGCATGTCAAGCGCAAAATGGGTTAAGTCATGTTTTTATGTCTGTCACGGTGCACACACGAGGGAAGCGAGGAGATGAAGGTAAACTCAAAATATAGTCTTTAATAAAATCCAAAACAGACAGGGCAAGGCAAGGCAAGGCTGGGACACACAGAAACACCGGGGAGTAACGAGTAGACCAGACGAAACTGAACAGGCAGGAACTAAATACACATAATAATTAACCACACACACCTGAAGGAAATTATATGCAATCAAAGGAGACCAGGACAGGAACAGGAAGGACCAAATAAGGGCATGGAGGGGGAAACACACAAGACAAGATGGACAGGACTGTGACATTACTCCGCCCTCCCGGAAGGTGCGACCCGCACCGTAACAGTACCACCGGGGAGGGGGGGTGGGTGCTATGGAGGCCCCTCAGGACAGACAGACAGTAATACAGGATGGGGCCTCCAGGACAGAACAGGAACGGGCGCCATGGCGGATCAGGGATCTCAGGAGGCCATGGCAGGTGGTCTTAATGGCCGTGGCCTCGGTCCCCTTGGTTCGGCCACTACAGCCGGAACCCCCCCTTTTGAGGGAATTTACGGGCTTAACTCAGGAACTGGAGCCCCCATGGGGCTGAACACAGAAACAGGAGCCTTCCGTGGGCGATACTCGGGAACAGGTGCCCTCCGTGGGCGGAACTCGGGATCAGGTGCCCTCCGTGGGCGAAACTCGGGAACAGGACTATCCACAGGAACAGGAGCCCCTCTTGGGCTAGGCTCGGAATCTGAGAACTTACTGTGCTTGACGGGAGATCCACAGCCCTTCCTGGGCTGAACATGGAGTCAGGGGCCCTCAAAGGGACTCTCGGGAACCGCTTCTGCATCTACGACAGGGAGACAGGCGGCTGGGAATGGCCTCCGTAGCCATAACCAGAGGAGCCGCCTGCCTCAGACGAGTCTCCACCCAGCAGGCACCATACCTCTATGTAACGTCAGGTTGACGTTGGACATGACGTCAGACAGACGTTGCATTTTGGTTGAAAATGAAAATCGGGTTGACGTCAATATTTGACGTCAATTTGACGTTGACTTAACGTTGGATTTTGGTTGCACAACCTAAAAACAACAAAATCTCAACATCAGCTGATGTCAGTATTGGACATCAATTTAACATTGACATTAGACATTGAATTTACGTTGAATTTTGGTCACCCGACGTCGCAACCAAAATTTAACCAAATATCAACGTCTTATGACGTTGTGTGCCTGTTTTGTGCCTGCTGGGCATAGACATGACATGACAGACTGGGTGATTAAAATGTTCCCGTGGACACAACTTTAAAAAGCCTAGACTCCGGTCAGGCTGGGAACGGCACTCCTGGCCGTGACTGGGGAACTGGTGTCAGCGGCGGTCGGCGTGCTTGAGTCAGCGGTGGACGCGCGCTTGGGTGAGCTGCGGACGGCGGCATGAATTTCCTCGCAAACGGCAGGTTTGGGTGAGCCGCAGACGGCGGCGTGCTCGGGTGAGTGGCGAGCTGGTTCTTGAGGGAGCTGCGGACGGCGGCGGGCTGGTGGGGCTCTTGGCCAGCGGAATAGCGGCACTCGTAGCAATCCCACCGAACTCCCACACTCATCCGTGGGCTAGAGCAGGAAGGACGAGTGGAGACTTCCAATGCCGCGGGACAGACAGACAGGAACAAAAACAAACTAAAAACTTTCAAAATACGAACAAAACAAAACGAGGTGATGGGGCGCCGCTTACTGTTAGGTCTGGTCTTCTGTCACGGTGCACACACGAGGGAAGCGAGGAGATGAAGGTAAACTCAAAATATAGTCTTTAATAAAATCCAAAACAGACAGGGCAAGACAAGGCAAGGCTGGGAAACACAGGAAAACCGGGGAGTAACAAGTAGACCAGACGAAACTGAACAGGCAGGAACTAAATACACATAATAATTAACCACACACACCTGAAGGAAATCATATACAATCAAACGAGATGAGGACAGGAACAGGCAGGACCAAATAAGGGCATGGAGGTGGAAACACACAAGACAAGATGGACAGGACTGTGACAATGTGGCTTTAATGGTGCAAATACCAGTAAATTGATTACGCAAACCTTTGTATATCACCTTGCATGATTCATTTCAATACTCTCCTCTCCTCTTAAAGTGAAACTCTTACAAATGCATAAGCAATGAGGTCAGCTGCAAAAATAGCCATGTCTATGCCATTTCATTATTTTTTTCACTGCGTGTCTTTAGTAAATCCTGGCAGTGGAGAGAGGGTTTGTGCTGAGACAATGTTAAAAATGGCCTGTAAAATACAGATACATACACAAAAGTAAAAATGGGCAGTAATTACTATAATATAATCATACAGTACTTAAAATAAAAGTTTTTTTTTTCTTCTTCTCTTGATTCGCTATGCAAGAGTGTTCTAAGTGATGGCAGATACAGTCAAGTGTACAAATCTTTTACATACAAGTTCAGTTGTTCATGTTCAGAAGTACCAGTTGAGTTTATATGATGTTTAGATGACAATTTACATTGAAAATTACATCAGTTCTATTTAAAAAATAAATAAATAAATAAAAATGTCTAAACAATTAGTGTTTGACTTTCAGTATGCCTGGTACAATGCTCTGGGGGTGGAGTTTGACTTTTCAGAGGTGAGTCTTTCCATCTTTGCTTAACTTTTTGCAAGCCAGTATAAAAGCAGAATTTTTAACATCATAGTAATGGTTGCTTTTTTGAAACAGGCTAATATGCCAGGCATAAGGAGATGGTGGTGTACACTCCTACTTGAAGGCTCAGGATAAATTTTAAGCCTTTTATAAATTTAAAGTGATGACATTTAGCACTTTATAAATCTCTCTCTCTTTTAAAGTTCTCTTTCAGAACCAAAAAAAAAAAAGGCACATAACAGTTGAAGACTTGTCTCAGTTAAAGGCAAATATAGTAGGTTAACAAACAATTTAAATTAGAAAACACAATGTCATGTTAAAAAATCTATTAAAAACATTGCCAGTGGAAATTAATAGTAATTAAAAAAAACATGCATCTAGGGCTGCAACAACTAACCCATAAATAATTGATATTTACTTGGTAAGGAAGTGGCTGGAAATTGGAACTTTGTATAGATATACAATGGTTTTACAAAACACAATATTTTTTAAACAAATATGCATATATTTTCACTATTTTTTTGTTTTTTAATGCACATCTGAAAACGTTTATGTAATTTGTAATTGTAATTTTATAGATCTAAATTACTAATTGTCATTTACAATGTTTTTTTTGTTTGTTTTTTTTTTCAGCCATGAACCCAGCGGAAAGCATTGCTGACGAATGATTGAATATTGTGAAGTATTTCACTAACCTAGTTTTGTTGTAATTTTGCGTTTAAAATAGTTTTGTCATTTTTCAGTTTATATATGGTTTCTTCAATTTAGCTACTCAGAACTGCTAAGACTGCTAGATTCTTGTAGATGTTGTGTATGAAGGAGATGGAGCTGTTCTCACACTGTCACTAGTGTGCAGAAAGTTTTATGTCATTGTCAGCCATCAGGCTTTTTGAAGAAAATTTCACCTTCATTAAATAAACAACGAGTTTATATTTAGAATGTTTATTGCATTCATTGAGAGGTTTTCAGTTTCTAATTTCTTTTTCTTGTGTAGGTATCATTGACTGGAAGTCTGTCAGTCCTGATGTGAGGAAAAAATCCAGAGTGGAGTTCGAGCTCACCAGGTGTGATGGGTGTGGATGCATCTACAAAAACACCTCTGGATTTGGGGCATCACAAACAAAAGGGATGTTCCTTGCGTTCTCTTCCGACAGAGTTTGATAACTTCTGTTCTATGGACTACAGCATGGTTGAATAAAAGGATGGATGGGTGGAATAATGGATTGGGGTGGCATTTAATTTATTTATTTATTTATTATATTTTTACTTGTGTAGACAAGCCCTTGATAACTGTGGAACTGAATAAATGTTGTATTGTCTAAAACTGTGTCTATTTGCCAAATTGGTTAATACCACTTAACATAAAGTCGTTAAACAGTACTCATTCTTCTTCTGATGATGATGATGATGATGATGATGATGATGATGATAATGATTAGTAGTATTATTGTGTTGAGTGTTTTATCAACCATATATGTTTGTCCTTATCAGGCAAAACATTTTGAATTTGCATGCACTTTTAGTAAAAGTACAGAAAAACCGTAAAACATAGTTAAAAACAGACAAAAAATATTGATTCTATAACATTTTTATCTATCCTGTGTAATCAATACATTGAATGAATGAATGAATGATGCATTTATATAGCGCTTTGTGTATTGCTGTACACCCAATGCGCTTTACAATCACGTGGGTGGGGGGTCTCTCGACCACCACCAGTGTGCAGCATCCACCTGAATGATCCACACTGGAACACTAAGAGATATTTAGAAATTATGAACAGCTTGTGAGACTCTATATCCTTAAAAATAATAAATGTAATTCATTTTTGATTCATTATTTTGATTATGGATGCGCTGTAAATAGACCTGTACAAACACGCGGTGGAGGTGATGACGTCAATAACCCACGGCCATTCAGAATGAAATTCATTATTATTAGAATTATGTTGGATTTATTACTTTAACAGATTAAAAGGATCAATAGTGTTTAAAATCACGGCCCGCCTGTGTGAAACAGGAAACTTTCGCAACCAATTGTAAGACCTTTCGGCACGCCCATTGCTCCAGGCTGCAGCCACCCCTGTGTAGCAGAGATGGGAGGGCTCAACTGAACACCTTGACCGTGAATAGCACATTCTGTGCATACTGAATTTAGTCTTCTAAAAACTAATACAAATAACACCCCTATGAATCATAAATGCTCCTTCACTTTTTTTGTAATCTGGTGGCAAATCAAGGTGAAAATATATGGAATCTGTCCTGTGGAATTCGTGTCTGCTTGAACTGTCATTCAGTAATGCTGCTCGTCCTGTTTGGACTGGGGTCCTAGACGTCTGGGGGCTCTAAGCAAAAACTTGTCAGTGGGCCCAGGGTCAGACTGGGACACAATTTCAGACTGGAAAATCTCACACTCATCCAGGCCATCCTATACACCCACAGAAAATTCTGAAACCATGGCCATCACATAAAAACATGTGAGGTGTTTTCCTTTTCTTCATTTCCCCCAATGTCTCTGTCTCTTGTGTGTGTACTTTTTTCTTGTACCTGTCACTTCTTCACCAGCTGTTCTACTGTTATGAACAGGACTGTTTTCACCTTGTTGCAAAACAACCACTTCGTTATAATTTGTTTGCACATGAATGTCATTTATCTTAAAATGATGTAAGTACCCAAGATTTAACAAACCTTTATTTCATACAAATACATAAAAAAAATTTCTAAAGGGCCTATTTTTTTCTATATTTTTTCTTCTAAAATGTTCTAAAAATACAATACATTTAAAGAAAAATCCCAGTACTGAACACACTATTGCATTATTAGACTATGACTCATATTTTTGTGTTGCTGTCTGCTCTAGCACCTAAACTATAAATCCAAATCCAAAATATCTGTGTGCTAAATGTAGGAATGTAACTTTACAACAGATAATAATTATGTCCTTTAGCATACAGTATTCTGACTTTTGATAATAATGGTGTGCTACTGATAGCCTAACAGTTGTTAGCAGTTTAAAGAGAAAATATTTTCAGCCATACCAAAATGACTTGTTTTTTACAAAACTCTGCAACAAAGTCCAAATCAAGTCACGGTTCAAGTCATTTTTATTGTATTGTATTGTATTGTATTGTATTGTATTGTATGTATTTATTTATTTTTAAGTGCATCTCAAAAAGCCACAAACCTGTAATAGCATTGGTCTGTTTTCAAATAAACCTATTGTATGAATTAGGAAGACAAATATAGCGCATGAGTCCTGTGGACTAGTTTACTGTACTATTTTACAGTACCAGATGTGAATCAAATAGGAAAGATATGACTTAATCACTGGTTGCCATCTACTGGTGTAATGTTGAACTCAAGAGAATGAGTCACTGAATGAATCAATGAATGAATATTTTTAGTGAATTGATTCAGTGAAGATTTCAATGAATCAAAATCCTTACTGCAGTTGTGGCTATAAGGGAGACAACTAAAACTGGTAACTAACAATAAATTCAATTTTCAACCTATTAGATTATTTTTACACCTGTGCGTTTACACCTAAACCTACCCCTTACAATAATGCAAAAACATTAATTATTGCTGTACAGTGTGACAAAAATTGCGCTATGTTGATATACGCATGTCCGGTAGCCGCAGTTTTATCCCTTCTAGCCGTAACCTCTAACATTTTGACCATTTTTTATATCCTCCAGCAAATCCTATTAAATGCGAGATAACACCAATGAAACTAATAGGAATAATTGATCTAAATATTTATCTGTATATAAAAGTATTGTATTTACATGCCTCAAAAACATGTTCATATAAAATTAGACATGGTTGACAAAACATATTGCCTGAGCCCAGATGTCATATGATTTAGAAATGCTTTTGAATGTATTAGATGGAAAATAGTCCTTTGGCTCTTTGTCAGATATCAGATTACTAACTAAGAACACAGACAGCATGGTTGTTTTGACTTAAATATTTATGAATAATCAGAAATATCTGGAAAATTACATTCTGAGAGAAAAACATAAAAGGATGAATAAATTCAACATAAAAAGCAATGTTTTAAAGCAACAAAAGTTCATACAGACATTTTGGTTCATGTAACAAAAATAAATTATATTTTAAATTGTTAAATTAATCTATTTAAAATGTGCACAAATGGTTATTGTACTACACTATGCAAAAATGCAGCTGTATTTGAGAATGAATGCCAAAAGACCCACATTCTCAAGCTGTTTACTAGAATAAAAAACACCCTTCAGACATGGCTAAGAAAAGAATATCCTACTCAGATATTTTCCTAATGAAATTCAGAGTCACTGAAGTTCCAGTGCAGTGCATCTTTCTCCTCCTGAAGAGATGTCTCACAGTGCTTTGACAATGATGTTGGCGACTCCATGCACCTGAGGTAGCTGACGGCAGTCGAGTGACACTAGAAGTTTCTGTGGGCCGGCCTCCAAAGGAATAAACTTCTCTGTCAGTGTCACCGTGGCCAAACTTTCTATATTTCTGAGAAAAAGAACAACAGAGAGAGAAAGAGAAATCATGTTGCCATATTTTTGGTGAAATTTCATAAACAGATATATATGTATTTCTGCATATATATATATATATATATATATATATATATATATATATATATATATATATATATATATATATAATATTTGCATGAATATTATACTGTTATATTGAGTTATTATAGCTCTATATGGGTTAACAAAATGTGTTACATTCGTACCTTTTGTATATATATATTTTTTAAATAAAGTTGAAATAAACTTTTTTTTTTAACTGTATTCGTGTATATACATTAACGTTCAGTTGATGTTTTGGGGTCAGTACGATTTTTTTTATTAATTAAAATTAATTTATGAAATTAATATTTTTTATAATATATTTTATTTAGCAATGTCATTTTAAATTTTTTCAGATGTATTTCAATCCATTTAAAAAAAAATGCTGTTCTTCTGAACTTGCTATTTATCAAAGAATCCTGAAAATAAAAATAAAAAAACATGAAGCAGTTCAACTGTTTTCAACATTGATGATAATTGAATAATAATAAAAAATAATAATAAATTATAAATAATAACAAAACTGTAAAATGATCATAAGAATTATTATTATTGTTGTTGTTGAATTTTGTGATAATTAAATCATCAGCTTTACATCACAGGAATGAATTACATTTTAAAATATATTCACATAGAACTTTTTTTAATTGTAATAATATTTTACAGTTTTACTGTTTGTATTTTATATTTATCCTATGAATGGTGAGCATTAAAAACATTAAAACACCTTGTGGACCCCAAACTTTTTAATCAAAGTGTAATTATATGATGTTTTACCAAGTGTGTATTGAAAGCAATCATAGACCCTACTGAAGACAACAGCTAACAATTTCATTATGTAAGTTTACAATGACCGTCTCACCCGTAGGAAACCTCCCTGACACTCTGCAATCCCAGTCCTTCAAAGCGAAACTTCACATTCTTCAGTGTGAGCTTAAGTGGGTTCCGGAAAACAACCATAGCCTTCATTTCTTTGCCAACTACCGCATCCCCTTCAGGCTGGGAGGTAAACGAGCACACGTTTACAACAAGAGATGTAAGTAAGATTTCAAAGTTGATCTCATTAAACAAATTCCCCCAAAAAGTTAAATTAATTTACCGCACACGTTAACCTCCATGCATACACATGTATCATTTTGAGTTTAAAACAGAGAAGTCTTTTAAACTCACTTTGATGACTAGGTCTGATGTGCGCAGTCTGAAGCGAAACTGGGTAGCCAGAACCTGTTTGGTCTCAGTGACGCGTCCAGTGAGTGTGAGCATCAGCATGGCTTGATCCACCAGCTGGTCTTTATAATGATCATAGAGCAGACACCACTCCACAGTCTCATCTATGATGAGTAAGAGAGGAAAATTAATCTCTAATTGGCAACAGTAATCCAATTTGAATGCGACATTATTGCCTGAGTTCTCTCACCTTCATTGGGTTGGAGTTCGACAGGTATCTGGTCTTTCTTCACTGTAGCTTTATACACCCCAGTATAGTACATGATGACCACCTGGCCGTGGAGGGTGAACGTGCGCAGTTCTGAGCTTGTGTTCTTTACGGTGATGGCCAGTTTAGCATCTGCACCAAGCTGAGGCTCTTCTCCATCCATGGTGATCTGGATGGTGACGTCGTTAGCACTGGAGATGTCATAGATCGCTGCTTTAGAGCCATACTGACAGGCAGTTTCCACAGCAATGCGCTCTTCCTCTGAATCTAATGAGAGGGACAGCAAATATATGGAATAGTGATGTGGAATAGAATATGGAATCTAGAAGAACTGTGGCAATGTCTCCAAGACAAAGCTACCTGAAAAACTATGTGTTCTGAACAAAAGCTGTTTTAAACACAAAGGTTTACACAAAAGCATCCTCACTTTTACAGCATTTTTACACAAGTGCCTAAAACTTTTAACAATACTGTAGCTTTGCAGGTAGGTTTCTTCAGGTGTCTTGGAGAATTCGCCACAGTTCTTCTGGATTTATTCTGTCTCTGTTTCTTCATATCATTCCAGACAGACTGGATGATGATCAGATCAGTTTTCTATGTGGAGCACTGGCTGTTCTCTGACAAAAATCTCACTGGATTATTACAATTAATGGCAAAATGAATGTTTGGAAATGTAAACTGATATTTCCTACTCACGGCAGCAAAAGATAGAAATAACCGACTTAAAAACATTTTTTGTTGGTGAAAATACTAATGACCTAACTTTTGCACAGTAGTGTATATTACAGTACTGAAGTACTTTTTTCCAAGAATCTGTACTTTATTTGAGTATTATTTTGGGAATTTTTTACTTCACTACATTCCAAAGCATAATATTGTACTTCATTCTCCTCCCCGTTTCATAAAAACATATTGTTCCTCGTAATGATGTTCAGTTTGTGAACTAGCTCTTTCTTTCCAAAGAACCCGTTGAGTCGATTTGTAAATTGCACTAAATGATTAATTTGCAAATTGGACTGATCAGATTGCAGCTGTTTAACAACTCATTGACTCAGTGATCCAGTCAGGGCAAGTCTCCTCCAGTTAACAACTCGAAGTACATTAAAAATCAAGTACATTCATATGTTTAGTCAAGTATATAAAAGAAGTACTTTTACTGGAATAATATTTTATTACTTTTCCTCAGGTAATTGATTTGTGTACCTCGTGCACCACTGATGAATACGACGTGCATGTGTTTTAAACTAGATTTAGATTTAAACAGGATTCTCAGATGTGTGAAGGAACCTGGAAATTGCTAATGCCTCATAACATCAGAAAGATTCAATTCACTTTTTTTATTTTATTTTATTTTTTTTTACCTTCTGGATGTTTGTAGAGGTGTGTGATGTCCTCACGTTCATCAGAGCCAACAGCTTTAGTGCTGATGCAGTGACCTATTGCTTTCTTCTTAACTTGGACGGGAGTAAAGGTGCCATCGGCAGTTCGCTGCCAGTACACTTTATCACTGTTCACCTTGAACAAAAAGAGCAAAGCATTTAGTACCTACAAGTCTCTTTGGGCCTCATTTAAAAAAAAACTAAGTCATAATATAGAGGTTTAGGTATACCTCTGCAAATACGAATGGTGTGTCATGCTTGAGGTAAACCTGTCCATTCCGGACAGCTGCGACAGAAGCAGGACCGCAGCGAAAAACGCCCTGACTTGTCTCCTGAGGGGTGGCATCTACTACTTGCCACCCCCCCATACCCGCGGGTAGGTCTGGACGGGCCATCCAGCAGTCATTCCACACATGGAAGTTCCTGTAGACAGGTATGTTTAATGCCAATTTTGAGAAGCTAATGCTTTACCAGTTTGAATAGTACAGTATATGTACTTTCAGATTTGTGCAATTATAGTGTATACTCTTCAAGGTTTTAGACAGTTTTGTGAATGAATTTAACTAACCAGACAGAATCTTGATTGAGCTCCTCAATCGGCTCGTAGTTCTCATCTAAATACACATCTGTTGTCAAGGAAACGTCTGTGTCATGAGCAGACTCAAAGTTTGTAACGCACCGGGTTGGAATCCCTAAACACCTCATCACTGAAAATAGGAAAGAGGTTTAAGTGTTATGCTCAGACCTATGGATGTGTTCTTACTCATTCTCAAACGCATATTCATACCTGAGGTGGTGACCCCAGAGAAGACCCAACACTGTCCATATCTAACCGGTGTTCCTTCATTTTCATAGTACTGTCTCAGAATGTCACTGCTACCGCTCCAGAATGTGGGGGCCGTGCCATTATCGTACGTACCCGACCAGTTTCCTACTAACACACCGTTGTCATCAGGAGAGTTAATCTGTCAAACGTAGGACAAAAATTATTAATCTGTTGTATTCAGATATATTTAAGAGGTTACATTTTTGCATAGTTCAGTCATGAAACTCTTTTTGAGTTCTTTCAAGCTGACAGCAGTCAATCAATCTCTCTTTTCTATCTATTTATTTCCTGCTGTGTGCCATGAATTTTCTTTAGCCCCCCTCCTCCCCAGAACCACTGTTTAGATGTACTACTTTTTTTTTATTTTTATTTTTTTATTTTAGTGATGCTATAGAATAACCCCTTTCAGTGAACTGTTCCTAAAAGAGCTTTTCTTAGTGCACCCCCCCCCCACACACACACACACACTTTTTAATAATCTAAAGGATCTTTTTCCACTACAAACTTTTTCCACTTTTGTGCACTGCAAAGGTTCAACAGAGGTTAAAGTTTCTTTATGGAACTATAAATGCTAATAAAGAACCTTTCTGAAAGGTTTACTATGCAACATGTATCCTAATCCCTGTAAAGCCGGTCGCACATGCAGGTGTCACACAACGGAGGCATCACATTCAGTTCAAGGCTGTGGAACAAATCTAATCACCAAACTGGCAAAAGTTCACCTCAAGAATGAACAAAATTGTGTGGAAGTTTGAGTCTGAGGTTTGAAAAATATTGCAAATTGAAAAAGAAA
This sequence comes from Spinibarbus caldwelli, assembly GCA_039654775.1. Taxonomy (NCBI): domain Eukaryota; kingdom Metazoa; phylum Chordata; class Actinopteri; order Cypriniformes; family Cyprinidae; genus Spinibarbus; species Spinibarbus caldwelli. The sequence continues at coordinate 26,042,413 of CM077260.1, forward strand.
GGTTGATATAATTCTGTATTGTATCCCTTTAATTGTGACCCCCTTAAATTCTGAGTATGTTTCAGCAGGACTGACCGACTCCATTCTTATAACAAAATGCTATTAAATCTATTTCAAGAGTTGTCATGATTGAAGTAAAACGTGATTCATATGATCAAACATATCTGCATTTTTTTCTTTTTAGAAAAAAAAAATGTTTATTGATATTTGCAATGAATAACAATAATTTATTAATAACACAGCAATTAAAGGAGTGGAACATGCTAGCAATGTTTATGTTTACATTTATTTCAATCATAGACAACTTTTAGCATGTTAATGGATAGGGATAGTTCACCCAAAAAGGAAAAATCTTACTCACCCTCATGTCGATCCAAACCTGTAAGACCTTTGTTCATCTTTGGAACACAAATTAAGATGTTTTTGATGAAATCCAAGAGCCTTCTGACCCTGCATAGACAGCAATACAGCTGAAACGTTTTATGGCCCAGAAAATTAGTAAAGACTTTGTAAAAATAGTCCATGTGACATATGGTTTAAAAGTAATGTTATGAAGCTACGATAATACTTTTTGTGCACAAAGAAAACAAAAAATAACTTAATTCGACAATTTCTTCTTTTCCGTGTCAGTCTTTGACGCACATTCACGAGAGTACCACGACGCATATTCTCGTAGCTTCATAACATTATGGTTGAACAACTGATGTCTCATGGACTATTTTAATGATGCCCTTACTACCCTTTTGGGCCTTGAACATGTCAGTTGTGTTGCTGTCTATGCAGGGTCAGAAACCTCTCGGATTTCATCAAAAATATCTTAACTTGTGTTCCAAAGATGAACAAAGGCCTTACAGGTTTGGAGTGACATGAGGGTGAGTAATAATGACAGAATTTGTTTTTTTATTTTTATTTTTTTCCCCTTTAAACACTAAGGCTTGCAGTGTGTAGCCTAGGATGTGCTGCTGCTGCTGCTGCATGAATAGGCATACATAAATCTTGTAACAGATGTAGACAGGTGGAGCTGGGGGAGGTAGAGGGTTTCAGAGGAACTCTACACTGCGCAGCAGGTCCAGCTTACAGTGAACACACTGAACCAGACTATTTAAATATTGAGCAAGCAAGCACAGTTGTGCCATGTAGTAAATAATGTGATTTCTAGCAAGCTGCATGTAATTGAACCATTTAGAGTTTCATGACTGAAATAGATATTAATTAGAATAATTGGAAGATAATAATGATATGACCCCTTTAATAGGAGCATTCAAACTCACCATTGCAGACAAAAGCCTGACCACATTGATAGGATCTCCACATCCTGAAGCTGGGGCTCCACTGCGCTCCAGCAAAAACAGACATGCAGGAAGAATGCCCTTATCAAACTACAACACAAGGAAGGAGCAAATCTTTCATTTCATTTAATCTTTGGATATTTGAAATCTGGAGAATTGAGATCTGATTTTCTGCCACACGTTAAAGCCAAGAAGGAATCTAGTCACTTTATATTTTATTAAAACATTAGATGTATATGGACGGGTTGCTCTGACCTGGCCAAAATTCCACGGCCTGTCTCCGATCTGGCTGTCAGTTCCATAATAGATTATACCCATGTTATTTAAAACATACTCTTTTCTCTCTTCCTCATTATCCATGTACACAGAGTCATCTAGGAGAGAAAGAGAAACTGGATGATTCAGCCTCTTGGAATGATTTCTTTAGAGTGTACTGAAAGGAAAGAACAATAAAAAGGTGGTCCAAAAACAAGCCCTGAAACTTTTACTCCTACTACTCTTTAATTTACTTCTTTTCCAAGGAATGATATATTTGTCTTAGTTATTTAATTGATGTACTTGTATTTACTTTATTAGTTCAAGTCATTTTTGTCCAAATAATGGTTGTCACAATTTAAAAGACTGCTACATTTTTGTAATCATACGTTATGGAGTGAGCAAAATAAGGGAGACAGCAAAATATTATGCTAGTGGTAATTATAATAAGTTAAATTAATTGAATATCAGTTAAATAGATTATGTAAACATTATAATAATTAACGGATACAGCTGCAAACGTCAAGATAAACAAAATTCTCATTTTTAAGCAGGATACAGATATTTGATGTGTTTGAAACAAGCTTCTTTTCATGCTAGATTAATTTAATGTTAGATAAAAGATATCTAATGTCTAACATACAGTATGTAACAGATTTAAAGTTAACATGAGATTTGTGCTTTAATGTTTTTAAGAATAGTCACAAGTCTCTAAAGGGCACTGTACTTATGGAATGTGCCAGATAATATCACACTACAACTATTTTTTCATATTTTTTTGTATTCCCTCTCTCTCACCCCACCCTTGTTTGTACCTTCACACCAGGGGTTGAACAGCATGTAGATGTCGTTGTCAGGACTGTATAGGGACATGGCCTCGCCCGTTGGGGAAGATGTTGCAACACAGAGCTTGTATTTGCCAATAGCAGCAGTTGGTGGAGAGTTGACAGACAGTTTTATTCTTTTGCCTTTCTGCTCAACTATCTTGGCCTCCCAGCAGTCATCCTGCAGATCTTCAACCAAAGGAACAATCACATGTGTGCCTTTGGATACATCTGGGAGATTACCTGAAAAATATATGCACACAAACATATAGAGTGACAAATTCAAAATTAAGTAACATGACCATATCCATAGACACAGTATGATGTATGCAGTACCGTTCAAAAGTTTGGGGTAAGCACAATTTTTTTTCAGTGTTTTTGAAAGAAGTCTCTTATGCTCACAAAGGCTGCATTTATTTGATCAAAAATACAGTAAAAACTACAAAAGTGATATTGTGAAATATTATTGCAATTTATAATAATCGTTTTATGTTCAAATATACGTTAAAATGTTATTTATTTCTGTGATGCAAAGCTGAATTTTCAGCATCATTACTCCAGTCTTCATTTTTTCTTATTATCAGTGTTGAAAACAGTGATCATTTATTTTCAGTATTATAAAAAAAATCTAAAGAAAAGCATGTATTTTAAATAGTTTTTTTTTTGTTTTGTTTTGTTTTTTGAACATTGTAAAAGTCTTTACTTCCATTTTTAACCAATTTAATGTGTCCTTGCTGAATAAAAGTTTTAAAAAAATAAAACAAAATATATTAAAATATAACTAACCCCAAAGATTTAAATGATAGTGCAAGTCGAACAATTAAATTAGATTTTAGTTTAAATGAGAAGAATGATTGCAAGTGATGTTATTGTGCATATATACACGAACAACACAGATTCAAGGTTAGTATGCTTAGGCCTCATGTTGGGCTAGTAGTAAGGTGGCAAAACTGACCTAGTTTCAGATCTAATTGAAGTTTATCTGTCTTTGAGTTGAAAGCCCGTGAGAGCTCAATCAGCATCTGGAAGGTCTGGCCTCTGCGGATGATGAGGTGTTCACTGTGATAGCGATCGGTATGATGCTCCAGACGGTTCTGTTCTTTGTTGGATTTGAGAAGGTCTATGGAACGTACCTCCAGTAGAGAATCTGATAGAGAGAACGAGTTTTGATGTTATGTGTTTTATATTTATACAGAATTGAGAATTCTGTCATCATTTGACTGTCTTACTTCTATAGAACACAAAAGGATGTTGTCCATACAGTGTTATTAAAAATATCTTCCTTTGTGCTCCATGGTAAGTGAATGATGTCAGAATGTTCATTATTAGGTAAATATATAATATTTATTATTTATTTATTTTTGGAGCCAAAACACTCTCTGCCCAGTGCACTGCATGTCTGGTTAGGTTACCTGTGCCTGTCATCCCAATGCTGCCTCCATTATTCGTGGTATCTGTGGCATCTTCATCAGCTTTTTTGCAACAGCAGCAGCGCTGGCAACACTGCCGGAACCATGTGCTACATGTCCACTTTGCTTTCTCTGGCTTCACCTTGTCTGGATCCTCCAGTGTAAGAGTACCGGATGGAAAGCGGCCAATGGCAGAGCGGTTTCTGATTGATAATGTTTCTACAGGCATACTGGGAAATAAAACAGAAAACTGGGCATTTCTGAAGGTTTTAGACAAACCCACAATCCTAAAGACTAATTTGTCTAAGACTGTTTCTATTTCTCTGTTCTTTTCCAATATTGTTCCTTCTGACTCATTTAATTGTTTGTTGTATAACATGATATTTTTGAGTAACATTTAAGTCTTATTCTTATTTAAAATACACATTTACTTTTTTTTTCTCATAGAGGAACTTCAGCCCCTTCAACTGATCAGTGTTTTTTTAACCCCAAAATACTTTCTTTTTTTTTTTTTCTTTTTTTTACTGTTCATCAATTACTTAAGATTGTTGATGTAATCACTTTTTCACATTAATGTATTCATTTATTTGGTGAGCATAGTGTAATAATAATGTACAGTTAGCTGGTTATATTTGCAAATTAAACTCAGTTGATCAGTTGATTAATATTCGAAAGTTGATTTCCTGGACACAGTTTCTACATAATTTTAGCTCAAATCAATATACATTAGGGTTAGGGTTAGGGTTTTTTTTTTTTTTTTGGAAATAAATTATTTTATTCAGCAATGATTATTGATTAAATTAAACAAAATTGACAGTAAAAACATTTATAATGTTACAAAAGATTTATATTTCAAAGAAATGTTGCTCAAATGTTGTTCAACTTTATATTCATCAAAGAATCCTGAAAAAACCACACAATTTTCACTAAAATATTATTTTCAATATTAAAAATTAACATTACCTTAAAATGTATTGAAATAGAAAAAGGTGACTAAATCGTAATAACATTTCACAATATTAAAATTTTACTGTATTTTACTGTATTTTTAATCAAATGAATGCAGCCTTGTTTAGCATGAGTGACAGTTTACAGTTAGTTTACAGATATTCTGGGTTAATTCCCCATACGTTTTTATTTATTTATTTATTTTTATTATTATTATTATTATTTTTTTTTTTTTTTACAAAAATTGACACTGCTAACTACAGTTTCCAGCAAAATACCATTGTAGTGCTAATGTAAACAGTAGTAATGGTGATCTTATGATGGAAACTAATGTTATATTTCAAGTTCTGAAGTTCTGTCTGGTTTTAAACAGGAATATTTTCAGTTGAGTTCCTTTCATATAATGATAAAGAGTTTTCTTACTTGTTTGCAGTCCTTAGCTGTTTGTAGAAGTGTCAGTCCTGTTTATGCCCGTCTCCACTCTAAAAATACCTGTAGACTCATGTGAGTGATTGAGCAGCGTTCAGTGCGACTCAATCAGCGTTTAATTTAGCATTGAACTGAAGTTTCTAGCTTTTAGCATTATATGTAGGGGTAGGGCTACCAGCTGTGAGGATTGCATGAGAACTGGTTTAACAGGATGACATGCAGTGCAGTGTAGCTGTAGTCCAAGGGTAAATGTGAATGGAAGATGACACACAGATTAGCCTGGCCAATCTACCTACCTACATACCTTTTCTCTGAGAAGGCAAGGGTGGCAGTAAGACTAATTTTTATTATTATTTTTTTAAATAAAATAACAAATACTAAATATAAAACTGAATGTATGAATCATTCATTTTCATACTAGTGCACCAACATCAACGGATGAAGTTATAGAGGGATTCAGCATCACTTTGTTCTCATGTGTGCTAATGAGTGAACTTGCATATGAACAAACTCATGAAGACCAAACACAAGTCACTCCTCAATTCACTATAATAACCACACGTGAGCACGATTACTTATGATATCATTTCTCCAACACACGTTTAGTTAAAATTGGTATATCTGGTTTTCAGTGGTGTTTGGGCAGGGCACGGGTCATAACAGAGAGTATCAGCCTAAAGAAAACATTTAATCAAAGCTTCATCACACCGTTGGCAGTGTGTCACATTCACACAGATTAATCAGTTAAGTTGCATCTTTGTCAACACAAAAGTAACACTAAATGACAAAAGTGCATTCTGTGTAAAAGGCACCTAGCGATATATTCTACTTTACACACATGCCATCTGTTTACATTCATTACAATTCAACTGATGAAACATTTTAAATTTATACATATTTTTTCTAGATGGAAGTTGAAGATCAAAATCAATTCAACATTATTTTAAATCATTTAAATAGCATTTATGCTGATCAGGGTAAGGTTTTTGGCCTTTCCCTCATTATGATTTTTCTTTTTCAGCAGGACTTTTAATTTGCAAAATGAAGGCAAAATTATATAAAAATCTCATTTGCATATTGTTTTAAATACAGTCTCATTGTTAAGCAATGTTTTTGGCATAAGTATCCATTTTTTCTATAAAATATAAATAATTTTATTGGTGTCCCTTGATTTCATGTCAGCCCTGTTACCCTCATCAAAAAACCCTTGTAAAATAATGTACATTCAAGTGACATCACTTCTAGGAGGTTACATCATCTCTCATCCAGGATTTCTACACTTCAAACACAAACTTGTTTCTCTATCATTTCTATAATGTTCTATTTTTGATGATTTATTAGGCTTGACTGAGGGGGGGCATCATGCATTGTCAATACTGTAACCATTTTTAAAATGTAAATTTAAACAATCATTTATTACATTTAATATAATCAATATCTACAAGTAAAATCACAACATGAACTTTTGTGAACTTGACTATTAGCTAGCGATTAGCAAATTCGTTTGAAATTGTCAAAACTGTTACTGCAAACCTGTTACTTTTCAGGGTAACAGGTTTTGACGTGGGTAACAGGGATGACAAAGATTAGGTGTCACCCTGTTTTTAAAGATTGTCTGTGTAAAATTAAAACATTTTAAGTCACCTAAATACTTTTAAGTATACTTTAAGTATAACAGTAGTAAACATTGAGTACACAACTAGTGTACATCAATGTTTTTAGCTTGTACTGGAACTAAACTAAAAGTGAACTTATAGGTATACTGATAGTTTACTAATTAAATACTTGTAGTAGCATTTTTAGTATACTTTGAAGTATAGTCTCAGTAAACTACTAGTTTACTAGTTTATTAGTTTTATACTGCAAGTATACTTGTAAGTTTTCTTTAAGTGAACTTTACATCATACTTTAAGTATACTACTGTGTCCCTATTAATTAATTTGTATATATTTTGTAATATGAATATCTGAACATACAAAACATCAAAAGAAAGAACAGGGTATCTGCTTGTAAACAAAAACATTTCATTGTAGCTTCATGCATTCTTTTTTTTTTAAACACTTGAATGTGGGTAAGTTTCATGAATAAAAAATAAAGAAATAAACAACATTTTGAACAAAAAGCTGAAAAAGACTATGAATTGGATTCAGAATGATAATCAAAACGTAGATGGAGTCGATCAACACCCCAAAGCTTGACAGTCATTATTACCTCTTCATTGGTCGACATTTTATTCCATAATGTTACACAGTTTTGATGCTGTTTTATGTCTGATTATCATGTTAGATTACATGTGGAAGCATCTGTTGTTTCGGTTTCTTCTTCACTTGTTTTTTTTTTTTTTTGGAAATTCTGTACAGAAGATGTGTACTAGCACTACCATATAACAATGAAAACACGGATGCTCTGAGCACAACTATAGCTCAAATATAATTACACTTTTTCTAAGTATAAGTGAAGTATACTTAAATGTCATTTTAAGTATATTTCTGAGAAGTACATAAAAAGTAGACTAAAAGTATACTTTCCTATTTTAGTTTAAAAGAAGTTTACTAATAGCACGCTTGAATAAACTTCTTTTTTTTAAGGGTGGCTGTATTATTGAGCTAAGTCAAACCAAATTTCACCGTCAAGATCTTTGTCTGGTTTCAGATGATCACAGAAAGACCAAAATCTGATCATCTTCCTTGCCTAATAATTGAACCAGATCAGTATATTTGAAGTTCTGTGAGGGGACACAGACAAACAGATGGGCGCATTATCTAATTGCTTGACTTTTGCAGAGCTAAAAAAAGGTGTCTAATTCATACAGTACAACTGATTCAGATCATCAGCTCATTAGTAGAGACTCCAAGACCTGAAATGGGTGTGTCAGACAAAGGAGAGAGGCAAAATGTGCAGTTTATTGGGGCCTCCAGGAATGTGGTTGGGAACCACTGCAGTAGAAGGTCCCCATAGAAACCAGTTAGACACAGACATGAGGAAGAAACATGTTTCTTTATTGGCATGGAGACCTGCAGCTTTCACACCACAAATGCTTGACTTTTGCAGAGCTAAAAAAAGGTGTCTAATTCATACAGTACAACAAACTCACAGCCGGATATTTGCATCTTCACTGATACATTGCAAGAACAATATCTCTGCCCAAAACAGGACCCTCGGGACTTCAAGAGCTAAAAGCAGATGTGGCAAAACACTTTTCTCTATCAGCATGCAGTGTGCAGTTTGTATAGAGGTCAAACTTTATTTAAAATGTTCACTGTCATTTATCACACAAACACAGATAAACATACAGACAAGATGCTGAATGTTTTTTAAATGCATAGTTCAGCCAAAAATTTAATTTGTTCTCTTTCTCAAGTCTTTCCAAACCTGTGTTATTTTTGCCATTTAAGCACCTCTAATAACAGCACTGAAAATATTCCCCTCCGATTTCATTTACATTACATTAGGACTGTTATTGCATGGAAACAAGCAGCATAAACATTCATGAAAATATCATTCGGCCTACCAAAATACAGATAAATGACTGAATTCTAATTTTTGGCTGAACTATCCCTTTAGGTCCAGGACATGAGGTACAGTTTAGAAATGGTTAGTGAGCTCTATTTAGTCTCTACTGCATTACAAGCACGCGCACGCACACACACGCACACAGAGAGAGAGAGAGCGAGAGCAGCTAATGCTGCACATCAAAGGGACAGAGCAGTAACCAGTGGCAGGAGCTGGCTCAGCTCAGACTCTATGTTGGCAGTTTTGTGGACAGGGTTTCCACGCAGGTCCAGTCTGGTCAGTTTGGTGCAGGACGCCAATGATTCAAGATCAGACAGCTTACAGATTTCTAAAAGATGTGTTAAGAAAATAATTTTTTATGGTTCAGTCAGAGTACAACACTAACATTCAGACGACATACAGTGCATTACAGATTCTGGTAAAAGAGACATACCAATATATATTATGTACACTACTGTTTAAAAATTTGGGGTTTCAAGATTTTTTTTATGTTTTTGAAATCTGCTCAGCAAGGCTGCATTTATTTGATCAAAAATACAATAAAAACACTAATACTGTGAAATAGAATTTACAATAGCTGTGTTCTATTTGAATGTATAGTAAAATGTAATTTATTTCTGTGATGTAAAGCTGAATGTTCAGCATCATTTCTCATGTCTTCAGTGTCACATGATCCTTCAGAAATCATTCTAATATGCTGCTCAAGAAACATTTCTGATTATTAGCAATGTTGAAAACAGTTGTGCTGCTTCATATTTTTGTGAAAACTGATGCATTTTTGTCAGGATTCTTCAAAATAAAGTTTGTAATTGTGAAAAGAATTTATTTGAAAGATATCCTTTATCTCTACTGTTACTTTTGATCAATTTAATGCATCTCAGCTTAAAGTATTTCTTTCAAAAACAACTATATATTATGAGCAATATAATATGTGACCCTGGACTACAAAACCAGTCTTAAGTCGCTGGGGTATATTTGTAGCAATAGCCAAAATTACATTGTATGGGTCAAAATTATAGATTTTTCTTTTATGCCAAAAATCATTAGGACATTAAGATTAGGACATAAGATTTTGTAAATGTTCTACCATAAATATATCAAAACTTAATTTTTGATTAGTAATATGCATTGCTAAGAACGTCATTTGGACAACTTTAAAGGTGATTTTCTCAATATTTGGATTTTTTTGCCCCCTCAGATTCCAGATTTTCAAATAGTTGTGTCTCAGCCAAACAAACCTTTCAAAACTATCCTAACAAACCATACATCAATGGAAAGCTTATTTATTCAGCTTTCAGATGATGTATAAATCTCAATTTTGAAAAATTGACCCTTATGACTGGTTTTGTGGTCCAGGGTCACGTATACAGTATTTTTGTGGAAAGTGTTTTTAGTATTTTTTTTGATGGATATAAAGTTCAAAAGAGCAGCATTTATTTGAAATTGAAGCTTTTTGAAACATTATAAACTCACTTTTGCTCATTTTAATGCATCTTTGCTAAAAAAAAAACGGTATTGTATTTCAAAAACAACTATATATTATTCTGGAAAAGACCCTTGAAATAAAATGCTTTCTAGAGATTAGTCATTATCAGTGTGAATTCAGAGAACAATAACACCATTCTTCGTGAAACAGACATGTGAACTTGGGGTAACTTCTTATGTTGCCTTTTCAGATTTGTTGACCCTCCATAATCCTACATAATCTGTAGCTGTTCATATAAAACCCAAATGCTATCTAAAACACAGAAGAGAAAAACAGACATTGCCAGACTGAATCTAGAGAACATTAAAGCATTTCTGTCTGAAATAAATGGGTGTAACAAAATTTGACCCTGCTACATGTCTGTATCTGTTTATTAATGAAGAATACTGAATCCTTGAAACAAGGCCAAACCAGGCACTGGCTCCAACACCAGAAAAGGGGTTTCTTATAAAACATCTGGATTTTTTGGAGAAAAGGATACGGTTGTTCCTCAGGGAAACTTCCTCTAGTTTAGGCAGATGATACAGTCCTTCCAGACTTTCAATAGCATTATCATCGGCCTCCAGCACCTGTGTGTGCACAACAGTGTGATCATTCAAAATAAAGACTGAGTGACAATTGTAGAAAGGAAAGGAAAGGAAAGGAAAGGAAAGGAAAGGAAAGGAAAGGAAAGGAGCATCAGTTCACCTCAAGGCACTGCAGCATGGCAAACTGAGGCGGCAGCCGCAGCAGCTGATTGGATGAGAGGTTGATGTGAGTCACCAACAGAAGCTGATCAAGGTGACACAGGGTCGTCAGGTTCTGTGTTAGGAGCGAGGGATTGGTGTAATACCGTTAATAAAGATTGCAAGATGAATTCCTGTTGTCATCTATGTAGTTTGATAAGCAGGGTGTAACTGTTGTTGTCACAATGCTGATAGAAAAAAGGAAGAGGTGTGTGTTTATACAGTGACTACATCCAGTAGTTATTATCTATATAATATCATATTGACCTTAAAACTATTTCTTAATCTATTTTCTAAATGCTTTAATAGGCACACCCAGAAAGAAAGATGCATTAATTATTTGTAGTTTGTCATTCCTTTATAGGAGAGAATTGATGCCACATTGAAATTCAATCATTACACAGCAACAACAACATAATACAATACACCCACAACAAAACTTTAATAAATTTACCAAAAAGTGACACAATGGAAATAAATTGTTTTTTCTTTTTTTTTAATAAGAATGTTTTAATTGTGTGTATGTATGTGTGTGTGTGTACATATATATATATATATATATATATATATATATATATATATATATATATATATAACTAGTTATTTCTGTGCTTAACATTTAATAATCAAATGGTTATGATGACTAAATGAGTGGAGTACAAACATTTTTTTTAGCAGGATTTCACATTTAAAACATGCTCTATTAAATAACTGAAATCCCCGTCAAAGATTTCGAGAGTCAAACAGCTATTATCTCTCACGTGCCAATACTTGAGCAAGACTACTGCACATTACTCGTGTTTCTGTCATCAGTTTCACAACACGGGTGAGCATTTAAACAATGCCGTCACTCATTACACAAGCACAGGAAGACATGACATTTTTAAAACATCCTGATGATATCTGAGAAATATGTCTGAAAAAATCTGCAATAAGTTTATACATTTAGGTTGGAGTTATTTTAATTTAATAAATACAATCTCAGATTTTTTACAATTTCAGTTAAATTCATACATATTAACTAGGGCAAGATTACTGGCATAAATTAAATATTACACTGCATGTGTGTATTTTATATATATATATATATATATATATATATATATATATATATATATATATATATATATATATGTATGTATGTATGTATGTATGTATATAGATAAATAGATAGAGATATAGATAACCTTTAATAAACTGAAATAGACTAAAATTATTGAAAAAAAAGTGGTTACAGAACTAACTAAAACAAAAATATTTCTTTTTAGTTACCATTTGTATAAAGATGATGATACACCAGGCAACATTTTGAGCAATGTTGCCGTCAATGGGCAACAAGGTGAGACACAGAAACATTGCTCAAAAAAGCTGCCCCAAGTTTCATCACCTTAAGATTTGAAAGATGTCGTCTTTGTGGAAGAGACACTACTGACACCCAAGATTCTTTCAAAATCATTTACAACCTTGATACTGAATGAAGAATTGAGTTCACAGCCTTGAATGTCACAGATCTTATGACATTCTGAATAAATATTATGAAATCAAAAACATCATCAAAAAAAAATAAAAAATGCTTGCATGAATTGTTCACAATAAGACCACTAACATGCATTAAGAAAATAAATATGGTCATTTTTTATTTCATGCTGATTTTAAAGCTAGGGATGTAACGATTTACGATACGATTTATTTATTTATGTTTTTAACAAAATGAGATTTAAGACAAATTATAAAAAAAAAAAAAAAGTGTCTTTTTAATTATTTCTCAGACAACATGTTGCACATTTCTTTGCGAAATTGAAATGTCAAATAACAAAACTCAAACTGAAATTTTATAAGAAATCAAATAAATAATACAAATAAAAAAATCTCTTCATATAAACAAAGTAAGGCTTTGCCTGTGCTCTTTACATTTGAAATTAGAGGTAGCCACTGTATTTTAATCACGATTCAAACAAAGATGTTGCATGAGCAGTTTTTTATTTTATTTAATTTTTTTGTATTGAATATTAAATAGTTAAATTAGATGGTATAATTTTGAAATTTGAAGCAAAAACGTTAGACTTTGGCTTTGTGAAATTATACTACATAAAACATCTGAACAAAACAAAAACAGCAGACGGGCTGAATGAAAATGCAAATCCACTCTTTGACAGCAGGTGGCGCTTATGGAGCAGCAGCGATGCAGCATTTTTATTTTGTTTTCTCCCGCTGTAAACAAAGCAGCGCTGCTTATAAATGCTACTTTAAAGGTCATCTATTGTGCTCCTTTTTACAAGATATAAAATAAGTCTCTGATGTCCCTAGAGTGTGTATGTGAAGTTTTAGAAGAGGGCAGAGCTTCAAGAACTCATATGGCATAGCTGCATTAACAAACAATGTCACGCACTGAAAATGTCAGAAACCCTCAAGCAGTCGACTTCACATTGCTTTCACATGCACAAAGCGTTGGTGTTGATTCCTTTATCGGTATCAATACATATCCATGTAGGACTTTACCGATGGAGACTCCTATGTTCGTTGGTGCATCCCTAAACACAACACTTGTAATTAAGGATGCAAACTGATACCATTTTTCAGAACCGAACTGATACCAAAAATTCTGAGTATCGGCCAACACCAGCACTGTTTTTTTTTAATCCATGTAGAATTTCTATACCTCTGTGTGTTGACCTGATCATCACTGCTTTGTGTGTTAAACACAATCTACTAAATATAGACAACTTCATTTTAAAGAAAAATAACATGGAAAAAAAATATAATCATAATCTATGACCGACAGCTGCAGCGGAGAGAAGAGTTTCCGTGAACTTGAATTTAACGACTTAAATATTCATCTGTACTTCACATTAAACTATATGGAACGGCTTCAGAACACTTGGAATATAGTGCACGGAAACTTTATGGTGCTTTATAATGTTTTTTTTTTTTTGCCTTTCGTGGGGCTTAACAACCTATCAGGGATCTACGACTCTGTGTAGTAAATGCTGCTCCATCTGAAAGCACGTGATGGAGATTTACTGCTGATTACAGAACCAGCTTTACTGACAAAATGCGCATGGAAATCGCATTCGATTTAATCGTGCAGCCCTAGTTTATGATTTATTGGGATTATAAAAAAAAAGGAGTGGGTGGATTTTTACCATTATAGGCTGGTTGTTTTAACTGCAGCCACACAACTGTGTCCAAACACCATAAAGGTGTTTTTTGCATAATAGGTCCCCTTTAATATGCATAAGGAGGCAAGATGAAAAGAAAATACCATCTAAACTTTTCTAAAACAGTCAGTTCCACTCATAGATACATTCATATAAACCCCCACCACCAACTTTAACATCTCTTACCTTATTTGACAGGCTAAACACTCGCACCTCTGCATACTCCATTTTCAGAATGGTGTTTTCAATCAGAAACTTGCTGCACAGGTCACTGTAGTAGGTAGAGCGCATCGGGTCCACTTCCTGTGAGAGAGAGAGAGAGAAAGAGAAAAAGACCAATTAAACTGCCTTCTTTTAAGTGGTGTTTACAAAGCCAAAAATCACTATTACTATATTGATTTGAACAGTGTTACTTTACCATGTAATTCATCACAGACATGGATGACACATTATTAAAGTATAAATCAAGTCCTGAGATTTTAAAAGGCATTGCTTATTTCCAGAACCCTAATATTGATTTATTTTTTTTTATTATGTATATGATCTGATAGTTATTTCCTGCTGCCAGAGCATCTTTTATTGTTGAGGTTGTGATAGTATGTTCTCACTTTAAGGGTTTGAAAATGTGCCAGTGTCTCTTTCTCATGGCCTAGAGGATCCAGAGCTCTCATGAGAAGTATGATTGTCAGCAGACACCCTGAAACACACACACACTGACTTACACGTTTCTTTTGCCAAAGATAAGGCAGGAAATACAAATGCAATGTGAAGTATGCATGTACAAAACACACACCCAAATAAAACACACTGACGCACACTTACATTTGTTCTGCGGTTCGAGCTCCAGCAGCTGATTGCAGGACTGAAGCTCTGCCTGTAACACTGAACTTTTCTCAACCGACAACTCACTCCTGCCACAAACACACACACAAGCAAGTTCTGGTAATACATTAGTCAACACAATCAAACATTAGTAAGACATTACTTTAACACATGAAACAATTGTGTTGCAACTTGCAATTAACTGGCATAAATCTGAAGTGATTATTTTACTTGTTGATGTCAGTGACAGTTAAAGAGTAATACACACATACACACTTTAAGAAGTCAATTACTCACAAAGTGATAACTTGGATACTGCATGTACAAAATGTATGATGTATATAGGGGTAGTTTTTAATCAAAATTATTTTAGATTAAATATAGTTATTTATTTATTTATAATATTATAACAGTTTCATTCTAACTTCAACCAAAACCCAGCCCTCTAAAGATATGTGATCAAACCTGAATCAGTGAAATGATTGACAGGCAGGGGGCGGGACAACACCCTGACAGCTGTTAACAGAGAACTGGGGTGTGATTTCTCAGGACACCTATATCAGTGATGTCTCTCAGGCAGCACGGAGGTTATTTCTGGTTTTTCAAAAACAAATCACCTGCAGTTCCTTTAATTATGAAAGTTCAACAAACGTTTCATTCATGAGTGAAACATGAATGCGGACAACGGAGCAGTGCAGCAGCAAAACATTACATATTACACAGGTTTGATAAAGTCCATTAAGAGGGAGACATTTTTTATAATATTCAGTTTTTGCAGATTTGAAGTTCAGTGTTTTTCTGTGTCTTGAGCAAAACAGAATATGTTTTAGTGTTTAATTAAAACTTAAAATTTACTCTATGCGTAGACAAATAGGACAGGAGGCTGTCTTTGCAACGTTTCAATGTATCAAAATTAATTTGCTATGCTTTAACATTAAATTTTAATATTCAGTGTATTGTTTGAATAAAATATTTATTTTTAGAATTTGATATTTTAATTTATTTAAAAGTTTGAGGTCTGTAAATAGTTTTAAATGTTTTTTATGTATTTATTTTTATCAAAAATACAGTAAAAATTGTAATATGGCACAATATTATTGGAATTTAAAATAACCGTTTTTCTAATGTTAATATATTTTAAAATGTAATTTATTCTCCAGTCTTCAGTGTCACATGATCCTTCAGAAATCATTCAATATACAGATTTGCTTCTCAAGAAACATTTCTGATTATTAGCGATGTTGAAAACAGCTGTGCTGCTTCATATTTTTGTGGAAAATGTGATACATTTTTCAGGATCCTTCAAAAGAAAGTTCAGAAAGCTCAAAAAAATGTATTTGAAAGAAATCTTTTGTGGCATCATAAATGTCTCCGCTGTCACTTTTGATCAGTTTAATGCGTCTTTGCTAAATAAAAGTTCCCAAACTTTAAAAAGGTAGTATTAATTAGGCTAAGACTGATGGACAGGTGTGCATTGCCAATAAAATGATGAGAAATGAATGGTTTAGTTATTGTGTCAAAAAAGTAAAATATAAAACAATTTAACATTGTCTCTTAACATGAACACACATACAGACACACAGCAGTACCTGAAAAGCTCTTGATCGGTGGCAGAATCTCTGCACCAGCTTTCAGCAGAACCTAAAACACGACAGAGACTTTAATACTTGCGCTCTCTGCCCATCTTCATCCGTCTCCATTCAATAAATACAAAATCCTCTTCCTCCTCAGCTGTTTTTCCCCTGCAAACACTCCATCACGTGCACATGTCAGTGTGGCGCTCACCTGTGTAGAGAGCACAGTCTCTGTGTGTGTGTTTCTCTGGCCAGTGGACGGTCAGGTTGTGTTCATTACTTAAGTCACTGATGGAGCCGGGGGGAAGATCACACAGCTGACAGAGACAGTTAAAGATCTGTGTGTGTGTGTGTATGAATAAATAAAACTATAGATCATTCTGATAAATGTCTTCTTTTGTCATACAGGTTTAAAGGAATAGTCCCCCAAAAATGAAAATTTGCTCAAAATGTCAGAGTCAGAGTTTCATCTCCCATTCCCTTTAAGAGCCAGTTGCGCTCGCGCCATGGTGGATTCGCCATTTACACGGCGGAATTTGCAAGAGCAAAGACTAAACGCATCTCCAGAGAGGAAACAGATCGCTCGTGCACGAGTAAATAAATAGCCTAGTTCTGATACAAGCAATGACTATCCATTATGACATGTAGGCACTTTTATATTTATGTAGCCTACACAATTAGAATCTTTTACGTTGTAATCCTTTAATTTTTAATATTTGGCATGTTTGTGTACTGCTGCGCTTCTTTGTGTGTGTAATAAGCAGAGTGTACGCGCGGTTTGAACCCGCCTATAGGCGCATATTACTAACACACTCTTTAAATAACAAAAAAATACAGCGCCATTGACTTTAGACCAGATTTGGTCAATGGCGCAGTCTATTTCATTTGCCGCAAAATAGCAACACACCAACACTGCGCTGGTTTTCAGACCAGCACGCCCATGGGCGCACAAATGGGCGCAAATGCATTTGCTATTTAAACAATGTGGCGCAGGAAAATGATAACTGTGTCGGGCTGAAACTAGCAAAAAACACTAGTGTCGCGCCTGGCGCCACATTGCACCGGGTGTATGTTAGGGCTCAATGAGTTTGTTTCCTCATGGGAACAGATTTGGAGAAATGTAGCATTGCATCACTTGCTCAACAATGGATGCTCTGCAGTGAATGGGTGCCGTCAGAATGAGAGTCCAAACAGCTGATAAAAACATCATAATAATCCAAAAGTAATCCACACCACTCCAGTCCATCAGTTAATGTCTTGTGAAGTGAAAAGCTGCACGATTTTAAGAAATGAATCCATCATTATGGCATTTTAAACTTCAAACTGTTGTTTTTCCATTGCTAAAATACAAAATCCACACTATTGATTTCACCAGTGAAAAAGTAATTTTGTCTAAAGCAGGAGAGAAATCTGCACAGATCAATCACCGTTTACAAGCCAAAAGAGTCCAAAACAGTTCTAAACAAATTTGGATAGATTTTGTTGTGAGAGGAAAACAGGAGATTGACTTTTTCACTGGAGGAAGCATTATTACGGATTATAGACTTAAAACGTCTTTGTTAAAATGCCTTAATGATGTACAAATACACAGCTTTTCACTTCACAAGGCGTTAACTGATGGACTGGAGTGGTGTGGATTACTTGTGGATTATTGTGATGTTTTTATCAGCTGTTTGGACTCTCATTCTGACGGTACCCATTCCCATTCAGCAAGTGTTGTAATGCTACATTTCTCCAAATGTCATGAAGAAACAAACTCATCTACATATTGGATGGCCTGAGGGTGAGAACATTTTCAACACATTTTCATTTTTGGACGAACTACTCCTTTAAAAAGAAGCACTGGTGATTAAAGACATTTTGATCTGTTTTAAACAGGAGTGAAGCTGCTTGGAGAGGCTGAAGTGAAGGATACCCAGACAGGACTGTGACGGAAACGCGGGTGGGCGCTTCTCCACTCCATCTGCTGAGGCTGCCCGTCCAACACCAACATCAGACCCTCTGACTGAGCCTGAGAGAGAGAGAGACTCATTCAGTCGTAATGTGGTTAAACAGTGCTGTTGAACTTCTCTCAGGATTCACTTACATGAACAGGTTTGGAGAAGGCAACAGACAGCCTCTCTTCCTCCCGGCTGACATACACACAACTGATCATCTCCTCTCGCTCCGCTAAACACACACACATAGGGGTGATGGGTGAGCAGACGTGTCTTCACAAATACATAGCAATTCTAAACACACACACACACACACACACACACACACACACACCTCTGCCCAGCAGCCAGCGGTAGTAGAACCAGGCGCTCTGGTCGTTGGG